>PVHX01001612.1:51532-199879 GCA_004024805.1 Geosciurus inauris
GTTGTTGTTTTTGGTACTGAGGATTGAACTCAGGGGCATTCAAGCACTGAGCCACATCCCCAGCCCTATTTTGTGTTTTATGTAGAGACAGGGTCTCACTGAATTGCTTAGCGCCTCGCTGTTGCTGAGGCTGGCTTTGAACTCGCAATTCTCCTGTCTCAGCCTCCCAAAGTGCTGGGATTACAGGCACATGCCACCACACCAGGCTAGTGCCTTGCTTTTGCTGAGGCTGTCTTTGAACTCGCAATCCTCTTGCCTCAGCCTCCTGAGCCGCTGGAATTACAGGCATGTGCCACACTTCACCCAGCTCAAGTCGTTTTTGTTTTTTTTTTCCTTCTTCCCAACAAATATGCACTGAACATTTGCTTTGTACCAGAAAATATTTTAAACTACTGGGTTATATAGCTAACAGAGAGCAAAAACACTTTTTTTGTACTTATGAAATGTATACTTTAATACAATGTCTGTGCTCTTATGTTTACCAGTTTTGTCCATGAGGCAACGAGTGTTCATGGATTCTGGGGTGTGTGTGTGGTGTGTGGTGTTGCTACTTGAAATGAAATAAGCACAGGAAAAGCCTTTGTTTATTAAAGTCTGATTAAGAATAAAGTGAGAGCTAGTAAGCCATAGGAACAGGAAGGGTCCTTATGAGAAGCCACCATAGCTTGGACAACGCTCAGTCCTATCTCACTCATTCACAGAACAGTTCTGCACTCTCCTGGAATAGGTGGCTCCAGCATCGTCCAGAGACTGATAACAGATTCCATGCCAGGAGAGCTGTGAGTCTCCAATGTAAGAGTCAAGTGCTGAGATGAGAGTGTGGGATGACACAGATCCAGGAGCTGTGGATTGGACATTGCAGACAATAGGGACAACTCATCTAGGTCATTCTCAACTGCCTGGCAGTTCATTATTTGAACAAAGATTTGTGCTGAATGAATGTTGTGAAACACTTAAGAGTTTCGCAACAGGACAGATGGAAATTGGCAGGTATGAGAACTAGAAAAGCCACGAATGTCAAAAGGGAAGAATTGGAACCGAGTTCAAATTCTACTCCTAGTTGAATCACTTGAGCAGATAAATTAAAACTGTGACTCTCGTGATCTCAATCTTTACAAAAAGGATAGAATTCCAAACTCAAATGATTATTGTGGAGGATGTACTATGAATGGGAGCGTTTTGTAAACCACAAAGTTTAAAATGTGCTTGCATAGTTTCACTACTACATATTGTGATGGCATTGTGCCATAGATATCTAATCATTTATTACACAAATTTGTCCCAAAACTATGGTATTTGAGGGAGAATGAAAATCAATATTTATGAGAGAATCTCCACATGTTTTGAATCGTAATAATAAATAAAATTATCTTCCTCACCAAGTGTTGTTTCAAAGGCTTATTCCTATTGGATTATGGACATGTTTTCTAGAATAAGACTGATAGGTTGTTAAGTCATCTTAAGGAATTGATTTGTTCTTTTCCATGATGATAAAACGTGTTTGAAGTAAAAAAAAAAAATTACAAATGTTTATTGCAAGTTCATGTGAAGGTGATCATTGAAGACTTTATGCCGTGACTGGTACAAGGCAGAACATTTAAGATACTTGTGCCCTCCCCCCATTGCCTCCTCATGCACACACGCGAGCCTTACATGAGAGGTCCTGAGAGGGTAAAGAGAAGCTGGCACTATAGAAAGATCCCAGGTTCTTGAAGGCCTTGATGTCTTATGAAGAAAATAACACACAACTATGGAGGACTGTGAAGCCACTGAAGGTCTTGAGGTAAGGGTTACGTGCTCTTACCTGTACACTAGGGAGATAGTGTGTTGCCCAGAAGAGAAGCCAGAAGACTAAGTGATAGTGCCTGACTGAGGACAACAACAGAAAGACTGAAGAGGAGGGAATGTTTATGATATAAAATTGGCAAAGTATGGGAACATGTTAAGTAGGAAGCTTGAAGATGGAAGAATAAAGACAGTAGGCATGTTTCCAGGAGCTGAGCTGGTGTCATCAATTCAGAGATAGATCTTGAGTTAAATGCAGGTGAAAGAGGTTACCTAGCAAATGTCCTTGGGCATCTGTTAAAACCGTAGAGCTGGTAGGATCCCAAGTGGACATGGCCATCATACAGGAGCTGTAGAGATCAATGACTTCTGAGAGAAGCCTGGGCTCAAAGTGTCCTTGTGCAGATGAACAACAGATTGTAGTTCACAACTGCACAAGGGTGAGATCATCCAGGGAGAATGAGCCCAGGGAGTTGGGGCCAGGCTAGAGCTCAAGTCTACTACCTCCCTCTGGTTAGCGTTGAGGCCGACAGGTTGGTGAGGAGGGGTGGGACTGAGGTGGCACACGTCTGAAGCAGGCAGAATTCCCAGAGTCTGTCACCTGGTGTAAACACCTGTGTAGCCCTTCTGTTTCAGTGAGAAGGAGCTGTGAATATGCCCCATAGTCCCTCCTGGAACTGAGTTAACTTATGTGACTCCATCATAACATACTGAAGAAAGATTCCTCTGCTGGATTTAAAAACAACAACAACCAAAAAAAAACCTGTTGTCTCCTAAGAGGTCTACTTGGCTGATATGGCTGTGACCTAAGGGCAGCCTCTGAGAGATCACTGGCTGACAGCCAGCCTGAAAATGGGGAACACATTCCCTTGATGATCTCAGAAAAGTGCCTCAAACTCCAGAAGAAAACACAATCTGTCAAAATCTTGATTTCAGACTTGTTGGATCCTGAGCAGAGACCCCAACCATGCTCCCTGAGCTTCCTATCTGTAGAAACTGTCAGGCACTGTGTAAGCCACTAAGTTGCTGGTAATTTTTTATTCAGTTACAGAAAACTAATGGATGGTCCTGAGAGGCCAGAGGGCTTTTTCTATGGTAACACTTGTG
Organism: Geosciurus inauris; assembly: GCA_004024805.1. Classification (NCBI taxonomy): domain Eukaryota; kingdom Metazoa; phylum Chordata; class Mammalia; order Rodentia; family Sciuridae; genus Geosciurus; species Geosciurus inauris. The sequence goes on from PVHX01001612.1 coordinate 54,425, forward strand.
TTACCTGGAAAAGAATCCCAGCCCAGAACTCAGGGGTATGGGCTAAACTAATAGTAGAGTATGGCTTTTTCTCTCTCTCTTTTTTTTTCAATTAAGACATTTGTACTTAGGGTCCTACTCAACAGTCAAAAAGACCACTTACCTGATTCTTTCAAGAGAAAGAATTTTTTGCATTCATATGTATATATATGTATGTATACATACATATATATGTGTATATATATATATATATTTTGTTACTACAGATTGAATTCAGAGGTGCTTACCACTGAGCCATATCCCCAGTCCTTTTTATATTTTATTTAAAGACAGAGTTTAGCCAAATTGCTGAGGCTGGCTTTGAACTCGAGATCCTCCTGCCTCAGCCTCCCAAGGCACTGGGATTACAGGCATGCACCACTGCACCCAATATAAATATGTATCTTGAAGGCCATCTCAGCCAGGTTAGCTGTCAGCATGGACTAGAGCTATGGATATATTTTGGTATCTTTAGCCATAGAAAGAGCTTAATGGAGCTGCTGGAAACCATCATCAGGCCCAGTATACACTTAGAAAAAGAGAATGAATATCTTATTGCAAGACAAGTGTCCTTGGAGGTACACCACAGTCGTTTTTCCTTCTGTCTTTCCTTCATCCTGAGAGGGAGAGAGACTTGCCCATTTTCTATCTGCAATGTTCTTCCCTTTCTCCTAAGTAGACTGCTACAATACAAATAAGGAAAGAATTCAAAATGCTTCCCAACCTAATTTTCCAGGGTAATATTTCCTTTTGAGTTGACAAGACAAAGCCTTCATCTGACAAATGAATGTACTCAAGAGATTATATCAATGGCTAATCCAATTAAAGATCTTTGATATATCCAGTTATATCTGCTGTGAATTTGATGACGTGTAGATTGTGGAAGCCTGAAAGTTATATTTACTTTTCACTTAAATCTTTATTAATCGTTTTTTTATATTTAGCTTTAAGGAAATTATTACTTCTAATTATTTTTTCTTCATCTTTAAAATGAAACAAGCTAATAATAGAATGATTACCACAATCATCTTTTTTTTTTAAGATAAGTTTCTTCTTGGTTCACAGCTTCCCTTTAAACAAATGTATTTTACTATATTTAGGAAATAGAAACAAAAAAGAAACTCATGAGTTTGGGCAGGCAAGTGTTCTGCTCTGCTGTGTGTGTGTGATGTGGCGTGTGTGTGTATGTGTGTGTGTTTGATTAGGGACATGCCTCTTAAAAAGGCAGCAATTCATTATGTTGGTCCAACTTCCCAATTAGCCAATTTTGAATTCTCTAAACAGAGCTACCTGGTATGAAGATTGGATGATATAATTTTAAACTGAAAGAAAAATGACCTATGATTATTCTGGAGTGAAAACACTATTTGAAAGTTTTAGATTGTGTCACTAATAGAGGATCTGAGACATCACAAAGGCAAGGACTCTTTTTACCTCTTCCTTATTTTGGGGGGCAGGATACATGCATTTGTGTAAAGGAAAGGGGGAGGCAAGGCTGTGTTTTATTTCATGTTCTATTGTGTTCTTCTATTTCTTATTCCCCATTTGGTGTGGGGAAGCTCATCCTTGAATTTGTGACCTCACTTGCTTTACTAACAGAATTGTTTTTCTGGGTTGTAAGGCATTTCAAACTGTCTCTCAAATCATCCCCAAGCACACTGTGGTTAGAGTGTGAATGAACCAAGAGAACATCAGTGGCTAGAGAAATATCTGGGTATTTTCTTATGACATGGGACATCTCTGTAAATTTCCAAGCCAGATTTATGTATCCACTTCTCTAGCAGATTCTGTCTGAGTTAAGGGAAAGGAATGGTTCTGGAAGAATTCTTAGGACACTCTCCAGATCTACCTGAAACCCCATTTCCTGTTTTTGATTCTCTCTTAAGAAATCCACATGCCTTTGCAAAATGCCTCCCATGAAGAGAACATGGTTAGGATAAGAATCAGCTCTCCCAGTCTTTAGACATCATAAACTTGGCCCTCCTTCCCCTTACATCCCTAAAGCTTTGCCTGTGTGATTATCATAGCTCCCTTTTGTGTGGGATTATGTGTAATTAAGTTTTCAATCAATTTGACTAATTAAATGGAAGTGCTGTCTGTGGGCTAGATCAGGAGAGTAGAAATCTGGGTTTCTGCATATTACCATTAATTCGCTAGGTGAATACAGCAGGTTATTTAACTTCTCATTTTCCTATGAAAGGAATACAGGGGAAGTATTTAAAATCAGGTCTATAAGGTTCTGAGTTTTCTAAGAATCTTATATTCCTGTCTCAAGCTTCTAATGCCCTTTTGAGCTTCATATCCAAATTTCCACTTGCCTGCTCTTATTAGACAGTGTAATAGCTCACCTAATCCATCCAAAAAAATCCCCGACCAAAGGTTGAGTACTCCTGAGAGCTGAGTGCAAAGCCCTAGGGGTGCCGGGTACCCTCACTGGCTGGATTTTATAGGTGTCACTGCTCAATTGGTTGTAGATGTAGGGAAGAGACTATATTAAGTTCATTGGCAAAGGTTTTCTGCATTTTTATTTCTTCACAAATTAATTATTGTCCTGGAAAAAGATTTTTTTGCCATAGCAATGTTTGAAATAGACATAAAATACTAGGAAATGACGTTTGAACCTGATCTTAGTGATTTTCCATCTTAGCCTCCTTACTCTCTGCAGGGAAACCTAGGGCCACAAATTACTGGCAAGGATTTGCTCTTTGCAAAAGGAGCTAGAACTCCACAGTCTCTTCCCAGGGCTCTCACGTGGTTTGCCATGACCTAGTGTCATGTATTATTTTTATTGCACAGTCCCAATACTTTTTGCCACTCAGCATGATTCCACCTTGCTAAAACAAGGGGATAAGCAATAAATAAGATATGCCTCATCTCAGTGGCAGGACTGTTGATCAACACCTATCATCTCTTTGGTGTCCAGAGAAACAGAAACCACCAGCACAAAGCTCTCTAATATGATGCCATTCCACTTGTTGATTTTGGGTATAATTTCCTGAGCTCTTCAAGTCCTGCTCAGGAAGTCACTGCCTGTGCCTTTTTGCCCAAATTATACCACAATGAAACTCACTTTCCTGTATGATTAATTGGCGCCAATATTTCTTTTAAAGAGAGAGCACCAGCACTGCAGATTCTCTGGATGAGCCCTATGCTCTGTCTCATTTCCCACAAGGCACATCCTTTGTTACCCTGTGGAGTAAATGAGAGCTGTAGGCTGCAATGCTCATGGATATGTGATTTCCAGAAAAACAAGCAGCAGCCCCAGCGAGAGGGAGGAGATGTATAAACACCTGCAGCCAACCCAGTGCCCAGGGCCTCCAGGTTGAGATGAGGAAGCTCACTCTTGCATCCAACCTCTTTTCTCTGCTGGGCTTTTCTACAAGAACCCATGCCAGACCCCTACCTACACTGTGATTGCCAATCTAATTTCACTTAACCAACTCCAAATGTGTATTTCATTCAAAGACCGTGAAAACATGCACCTCCCTTTCTTCCCTTGCCTAATCACAGGACAAGGCAAAGTTTCCCTTACTTCAGAGTTCTTCAGTGTTTATGGATGTAATCTTTTCTGCGTTCTCATGCATTATTAATAAGTTGACTTGGGTGTGTTATTGAGTTATTTCATGTATGATTTTCACATCACCTTGAAAGTTTACAAGTTCTAAAGTCGAGAGACCATGACTTCCTTGGAATTTCTAAAAGGACTTACCACTTACTAGGCTGGGTTGAGCTGACAGATCTCTGCGGAGACCTGAAAAAAAGGGTGTGTTTGTGTGTTCAGACAGCCACCCTTTTAATGTTATTGTTAAATTGAAAAAAAAAAATTAAATGTGCCTCTGATGAGTTAAAATTGGCTTACCACCCAGGCACCACTTCATTGAAAGCATTTAGAATTTCAAAATAGAAAGAAAATTTGAAAATGTTTTAGGTTTTTTGTGAAATTTCAGATTATGTGTTTATATTATTAAATTAGTACATACAAGTTAATATACATTTATTAATAACTAATAGAATTTATCTAGATTTATGATCTGTAAATATGACGATGCGTCCCTGCAGTAGAAATGAAATAATTTTGCTTTTTCCTGAAGCACAAATACTTATTCTGTCTTGTGTGCTGCTCACCAATGTTTCAGAGAATAATATCTATTAGAGCTATTAGGGACAAATCTGTAATGTTAAACAGTAGCAAGTCATAGATGACATGTCTTGTCATTTAATAAGCCAAAGATCAGATACTAATATTGTATTGAAATGATGAACATGCATAGGCTGCCGTTCTGTTTGCTTGCAAAATGTCAACTGAGAAGCAACAGGAAATAGCAGAATGTGGAAGACAAAAGTTTCCCTTACTTAAAGGATGCCAGTGAAACAAAATGAAGTTTGTTTAATTGAAACAAGGAATTGTTTAATTAAAAGAATTCCTATCTCTTTGTTCATTAAGATATGCATCATCAAGATTCATTTTAGAACAAAAATCTAATATCTGCTTTGTAATTTCAGTGCTGTTTTCACATACTTTTATTTTCCAGTGTAATATAGGGAAGTGGAAGAGGAGAGAAAAAATAATCTGCATTTATGCCTCTCTATGCACCGAGCATACACCAATGACTCAAATAAAATTAACAACTTCAAAAGAACTGCATCAGAAATTTTGATTAATCCAGAGATATAAATGGGAGGTGAAGAGGAGCATGACTCAGAGCCCTTTTGAAAGCATTAAGATTTAAGTCTCTTAAAATTTGCATTCATATCCACTGAGTGGTGACAGATCAAGGCATTTCTAGGAAACTCTGAGGGCAGCTGGCATCTTGGATATGGCCTTTTTATGAGGACATTTAGACAAGTGGAATAAAAATTTCTCTGTTAAAAATAGAATGGATGTATGGTGGAAAGAAACCAATTCCAGAATATAAAACACACAACCATACTTTTACATAACACCTGATTGGTTAGAGAGATCTCACCTCTTGGATCCTAGTGAAGAACTATAAAATCACGTGGAGTAACATCCATCTCCATTAAATAGAATAATTTCCCAGAAAGGAACAAAACTTTCCACAAAACAATAGGAGCCTTGCCCATTGACAGGAAGAATGTCCCTTGACCTGCCTGTCCTTGATGGGATTCTGATGGGACTCCCAATTGTGGATGGTCCAAAGCATTTATTCATTAGTCTGTTTAATCTTCATGCTTGCTAAGAAAGAGATCCTCCTTGACTTAAATGCTGTCATGCCATCATCTGATTAGGTCCCTCCCTTGTCATTCTCTCCATCTACAATCAAAGAAAATGATGCCTAGCCCTGTTATAAAGAAACTCCATAAAGAAAAAGCAATGTAGAAATAAAACCTGAAAATTTCACCTAAGGTAACCTGCATGTCTCTCTCTATCCATTTTACTCCTACTGAAATTTTAGGTCACTTAGCTAGGTATTTCCTAAAGCATCATATAAAGATATACTTTTTCAAATTTCTGTTAAAAATCCATGATATAGTTAGTGTGGAGCTGACAATGGTAGCTTTAAGAAAAAGTTTAGTGATCATGGTGCTATCACTTAAAGACAAGATTTTGGTAAAGAGAAACTGGTTTGGATGAAGTACTGGATCCAATAGAGATGTAGGTGTGGGCATATGCACACATACAGATTTTGATACAGGATTCCAAACGCAAGTTGAGAAAAATAGATTGCACTGATGGGAGGAACAGAGGACTTGGAAAATCCAATAGGATAAACCATGCATTCCCTAAATGCACTCATTTGATGTAGACAATGTTGTGTTGGCTGAGAATTCATATTGCTCTGAGTTCAGCTCTGAAGATCCCAGATCTCTTTTTACCACTTCTTAACATGTAATTTGTTGAGTCCAAGATGAACTCTACGTGCCTAGTAGCTGAATTAACATTGTTAAAATATGTGCTGTATTTAACACCAGATAACAATGTTTACCTGGCACTACAAGTGGCAGAAAACCCTTGTTTACATACAACCATATATGTGCCTACATAATTGCCATTGTTTGCACAGATCCTGTAGATTGACTTTAGGATAGATCTGTTCTATTTCTCTGATTTCATTTCCCATTAAATTGCATTGCTAATGAGATCATCACTCTGAACGCTGATATTATGTCAAGTGGGGATACTGAGACACAGCAGTATACTTTGGTAGCTATGTGTGGAAACAGAGAACACTAGGAGTTCACACACTTTCAGGCATATCATAATGCATATTTTTTCATCGTCTGGAAGGGGAGCCTTTCTCCATTCATTGCTCTCTACCTTCTTCTCAATATACACAATGTCAAGGTTCTGTCCTTGGTCACCCACACTTCATTCTCCTTTAATTTGTATCAGGCATCCTGTGACTCCACTTTGAATCTACCTCTAGTCACATGTGAGATCACTACCCAGACTAACACATTCTTGTCTTCACCTCTTTGTTTCTGATCTTCCATTCAGCTTTAGAGAAATGGAAAAGTACCACCTTCAAAATAAAAAGCCATGCATTCTATGTGGGTAAGTAGTTAGAGAATGATTTGTTTTCTTGTTTTGTTTACATTTTTGAAAGAGAAGTTTGTGGTCTGAAAAAACCAAGTGGATGTTTAACAAGATGAATATCTATGGACTCTTGAACAATCCCATTTCAAAATATGCTCCTTCAGTGTTGGATCTTTTCATTATAGTAGCAAACCATTGTGCTGGGGCTTTGTTGAAGAGGAGAGGCCACCTCATGCCCCTCCTTGAGACTCCAGTGTTAGACCCAGGGACATGACTCATTCTACTCCAAAACACAGTGTATGAGTAATTAGAGACAGAACCCCTGGGGTTATGAATGGCTTATGATGAAAGTCAAGGTCACACCTAGCCCCCTGCACCACTCCCTAGTGAAATTCATGCCGAACATTCCGTGAGGAAAATTCTGGAATGAAGTCTCTCAAGATTAAGTTATCTAAAATGTGGTGAAACGGGCTAAGTGATCAATACACAGAATGTCAGACACAGAGAGGGAGAAGAAGACCAAGAAGCTTTCAAAGATTCACCTCATGGAGAAATACAACTTATAAATATTTCTTTCCTTAACATTTTGTTTTCAAGGATGACCAATTTTTGTAGTGAAAATTCAAGGTGTACAGCCTGACATTTTTCTAACTATAGCCATCATGAAATAATGATTACAGGTAAGTGACTTAACATGTCCATCTTTCACTGCTACCTCTGTGTGTGCACATGTGTATATGTGAGTGCATATGTATGTGTCTGCTCTCTTAGCAATACCACGTTTCTCATGTATAGTCCTCCTGCTATACATGAGACCCCTGGACATACTTGTTCTACAGAATTGCAAGTTTGTACCATTTGACCTACATCTCATCTTTCCCTCCATCCACCCCTGGTTACCACCTTTCTATCCTTCGTTTCTGTATATTCAAATTTTTCTTCAGTTATCACATATAAGTCAGATTATACAACACTTTGTTCACTAAGCATAATGTCCTCCAAGTTCATTCATGCTGTCACAAATGGCAGTATTTTTGGATAGGATTTTAAAATAAGGATAACTAACAAGAACTCACTTATTTTGCAAATACTTGCAACTCTATCTAATCAGGTGGTCAAGGCAAGAGAGGAGCACAAAAACATCTAGATTTTGTGGTCCAGGATGCAGCTGCAGGACACAGTGTATACCATCCTTACCACAGGGCAATTTGAGAAGAGCTGGCTCCTTAGAAAAGTGACACTTGTCTCCCTTGAGTGTCTCAGGGCTTTGTAGTCTCCACTTTCATCCTCTAGCTTAGACCCTGATTTTAGCCATTTCCTTCAATCAAATAAAAATGACAGATAACAGCTTAAAATGTCATCTTCCTCTGGGATAACTATATTTTAACAAGGGATTAGTCCTTAAGCTTAAGTGCCTTCGATGATGTTTGAGGCAATCTCTCAGAAATGGGGTAACATTTTGGAAACATCTGAGGAGATCTAAGTGGCCACAAGGAGAACTAAGAGGGTCTTGCTAAGTAGAATATCCTACCCCTGCTCTACCTGTTTGAAGGAGATGCTATCTCTTATGAGCCAAGAAGCAGCTATTTTTCTGAGCATAATTAGCTTAAGAGCTCTTTGCAATAACTAGGCTTTTAAAAATATCTTGTTAACTTTGTTTCCCCTGACTTAACAACTCTCCTCTTTGTGATACACACATTACTTCTACCTACTTCAAAAAGACAGTACAGGTTGACTTTGTTCAATTGTCACTAATAAGCTGTTGAATTCCAGACAATTCATCTGCAAATCAGAATATATTAAATATCCTTAATTGACCTTTGTATAAATGGGACTGTTTAGTATTTTTTAAAGGGACTGTTTAGTATTTTTTAAAGAGCTGCCTTTTCTAACTCCTTTCCAAGTATTATCATTGACTGGGGCTGCTTTGCAAATTATTCTCAGAAAAAGATGATGCTTGTAGTGTTCAGAGCTGTGATAAACTTGAAGATTTGAGTTTATTCTACACGGAGAAAAATGGGTCACTGGTCTCTTATGAGACAGGCACCTTTGCAGGTGCATGTGGAAAGAGCAGGTGAAAGATTGGATGGATAAATACCACTGTGTTTATAAGGCTGATGTTCTGTGGGACAAACTGAGGCTGATTTGGGTATAGACATTTTGGCAAGCAGATCTATTTGGCCTGAAATAGTTCAGGCTCAATTCTCCATATTTTTAACTAATGCTAGGAAAAACTGCTCAACAAAGACTAACATTAAAAATCAGGAATGGGCATCTAATGGACTTGCCAGATGAATGGATTTTGAATCATTATTTACATCAATACAAAGAACTAATAACAGTCATAATATTTCAATATATAAAGGGCCAAAATGGTAATTGCAATGAAAGGCTTTATCCTATCCCAACAAATTAACTCTTAAAATGCAGAAGCAAATATTGCTCCAACAGTGAAATTTTATCTCCTCTGTGATAATCAGAAAATAAATTTAAATAAGTCATGTTCCAAGTCCATCCTCTTCACTAAAGAATTAATATATGCATAGTAAGTTCAATAAAAATTAGTCTTTGCTGTGACCACAAACCTTATTGAAAAGGCATAACTTTTCTATTCTGTGATGAACGATATTAGGTTTATATTTGACTGAAAGAAAACTGAAACAAGTAAGGTATATGCTTGCAATGACATTAAAGTTTTATCTTGCTACTTTCAAAATATATCCTGAGGAACAACACAGCAACAGAGCACAATGGAACATTCCTGAAGATGGGAGGAGATAAGACCTACATAGACCTACATGGTAAGTGGATTCTCCCTCCTCTGTGGTCTTTCTGGCTGAAACACCTGTCCATCCTGTCTCTGGTCTCCCAGCTGTGAGGTGGCCCATATTAACAGTCACTCTAGGTTCAATATCATTAACGTTCATTGTCAAGTCCCCAAAATCCCACATTCCCCCTCATCTCTCAGGCTTAATTAATCCCTCAGAGCTAATTAATTAACTAGATTTTCTTAAACTTAACAAAGAATATTCTACACCCATCAGAATCTAGCCTTGCTCAAATTTAGGTCACTGGCAAGGTCTACAAACATGCCAGTCAACAGAAAATCTATCTGTTTTCTGGTTTGAAATCTACCTTATTAGTAATCAAATATTTGCAAAACTTTTATGTTAAAGCAGAGCAGGCAAGGATATGCCATAGAACTACTTCATCATCCCTATCAGCATGAAAGTCCCACTACCAAGATGCCTCTATCTTACACACACAATGAACTTCACCTTAAAACACATGGTATCATTAATTCTGGAAATAGTGTGAAGACCTGACGCTAAATGTTTGTACATATTTGATTACAGGAGGGCCTTGTTCTCTGTGGCTAAAGGCAGAAAGCAAACTTTCTGAAACCGTAGTTGTCAATTTTCCCTACGTTGAAGTTGTCTGATCTAATACTGTAGCTAGTCATTTATTTGAAGTTGGCAATCTCACAAAAGCAAACAAAGCCATGAAAGAAAATAGGGATTCATATCAGAGTACACAAATAAAGTGACCTGATTCTGCAAAGCTTCAAATTTGCAAATATTCACATATCAATTTCCATAAACACCTTACCTCAGAAACAAGATCATTTCTCCAGCACAAATCTAAAGCCCCTATTTCTTCAGGATGGGAAACCCTGAGTTCCCCCCGTGCCATCAGAAATGTACTTTACATCATTTTGCATTACTTGCTCAGATTTATTTAAAGATTGCCTTCCAAAATAAAACCCAAATGCATCCTGAGATAAATTCACAGTAGAAAGATTCAATCAGGAGCTAAATCACTTTTAGAGGCTTATCCTCGTGGATGTGAATGCATTATAGTAACCAGCAGTTCTCTGAAATTCTTTGGGTTAAGCACTGATGATAGTACTCAAAGCCAGATTTCCAAAAATGGTAATTCCCAATGAAACTGCATTTAAATATGTTCACAATAACAGATGAAGTATTTTGGGATTTGCCTTCCTCTTCTCGCCCTAGAAGTTTGGCTGAAAATATTTACCAAGGTAAGAACTATATCAAACTTTCATTTCCTCTTCAAATAAACCCTTTCTAAAATGAAGAGAAGCAGACCCTGAATCTACTTCAAAATTGCTGTACCATTTCTTCTGTGCATCAGTAGATTGACTATACACTACATTAACACAAACAACTCCCATTTATGCCTGTATACTCCAGAAAATTGAAATACTCCAAGCATTGATGTGTTTAGATCAGGTCAGGAATCACCAAACCAGCCTGTTTCAGAACATTCACAAGAAAGGAAATGACCCTTAAGGGTACTAGACAGTTTTTGAGATGATGGTTGATCTGTAGAAGTGTAAGTTTCCTTTCTCTGCAGGTCAATGTGGGTCACCATGTCTTAAGATATGAGCCTACAAAATTCCCCTTGGATCATCTGAACATCTCCCAGCCTTTGGACTCTTAAAGTCCAAGTACCACATATTGAGAATGGGACAATTTGTCACATCTCTCATAAAGTTTACTTAGTTGTGACACTGGGTGATTTAATGAGAGTAAATGTGATTTTGAGGAGAATAACAGCAACCAGTGGTCTACCAGGCTCTGGCCTCTGCCAAGGTCTGCCTCCTAGCTCATGACTCTGCCATCAAGAGATTCTAATTTATCCTTAAAGTCAATATTCCCACACATCATGGACGTACAAGGGGTAAAGTGTGAATGCCTAACATGGAACACCAATGATCTGTTTTCTGGACGTGACATCATTTAGTCTGTGAGGACAGGATCTATGCATTCTTTTGATCTGCCAACAACACCTGGCAAAGTACCTTGCACTAGTCAAGTATACCTTAAATATCTGCCAGATACATTTAAAACTGAATGAACAAGTGAATTTAGTATTCAAAATGATAACACTCAACATGTTTGCTCTTGGTATCAACTCTGGAGTGGCCCAAAACACCATGAAGGTAGCCCATGTGAATATTATAAAAAGCTGAAATCTAAGTAACCCTCTGATTTATTCCAAATCCCTATTGTATATAATCAGATTCTAACAGTGCTATTTAATTGCTTCTAATTTATTTCATCATCAGTTATATTTGAGAATAAATTACAAGTGTTGATGCCAAATAAAAGTATCATTAACAAAATTTGTATGGATTGTGAACAATAGAAACTTCATTTCAGTGGTGATGATATTGGAATGCTTTAAAAACACTGAATGTTAAAATATAGTGAGATACACATCTCTCTTTCTATGTTGTTTCAAATTTTTAGACCAAATGCTTAAATTAACAATCAGAGATGTACATATAATTATTATATATGTTAGTTTGTTCATCTTTTATTTCAGGGGAAATTAATAGTTTAGTTAGTGATTTTCTGGACATTGTTTATCACATCTAAAATCATGTAACCTATTTAAAAAATTGAGGAGTGATAATAATAATCCTGGCAACATAAGATTATCTCAATTTTGAAATGTTATAATCTTAAGGATGTCTCACACAGTACCATTAAATGGCTTTTGTTCACATTTAAGTGTTAAAAGGCTTTCAATGGCATCTGCACAGCGTTAGAAGTGTGATGTGATTTCCCAATATTTGGACCACGCAGGTCATTTCACTCCTTTTCTATGGCTTTATTTTTTTCTTTTTATAAACTATTTGTTCCCCATGCTGCCAGGAGCAAGGTGAGAGGAGGGAGCAGGGCTTAGTTGGCCAAGGGGATCCTTCCCCAGCTTGTCCCCAAGGTCAGGACAAGATTAATGCCTTAGCACCTAAGAAGATCATTTGTGGGGAGGAAGATAAGGGGGGAATAGAGAAAAAAATGGGGTCAAAAAGGATGCTCTGAGTCTATGCCAGTAAAGGACCAAACTAAGTGAAGAGTGAGTAGGAGAGAGGAGCAGGGGAGTGGCAGCAAGGAACTCATCTACCCAGCTGCAGCTCTGCCTCCCTGCCCTCTCTCCATGGACCCCGATACCTCTGATAGGCAGGGGTTGGGCACAGGTTATGTTGTAAAGGAACAAGACCATACTGCTTGTATTGGAATTATTCATAGGACTTTTGTGATCATTTACATTTATATTTTAGCATATTTTCATATATCACCATAAGCCAAATTCTGCCTCCATTAATACCTGTTTGTTTACTTTATCTATATATACAAATATTTTTAATCATAATGTAAGTACATTTCCATCTAGTATATTTTAAACAGTAGTAGGTTAATATATAATCTTGGTGATACCACTGTCCTTCAAATTCTGGTCACAGTATCACAGGTGTCCTTAATATTTATTTGTGTGGAGATTTCCTTGTTTGTCTCAACATCTGCCCTCTCTTTGATACCCACCCCTCCCAACTGGGCTGTGTGCCTGGGGTCTTGGATATCCTTTGTGTATTTCTTATTGGGGTTTATTTGTTTGAACAGGATAGTAAATGGTTAGTTGATCCCAGGGTATTTCTTTAATCTCATTCCATTAATCTGATATCTAACTGATATTTTCAATACTTCTTGAATTTAGCTTGCATGTATCTCCTTATATGGAGCCCTGATTCTCACATTTTTTCTTTACGTTTATAATCTTTTTTCGTGTCTGAAAAGGAAAATGTCAGAAGATTTTATGTGAGCTTCTTTGCAACCCTGTTTCAAGCTTTCTGCTCAGGAAGCCAATATCGGAGTTCCAGTTTATGACTGAAGCCCTTTCTATTTTGTTCAGGATCCCCCAGGAGAATGAGTCTGTCTCTGAGTTGCACCCATCTTTTTACCAGGACATCAAAACTTGCTAATACAATCACCCTTTGATTTGAACTTGAGAATAATCCAGGTTTATACATACCCAAGAACATCTTTGTTGCTTTCACCAATAAAAATAGCTTCCTTAGTGACTCACATCTTAGTTGAGGGCAAAAGAAGTTTAGTGAGCACCTCATATGTGTTGTTAAGGAAGAGCCATAAGCAGTAGTTCACAGACACTGGCTACTCTGATCTTCTAATCTATTGGATACAGACTGATAAAGCAATGGTGTTCAGAAAGCTTTAAGTGACTGGACAGAGTATGATTGAATTCCATATATTAAGTTGAAACTTAGAGGGTGGAGTCAGAAAGATCTGGACTCAGATTTGTTAGTTTTAAATGTAAACCATTAAGACTTACTATTTCCATTTTACTCTCTCTTTTACCAAACTATAATACACATACACACACATATGTATATATGTATATACACATACATATATATGCACATATATATACATATACTACAGAGGTATTATAAAATCAGATTGCAGAAATATATGTAAAGAAGTACTTTCTATACAAACATTCAACCTTAAAAAATTTCTCACACAATGGCCTGTTTTTCAAAGTAATGTGATTGTGTATGGTTGATGTACTGTCAATTCCCTCCAGCCCAAGACTACCTGGAGAACATCTGCATTTGGCATATTGCTCAGTGCAGGAAGGGAAAATATTTAACACGGATAACCAGGAGATGATTCTGCAGGAGAGTGTTACAAAGGACTTACAACATTCGAGTTTGCATTAGTTGATATCTGAGAGAGTTCCAGGAAGTGGGACTCTTTTCTGTATTGGGTATTGTCAGGAACCATGGAAAATTCTGTGCCTGGGCATCTTAATAAATCTTCTATAGAAGGAAACAGCCTAAAGTGAAGCTAAAGATGCAATTAATTACTCAAGAAACAGGAGTCACTCATCAGAGCCAGGACGGGGGGATGTTTGGATTCTTTTCTCATTTAGACAAAGCTCATTATTTTATCTGTGCTCCACTAAGATAATACACCGGTCTTGGTTTTGTAGCAAACCATCATATACAGATCTTGTCCATTATTGAGGTACTCTTAAATTGTTTAGACTCAGTAGGACACCAAGGCTCACCTGTGAATACCTGGTCCACTCCTGGATGTCAGAAACTGTTTTCTGTTTCCCCAAGCAATTATGTACATGTGCAGGTACTTCTATGTACATATGCAGAAGCTCAGTGTCAAATGCAAATTCTTTAAAATTAAATATATGGCATTCTTATATTCTTGTTTGCAGATTAAATCATTACTATTCAAAAATAATCATTTGTAATTATTTATATTTTTGACAATCGCCATTCTAAATGTAAGTGCTGGTAAGGACATGGGGAAAGGAACATTTATACACTGTTGGTGGGATTGTAAATGAGTATAACAACAATCGCGATTAGTATGAAATGTCCTCAGAAGACTCTACATACCATTGTACCACTTGTCGGTATTTATCCAAAACAATTTAAATCATTACACCATAGCAATGAATGCATATCCATGTTTACAACAGTGAAATTCACAATAGCCAAACCATGAAACCAGCCCAGGTGTCTGTCCATAGATGAACAGGTAAAGAAGATGTATATGGAGTTTTACAGACTCATAAAGAATAACAAAATTATGCCATTTGCAGGTAAATGGATGGAAATGGTGAACATCGTGTTAAATCAAATAAGCCAGACTCAGACAATCAAGGGTCATGTGTTTTTTCTCATAAATGGTTGCTAGAGAGAATTAAAAGGAAGGAAGGGATTTTTTTTTTAAACAGAGGGAGACCAGTAGATTATAGAATGGAAATTGTGGGGGCTGAAAGAAAAGGGAAGGTACTAAGGAATGAAATTGACCAAAGTGTGTTATGAACATCTATGAATATATTTCAATGAATCCTAATATTCTGTCTGATCATAATGCACCAAAAAATAATAAAGCCAAGCTGGGTGCAGTGGCACAAGCCTGTAATCACAGCACTTAGGGAGGCCAAGACAGGAAAATCGCAAGTTCAAAGCCAGCCTCAGCAACGGCGAGGTGCTAAGCAACTTAGAGAGACCCTGTCTCTACATAAAACACAAAATAGGGCTGGAGATGTGGCTCAGTGGTCGAGTGCCCCTGAGTTCAATCTCTAGTACCAAAATAATAATAATAATAATAATAATAAAGCCAGATGTTTTTAACTTTATACATTTTGGTCATTTATTTTGCTTTAATATTAAAGGTCTATAATGTTGAGCACAGAAGAATGGATAATTGTCAGATAACTACATATGATATCAAAAGAATAGCCAAGTGTTAAAAGATTGTGTAAAAATAAGAGCTTTCTTCCAAAAGGGAGAGAAAATGCAAAAACTTTATTAAAGTGAAGAAATAAATAAACATGATTTAGATAGATGTTTTTCTGAGTTCTAGTTTTGATTATGTCTTGAACTATCCTGCCTGCCCACTGCCAAAAAGAAGAAAAATTATACTTGTGGGGCAAAGAAGAAATAATTATTATTTCCAAAACATATTTATTCCAATATGTAACACTGACTGATGCTGCTTAGACATAAAAAAATCATCCTCATTCTTAGCCACGCTTGCATTTGCATGGAGCTATCTATGCCAAATGGTCATTTTTCTCACATTTATTATGTTAACAGGATAAATGCCAACATTTGTCAACATCTTGTAAATGATGAGTCTTAATGAGGCAAGCTACTGTTTCCCTCCTCTGAGAAATTTCATAGCAGAATAAGCAAAATATCAGGTTAAAGCAAGTGGGAGGGGATCCCAGAGAGCAAACCTTTTCTGTGAACATATATTCCTTGAGGTTTTGCTTAGAGTGGGTTCTAGGATCCAGGCCAATTTGGCCTAAACCTTTATACAACATTTTAATTATATTTTTAACAAATCCTGCAAAATGAGGTTCACATGTTGATTCAGCCAAAAAAAGCATTATCTACAAGCCGAACAGAATGCACGAGAGAGGGAGTGATTTAGAGGTTTGCCAAAAGCCAATGAATACAAGTGTTTTGATAATACCAGGCCATGTACCACTCATATTAGGGTAGGTAGAAAGACTTATGGAAGAGATAGCTGTACTCTAGAAAAAAATGAACCAGGAAGTTTTTATTTAACACGTGTGCGTTAGACTCAGAAGTAGAAAATAAGGCATCTACAAAAACATTGCCTACAACATGAAGCTGTAAAGCAGGACAAATGGGAAATGATGCCTAGGATTGCCATTGTGCTCCATGAGAAGCCTGGAAGTCAACACAGGATAAGGGTCAATGCCACGAATTTCAGGTTCAGAGGGATCTAGTCTCTGAGTTTAAATCCTGACTCGAATAATTAGAAACTAAATACACTTGGACATATCACTTTATTTCCCTCAGTATCAGTCTTTTGTCTGTAGAATGGAGTTAATCAAAAACTACTACATCAGATTGCTTTCGATACATCAATAGATAGAATGATGCTTCATAAAATGTAATTACTGCTATTATTTTAGTTGAATATATTTTATTTGCATGTTACCCAATTTGCACATATTTTATTTGCATATTGAAAAGTATCAATCAACTGCTCTATATAAAAGGATCAATGCTTTATTGAATGTGATCATATGTGTATGTGCGTGTTGAGGTGTAGATATTTCCATGTGAAACCTGGAATCCTTTAAAAAGCAATGAGCAAACATTTCAGTACTCATATTGAGCACTTTCTCCTAGAAGTATTTCCTAGACAATATTCCTAATATGCTGAGGAAGAAATATTTGGCAGCAGAATGGTCAATGCTGATCACAACAATTCTCTGAGCTTGAGATGGGGGCTGTTGCTCCACGCATTTTGTATGTATACATCCAGGTAAAAAGACACAACACAACCACTACATAAGGAAAACACAACTTTCTCAGAAATCATAGGCATATTTCCACATATATATCACATGGCTGCACTTAATTTTTTTTTTGTTACTTGTTTTTGTTTCCAATGGCATAATTCGCAACCACAAATAAGGGAATGAGATCAACAATCCTGGAAGATATTTAGCCAAATTGACTAATGTGTAATGGGCAGGTGGTAGAAAGAAAGCTATCAGTGGAAGAGAAGACAGAGGCAATTCTCTGTGTATATTCCAGTAGCAAGAGAGACAATGACAATTTTAAGTTCCATTGCGCCTGGGACTTTTCAAAGGGAGAAGAGTATTGGAAATCAGTGGTGCTTAACTAGTTTGTGTTTTCTTCTAAGAGTTATGGGGAACCACAGGAATGGCACAAATGGGTACCTGCTTTAGAAATAACACTGCCAAGGAATCCTGGAAAGTTGGATAGAGTAGACATGGAGGATGCAGCGTCTATTCACTAGGAAAATGGTGAAAAGAGCTAAGGATGAAAATCATGGACTGTAATTGTGGCACACAGAATATGAAGGGCTTCTTAGGAATCCAAGTGACAATATCTAAACAATGATTTGGGAAAAAGTCTAAGGGCCGTTAGAAAGAGTTGGACTGCAGACAGAGATTTGGTAGTTAGAACAGATAACCAAGGTCATGAGCACAGCTGGGAGAGTGGGCACAAAGAGAAGGAGCTAACTCCACAGGGTAAGAAGACCAGCAGGGAACCCGGAGACACTGAGATCTCTGGAAGAGAGGAAAGAGTCTCTAAAGAAGCTAAGGAGATCAGGAAAGGGGTATAAAGAAAGAACAAGAAGAATGCTGCATCAGGAGAGACACATCTCACCAGACGTCCAGTGTGTCTAACTGTGTGTCTGGCTTTGTTCCAAACCAGCATTCAGCAGAGCTTTCTACAAAGGGTCTGTTAACAAATACCTTGGGATTTTCAGACAGTACAGTCTCTATTCAGCCTGACAGTACAGATGCAGCCCCTGACAACACACAAAGGAGTGAGCATGACTGTGCCCTGATAAAACTTTATTTGTAAACCGGTCATGGTGGTGCACGCCTATAATCCCAGCACTTTGAGAGGCTGAGACAGCAGAATTGCAAGTTCAAAGCCAGCCTCAGAAATGGCGAGGCTATGCAACTCAGTGAGACCCTGTCTCTACATAAAACACAAAATAGGGCTGGGGATGTGGCTCAGTGGTCAAGTACCCCTGAGTTCAATCCCTGGCATCACAGAAAAAAAAAAAAAAACTTTATTTATAAAAAAAAGGTTGCTGGCCTCTATTCTCAGTACTTACACAAATGAACTTGGTCATCTTCAGATCAAACCTATGAGTTAATTTTATCCTCTTATGGATTTGTAGACTAAGGCCCAGAGACATCAAGTCACCTGCCCCAGGTGACAGGGCTAGCAAGCATTGCAGGCAGAACTCAGTCACCATTGCCTGGCCGCACAGGTTGTGCTCATGAGCTAGTAATCATAGCGATTTCCTTTGGCCCTGGAGGTCTTTAGTGTTATGGGTGAGATTAGATGCAGAGGGAAAGAAGCGCAGCTGGCAAGTAAGAAAGAGTGAATCCAGGACAGGCAGCTCTTCAGGTCTGGACAAGAAAAGAGATGGGTCAAGGGAAAGAAAGACCCCCAAATTTTTATAAGACAGAAAAAAATTTTGTACACGTTTAAATGACAATGGAAGGAAGAAAAAAGAAAGGATAATATAAAAAGGTTTTATGGAAGATGGCAAGGAAGGGACTTTGAAATCAAGTACTGAGAAAGATCAGGTACATCTCTATAGGATAACAGAAGGTATAGGAGAATGATCTGTGCAAGTACAAGCAATTGTGTAAGTAATACGAATGGAAATTTGGAAATATGTGTGTAAAACCATCTACCATGTGATAGGAAGACCATCTACTCAGAAACCAAAATGTTTGAAAATCATGGGGGAGATTTTAATTTAATTTTAATTTGCTCTGTAGGTTAGTTAAAATTTAAATAAAATCCAAGTTTGAAATTCCAGATAATCAATAAAGACTTTTACAAGCATTATTTTATCCTAAATTTAGTCTATCCCTGTAATGTAGATATTTCTACATCAGGTATGAGAAGAAGGAATCTAAAGATCAAGAACAACAAGAAGTCTGTCAGTTAGTGAGAGATGCATCTAAGAGGTCAAACTTGTGTTGTTTCTAAATTTCTAAGCTAGTACTTGCATCCATAATTTTATAATGTCACTAGAATAGAAGTGCAAGAGGTTTGCTGAGAAAGAGATACTGAAGTACTGGGGAAAAAAATATAAGACCGACAACATTAAGTGTTGGTGAAGTTGTTGAGACACACGACTTACAGGCGGCCAGTGGAGTTGTAATTTAGTTTAACCAATTTGGAAGGCATTTTGGCAGATTCAGATATACCTGGAAAGTGCATATCCAGAAATTCCACAATTCCAAGGAAGGACACCCTGTAAAACTGGAAAAAATATCCATAACCAGTAGGCTCTCAGGAATGCTTATCTTCCTAGTCTGTATTCAAGGAAAATCATGAAAGAAAAACAGACTGTGCAAATCAGAGTGTCCTTTCCATGACCTCACTGTTACAGTCTCAGTTTTAAACTAAGATCTAAATCTTTTTCCTTGTTCTGCCTTTTAATTAATTATCTATTTGTCCTTTAGTGAATTAACTGATATTGTCTGTCTTAGGCTTCTCATCCATAAATTGTCAACAATAACTCTATCTACCTTATAGTCTTATGAAAATGGTTAGTTAAGAACATTTATGGGAGTTACATAGCAAAGCTCCTAGCCCAGAGTAATTACTCAGGAATATAGCTAGATTGATTATGACTATTATGGTATGGGCTTCCTTAGATAAGTTACTTAAACACTTGGCCTAATCATTTTTAATAGCATAGACTATTGTTCTTATAAGGTCAAGCTATCCCCTAGCATTGAGATCACCCACAGGAGCCAGGCAGCATATCAGAAGATAGTATCCTCAGTCACAGACAGAGACAGTACTCTCGGTTGAAGACCAGAAGATTTTCTCACCATGCTCAAGATCCAAACCACAGCAGCATCCAACAGGAAAATGAAGAAACAATAGTAATAATAAATAATAAATGGCTTCTCTTATGTGCATTGCTTTGTTTGCAGTGCTTGACTATATAATCTCTCCTCTAATCCTTACAAAAATCATGTGAGGTAGGTACTATTATTTTTTCCATTTCAAAGATGGGGGAAAGGAAAGAGAAGAAAAACAACTTGCTCAAGATGACAATGTTAGTAAATGGTTGAAGCAACTTGTACACTTAGATGGATTGGCTCTAGGATCCTGGAATTTTATTCCCCAACCTATCAACCAAAAAATGCAAGAATTCTGAATGTAAACTATGGTCATCAATACTGTGCCAGAACTCAACATTAACTATCTGTCAGAGGTATGTCTAAGAAGGCATGATTAAACCTGGGATGTAAGTGGTAGGAATGGATCACATGGAACCTAATATATGTTCAAGCAAGGCTTCGTTTTAAATTGTATATATGCATCCCCTTGGTGCAAGCATGAAAGTAAATGTTATAGTTTAAGCTTGAAACTTAACAAGAAAACCTCGTTCTAATACTGCACTTATCCAGAAAAGAATATTCTTTCTTCATTCCTCTATTTAAAAAGATAGTAATAATAATCACTTAAAAAGCTGAGTGTGCACAGCTACCTCTATAGTTTATTTTCTTAAGTAATCACTTGAAATACACACTTGCAAACCACTTAGCTGAAGGGAGGGGAGAGGAGCTCACTGATCTGAAAGTGCGCTCCTATATTCTTGGCGGGTTTCTTGTGTGACTCTGTACCCTCAGCTGCTGCCATGAACATGCAATTTCCATTGACTTTAAAGAGAGAATTGCAAGTAGGTCAGCTTTATCGAAGTAGAGAGGGAAACAGATCCTTGGCTGACAAAAGAATGGAAATAATGCTAAAAAAATGGGATATGTAATGACAGTCCTGTTCAGAGGAAGCTGCCGGCAAATGGAGGCAAAACAATCTTAAGATGAGTCAAGGCTACTCCTCACAGAGAAATGCCCTGTAATATTATCTGATGAGGGAAATGCCTTTGTTTGCATTCATTGGTGCCTGCTAAAGTGAGTAGGATGGGAAGTGTCTGGAAGCATAGGGAAAGCTACTGAAATGAACGGTAAATGACACCAGGAAGGAGAAACGATATGAGTCCAGAAGATAGGATGCGGGTTTTTTGGCCAAAGGCAGACCATTTCTTGGGTGTGGGTGCATACAAGGGAGATAATGACATTCTGTTAGTTGATACACATAACTGAAAATACATTTTTAAATGGCCTTTTTAATAAATGAAATGAGATTACTTGCAAAAATAAAATACAAAATTACTTAAAAATGTGATATGAAAGCATTAAATAAATATGTGTGCAGTTTCCTATATCATCTTCCTGATATATTTTTTTCTTGCTTGCTTGTGTAAGGAAATCTCAACACCAGCACACTGTTACTTTGACTTTTACGAGAAAGAAGGAGTACTCAAACTGGAAAAATAGGAGCTATTAAAAGCCGGTAGGATGCCAAGCAGGTATTGGACCAAATGGTAGCACTTAGATCAAGGAAAGAGTGAACAGAATCAGTGGTCCATATCCTTCCCTCAGAAGCTAGCAGTGATTATTTAATTGATTGATCAGAATGTTAACCTTTCTTTATATTTGTCATGGGTAAGACCTGATGTTTAATTGGTCACCTAAATTTGCATATGAAAGGTTTTGGAACAGATAAATGTTTAATTTTTAATCAAATAGAGTAGTAATTCACTATATGATTTATTATCAATTTTATACTTGGAAACTCCTGATTCATTCTAAAATTATTAAAATAATCAGACATTTTCCTTGTCAGTTTCAGGGTCATTTTTATTAGGAGTGGTGTGTTGATTTTTATGCATGATTCTTTAAGTGAAATTCTATTTTCAATCATGCCTTCTTAAAACTAAGGCATTTAGGCCATATTTTAAAAATATATTTGTTGAATACAGTTTTAAAGGGTATAGATACAGCTTTAACCATCTTTAATATAGGTGGTGAGCATTTTTTTTTCAAACACAATCTGCATCTTTAAGTATTTTTCCTAAGAGAGCCTTTAACCTTTTCAGACATTCTCTAAGAAAACCAATCTACTTTAAACCCCAGAGAAATATCACAGAGCACTTAAAGATGATGCTTATTATGTGATATTTTACCATCAATATTTTTCACCAGGTAGTTAGTTGTAGTTTAAAAAAAAAGTGATTGCTAAATGTTGGTTCTATTCATGCTTTATGTGTGTGAGAATTACTCTCTGCTCCCTTAATAATGCAAATTCTTTAACTCTTGCTCAGCAAACCACTTTATACATTGTTTGCATTATCACTAAACACTAAAAGAATTGCTTCCGGAATCTGACCAGTCTCATCATATATTATACAAAAGCAAGTGTAGCCTTCATCTTGGACAAGAATTGAATGGACATGAGAAGGAAAAAAATGGTAGGGAATTAAGCAACTTTGGGTTTTTCATTACCTAAGCAGTAAGGTTTCAAAAACGTTTTCTACCATTTAATTACCTCTTTCTGCATAGGAAGGGAAATAAATGTTTTCTTAGAGACAGAAATTTGAATTATAGAAAATCATCATCACTGTGTAAATAAACCTAAAGGAAATATTTTTCTTATTCTGAGAGCATGGTTCTTTCCACTTTCACATGAAGCCTGAATAATGCTGGGAGAAACTATTGATTCCAGGGAGAGGAACTGGACCCATATGACCTATAATTGCCTTAGAATAGCATATTATGTTCAGAAAAAGACTTAGGCCCATATGAAGCAAAAGCAGTTAAATGTGAATGACTTGGTATGGTGTCATCCAATTCATAGAGAGAAATAAAATGTTTATATGTAGAATTCTCACATACAGCATTCATGGGTTAGTGTTTTTCTTAAATTAATTGCATATTAAACTTTACCTAGTTCTCTTTCAGTAGTATGGGTTTATTGATTCTTAATAAATGATTCATGGCATAATTCAGGGTTGTTGTTTACCAACAACAACCAAGAAACTTTCACAAAATTGCTATAAAATAAGGAGTGTTTTTGTATTTCAGTCTTTGGACTAGAAATCCCTTTCTTACATCTTGCCATGCATGGGAGAACCGAATGGTAGTCCCCCTTATGCAATATTTCCATTGTAACGTTTATTTCTCCTGAGTGTGGAAACATACAGCACTTGGCTTTCCATTTTTATTTAAAGCACGTTGACTAGTGTGTGGATGAGCTAACAAGTCGGAAGTATCCGTCATCTAGGTTTTAGTGATGTAAGGCTGCAGTCCTCGAATTCAGTTATTTCTAAAAGCTCTTTGAAGAGAGTCACTTTGCAAAAGAAGTTAGGTTATGTGAAAGAGGCTACAGCAGATGATGTGACAATAGCCCGTAATATCAGCAGGAAGTTTCAGAATGGAATTGTTCTCATGAAATAGCCATTGAAGAGATTCATTTGTCTCCCAACTCATTCATGTTCAGAGGCATACCAGCTGAGGAAATTGCCACAAAATGTTAGAAGAAAAATAAGATTTAGTTCATCTCTTTTTCATGGACTTTTCTCCGACTGAAAGGTACTCAATGGAGCCCAGTAGGATTTCACAGCTTTAGGCAAGTGTACAAATGGACTGGAGTATTTGGAAGAGAAGAATGTTTCATCCTGAATGGGCTGTGGTTATGATTTGGAGAACCCTGAATGGTGGTGCCGCTGCAGAATAAAAAACAAGTCTTACAGACGTGTTGGCTAGAATGCAGTGATCTGTGAGAATTCCAGTCTGTTTGGCTCTGCAGTGCTCTTAGGTTAACTGCTGCTTATTGTTTTCAAGAAATCTTCTTAAAAGGGAAATATATGTGACAGATTCTTCTTTAATTACTATATCATCAGTCTCTCATGATATAGCACATTTAGGAAAATAAACATGCTGATCACTTGTGAAGTTTCTGAAGCTTCTGAAGCTTTAGCAGTAGTCACTTGATTGAACTCATACTCTAGACATTGGCACAATAAAAATAAGCATATATATGTGATATATGAACACATATATACACGCATACATATTCTAAGCCCATTAAACTTAACTCTTTCTAAAGAGACAGAACAGTTTTGTCCTATTTATTTTCTTTGAAAAGTTGAGATCTGAAAGATATAAATGTCAACGTCACACCAAATCTGAGTAGTCCTTCACCTGGAGTGTCATTCGAGTGCAGAGAATCAAATAAGTCTCCTAACTTGCTGTGGAGATGTACCCAGATTTGGCTGCCAAATGCCACATGAAAGCACAGAGTTTTGAGAGGATGGGTTGTCATCATGTAGGGGTAATTGTCTTTCTTTATTCATTTGGAAAGTTCCAGAGAGTTTCTCGGATCAATGCAAACAAGTAAAGATTGGTTCACCAAAGTGTTCTGGAAGATCCCAAGTGATTTTGAGGGCTTGGGTTAAAAACAATTCAGATTTGTTTTCTAATAAAAAGTGCATAAAACATTTGTTTCCAATCAGTTTTCCAAAGTCATTACTCATCCAAGTACAGAAAAAATGATTGCAGGGCCTTTTACGCACAGTAGCTGTGTACATAAGAATATGTATAAGGAAGAATCTATGCAAGATCATTCATAAGAAAGAATTAAATATTGAAGGTCTAGGGGGAAACTTGTTCCAGGTGGACACCAGTAAGAAAAACACAGTGGAGAAAGGAAATTGAAAGACACACCTAAGAAGCAAAAACTGTATCCTCAAGCCTGAGGCTAGAGAGAGCGCTGTGGATGAGCCCAAAACCATGGCTGAGAAGCTGCTGTTCAAGTCCCCAGGCTTCAGATAATAAATGCTGGCTCTACCACTTATTAGTCATGTCTTCTTAGAGTTCACACATGTGTAAAATCGAAATTGTACTTCTTTCATACATGCAAAAGCACTAAATGAAATAATACATATACATTCCATTCAGCAATCCTTAGCTGCAAGTTCTGCATTAACTCAGACCACAGACTGAAAATATTTGAATACATGCAGTCTTTTTTTAATGCCATGATTCCCTAAGCAATATACCGACTATTATATAGCATTTAAAGTATATTCATTAGGATATGTAATCCAGAGATGACTTAAAGTATATGGGAGGAAGCACATAGGTTATGTGACATTTTATGTAAGGGGCTTGAATGTCCATGGATTTTGGTATCCAGGGAAAGTCCATGAGCCAATCCCTTGCAAATACAGAGGGACAACTATGTAGTATTGGATATAATTCCTATAATATATGCAGTGTCCCCAAAGGAATACAGACCTTAACTATTTTCTGATTAAAAGAAAAGATTAAAGGCTGGGGCTGTGGTTAGTGACAGAGTGCTTGCCTAGCATGTGTGAAGCACAGGGTTTGATTCTTAGCACTGCATATAAGTAAATAAAATAAAGGTCCATTGATAACTAACAAAATATTTTAAAAAAGAGAAAAGGTTAAAATTTTATATACCTCTATTATCTATGTTGATTTCCTTAGTTTTTCTGAAGAAAAATCTTCGAGATAAATTTTCCTCATGTTGTTTATTGTATCTTGACAATTTAATGAGATATTATAGGTGAAGTATATAGTATACCAAGTGTAAATAGTACATCATCTGCACAGTATCTGGGATACAGTGGGGCTCAACTACCATTAAGTGATGTTATCATTCTTCCCCATGTAGGAAGAGATCTATTCTCCTGTTAGAGCTTGAGCAAAAAATAAAAATAAATAAATTCAAAATGTTCTTTTTAGGACCTGAAGTGTTGAAAAGACAATCAAGCACCTTTAAACAGACCTTTACTGGGACCTGAAGGATGAATAAAAATTTGCCAGAGCAAAGAATTTATGAGTCTAACACCAAGGTGCACAAGTAATGTGCACCAGATAAATTCAACAGACAGCCATACAGCAAAGTACAAATGAGGTCACACAGGGACATGAGCCTGGAACCCAAAATGTAGATGTCTATATCAAAGGAGATTTAGAACTTACACAACTGTAGGCATGCCCTCTCCTCCTTGGATTTTTGCTGTTCCTTCTCCCTTGACTTCCACCTCCCACCACTGACCCATGCAAAACGCCAGAGACTATTCTCAAACCCAGGCCAGATTATTCCACTCCTTCCCCAAGCAGGGATTAACCAACTTCCCTTGTACAAAGGATAAAATGCAGTGCCACTTTTTAAAAATTAAGCTTTTCATTTTGAAATAATTACAAGGGCACATGAATTATAAGAAATGCATAGAGATTGCCTATATACCTTACCCAGTTTCTCACACTGGTAACATACTGTAAAACCACAGTTCAACACCACAACCAGGATATCAGCACTGGTCAAGCAAATGTCCAACACCATGAGAATCCTGTGCTGCCCATTCATAACTGTACCCAGTACTGTCCCCAGCCCCAGCTTCCAACCCTATCAACCATTAATATCTTCTCCATGTTACAATATTTTTCACTTCAAAACATGAAAATATATAAATGGAATACTATGCAAATGGAATCATGTAGTAGGTAATCATTTTTTATTCATTTAGTAAATTGGAGTTACATCTGAATTTTTATACATATCAGTAGTTCATTCTTATGGACACTACTATACCAGTTTATTTATGTTACCTGTTCAAGGACATCAGGGTTATTAACAATTTTTGATTGCTGCAAGTAAAGCTGCTATGAATAAACATCCACATACATAGATATTTGCCTCAAATTCTGATTGAATCCAGAGTCTCATGCGTGCTATGCAAATGTTCTTCCACTGAGCTATATCCCAAGCCCCTCTTTAAATTTTATTTTGCCCTACTGACCTTGAATTTGAGATCCTTCTGCCTCAGCCTCAGGCTCCCACATCGCTAGACAGTTTCTTTCCTCCCTCCCTTCTTTCCTCTCTCCCTTCCTTCCTTCCTTCCTTTCTCCCTTCCTTCCTTCCTTCCTTCCTTCTCTGCTCAAGACTTTGTGTTTCTTCTGGAGAGGCGAATGCAGAACGTACAATACGGCTGCTGCCATGAGCCACAGGGAACAAAGCAGCAAGCAGCCCGCATGTGCAAAGGAACAGCCAACCAGACGCTGATACGTAAGCAGTAATGGCACCTCCTACCAAATCAGTGGACTTTTCCTGACTCATCCCGGAAGGACTCTGACCTTAGCAGGTTCCCCTGACCAATCCCAGAGAACACAGGACTCTAGATCACCTCCTCTTCCTACCTCAGGCCCATCTCTTCCTGCCTTAAGCCTTCCTTTTCCTGACCAGGCCCTTTAAATTTTCTGTACCGCCAAACACGTGCGCGATTCTTCTGGACCGCTCTGTTGGACTGAGGAGTTTGCCCAGGAAGGTATATCCCAATAAAGCCTCACCCAATGGTTTAATTTGCCTCCTTTTGGTCATCTGGCTTTACTCTTCCTTTCCTCCTTCCCTTCCTCCCTCCCTCCCTCCTTCCTTCCTTCCATGTGCGTGTTTGTATATGTGTGAGAGAGACAGAGAACATAAGGTTTTGCTTCTCTGGGATGGATACACAAAAGTGCTATTGCTGGATAATTTGGAAGTTACATGCTGAGTGCTATAATTTGAGTCTGGAATGTCCCTCAGAGGCCCACATGTTAATCGGTTGGTTCCCAGGGGAGTGCTATTGGGACGTGGGAAACCTCCCAGATGACACTGAGCAGTAAGTGTTGGGTCCTTGGCATGCCCTTGAAGGGAGTGGAGAGAACACAACTTTTCTCTTTCTCTCTTTCACACCCTGACCACGAGGTGCATGGTTTTCTCATCCACCCACTCCCCACCATATGTGCTGCCTCGCCACAGGACCAAACGTAATACCACAAATCTATCATGGACGGAAACCTTCAAAACTACGAGCCAAAATAAGCCATTCCTCTTTATAAGTTTATTATCTCAGGATAACTTTCCAAACTGTTCCAGAGTGGCTAGACAATTTTATGTTGCCATCAGTAATGTATGTGTGATCCAATTTCTCTTCATCCTCACTAGAGTTTGATGTTGGCATTTTTTTCTATTTGTTAGCCATTTTGATGTATATGTAACAGTGTGCCATGGTAGCTTTAATTTGTATTTCCCTAGTGGCTAAAGATGTGGGACATCTTTTCATATATTTATTTGCCAACTGTGTATCCTCTTTTGTGAGATGTCTGTTCATGTCTTTTGCCTGTTATTTAATTCAATTGTTTATTTTTGTTTACTATTGAATTTTGAAAATCAACCTGAGATAAAGATGCTGCTTCATTTGATTTCTGGCGGGGGCTCCTTTCCTGGCTTGTAGAGAAAGAGCTGCCTTCTTACTGTGTCCTCATATGATAGAGAGAGAGAGATTTTTCTCTTGCTTTTCTTATAAAAGGACTAACCAAATCATGAGGATCCCACCTGCTAACCCTACTCACCTCCCAAAGGCTCTATCTACAAGTACAGACACATGGAGGGTTAGGTCTTTAACATATGGATTGTTTGTAGGTTGGGCAAGGGACACATTTAAATTTACAGTACTATAATAAACCTATGGAATTATTTTTGTGACCTTGTCAAAAATCAGTTGGCCATATTTTTATGTGAATATTTCTAGGTTATCTGCTTCATTAGTCTATGTACCTATCATTCTGAAAATACTGCTTATATCCTCATTCATTCATCATTTCTTAATATTTTTAAATTTTCAGTGTCTAAAATCTATGCATGTTTCATTAAGTTTATACCTATTTCATTTTCTTTGTAGTGTTTATAATTAGTATTATACTTTTAACTTTGCTTCCCACACATCTACCTTTAACTTGTGAAAATGTGTTAATTTTATGTGTGAATCTCATATTCTGAAACCTTGTTGAACTTAATAATACACTCTAGATGGGATTTTCTTCATTCGTGCTTATTAGCTTGATTGTTTTTTAAATCATCTAAGATTTTTTATGGGGACCTTTTTTGTCACCTTCAAATAATGATAGTTTAATATTTTTTCTTTCTAAGCAGAATAACCTCTGTTTCTTTTTCTTGCTTTATTGTAGTAGGTAGGGTTTCAAGTATTATGTTGATTTAAAAAGTACATGTCCTGCAGTGGTTCCCAATTTTAGAGAAAATTTCTTTCACTGTTACGTATGAGATTAGTGCTGTTTGTAATGTTCAAGAAGTTCCTTCAAATTCTAGTTTACTAATCATTTTGTTTTGCTTTTTTCTTTTCAGTGTTTGTGGAATTTTGTCATGTTTTTCTTCATCAACTGATATGCCCATAGGATTTTTCTTCTTTTACTTGTTCATATTATGGATTACATTGATTGATTTTCAAATGTTTAACCAGTCTCACATACCAGGAATCAATCACACTTGCTCATATTTTGTAGTTTCTAGATACCATTTTCTAATAATTTGTTGAAGATGTTTACAGATAAATGTATGAGAGATATTGCTATTTAATTTTGATTTCTTCCATTCTTTTTAAGATTTTTTTCTCTGTACTTCCTAATGTTGGTGTCAGGATAATAATAGCCTAATAATATGTTGTGACATTATTCCCTCCTCTTCTATCTTCTGGAAGAAATCGTTAGTATTAATTCCATTAAAGTTTGGTGAAATTTTCTATGAGGGTTTTTTGTTTTTAATTTTGGTTATATTGTTTTTTAATTTTATATTTTTCATTTATTTCATGTTTTATAACTTGTACTTTTTGCTAAAATTTTCTAATTTGCAGTTTGTTTCTAGAGGATAAGTAATTGTTTATCCAAGCACTTTTGTGAAGGCTTCTCTAAAGTTCTTCTCATTCAGTCCCAACATTTAATTTATCTTGGTGTTTATTATGATGTCCCTGTTTTTGGTATGATGAGTAGCTTTTGACCATAAGCTGGACATGTTGAATATTCCATTTGGAGACTTTGGATTCTATCTAATTTTATAATTTTAAACACAATTCCCACTCCCCCTTTAAGAGTAGCCTAGTGTGCATGAATGTGCATGATCAGTTTTCCTCTGGGTTCTGTTAATACCATTGAGGCACTGATTCACAACTACCTCACTGCAAAGCAGTAGGGTAAGGGTGGAGTTTACTCCCACGTGACCCTATTGACACCTTTCCTTTATATTTGGGATACCAAGTCACACTATTTCTTTGCGTCTATTATTATATCAGCTCTCTTCTGAAACACAATACTTCCAGAAAAAGAGAAGCAAAAGACTTAATCACATTGCTCTGTTATTACAAGGTATGGGCAGAAGTTCAGCCCTTCCCTAGATCCCACTGATACCAGGGACATGGAGAGGGCTCAGTGGAGAGAAATCAGCCCAATTGCTCACCATCACAGTCTGCCTCATGAATGAGGGTCATGGTTAAGGTTCATTTCCTCATGGGGTTCCACTAACATTGACATGAGGCTCCACGTGGTGTTGCACACATATTCTGGTGCTGCTTCTTACCCCCTTGGTAACTGTTCCTGTACTATGCCAGGTCAGTGCTAGACCTCACTAGCACTCTCCTCATAGGGGAATCTGAGCGTTTTGGTTCTGCTGGGTCGGGGATGGAAGGTCAGTTCTTTGATTGGCCACACTAATACTACCAGGGGAGAGGTTAAGAGCTCATTGCTCACTTCTGGAATGGATGTGGAGGAATGTATGTATGCAGGGGTTGGGTGTTGCATGCATATTTTCTGTGGATAGGCCCCCCTTCTGCCTGGGTGCAAAAATCTTTGCTTAGAGCTTTCTTTTAATTTTCTTTGTTTATTTTTGGTAGTTTCCTACTGGTTGTTTCTGGATGAGACTTCTGAAACATCCTGTTTAGAATATATGGAAGCAAAAAGGAAACCATAGAATTCACAGCTTCCCATCCTTCAAGTTCTGAAGTCCTTAGATAAGTCCACTTATTTCTTTTCATCTTTCAGTTTTCCTGCATGTTTACTATGTTGTGTCAAAGATTTTCAGCTATAAGAGGAAGAACCTGGGAATTATAGGGATACTTCGTCAAGCTGGAGTGGGAAATTCTAGCCAGTATTATTTTAACATGATCTAATCTCCTCCTACCTCTCCTCCTACTATGCTTTTCTCTCCTTCATTTCCTTCCAGACCCAGTGGCTTCCCTGCTCCTCCTCCAACATGCCAAGGATGCTCCCACCTCAGAGGCTTTTCAGTTGCTCCTTCCTCTAAAGTGGCAAGATTTAAATATGGACACATTCTTCTCGTCCTTCTGCTCTCTGCTCATAGGATTCCTTCTATGTAAGGTCCTCCCAATGGACACTTCAGGTCATAGCAACACTAGCCCCAGAATTCAGGGTGCCCATTGCTCAGCTGTATATGGTTTGATTGCAGCCATTACAAATGGGCACATGCCTTACTGGTTTTTTATCTATCTCTTATACTAGAGTAAGGATGAGTATTTTGATTTATTCCCTTAATGTTAGTTAAATGAATGAATAAGTGAGATAGTTGTTATCTTCCCCATTTTCAAATTAAAAAAATAAATAAATAAAGTGCAGAGGGATTCTCTGACCAGCAAAAGATTAGATTCTCAGGGAAAGAACATTCCTGTGCACATATGGAGAATGAAATGCTTTCCAATTCCTGTTTTATAAACATCCATCAACTGATGGGACAGTCATGAGGTGAGGATGTTTCAAATGCTGCTCTAACAGACGTGACATGTTTGCAGGTGTAGGGCACTGGGTATCAGCTGGCTTTACCCATGGTGAAATCCCTTCTAGATTTCCAGCTATGGCTGCCTTCCTGGAAAATCATGAGAAAACATTTCTCTTGTGAAAATCCACACCATTTTTCAGGCGTGTGTTTGATGGTTCAGTGTCAATACTCAAGGACCTAAGTGCTACATAATCTTCATTACTTCATAATTCTATTTCAATTTCAAAAATGCTTCTCCTATTTGTTTTCTGGAAATCTCTTTTGAAACTTATCAAGTAATTAGTTGATCAGCTTACCTTTCAGCATCAAGTAGCATTTTATCTTAATCTAAGGTGTCTTTAGTAACAAGGTATCAGTGATGTGATAATTCAATTCAGAAGTCTCCAGAGACTTCCTTACATTATATTTGTCATACAAAAGTGGAGACCTACTCAAGTGGAATGTGAATATCTGTGTTTAGTTATTTTTAGCACTTCCACTAAACTATGAATTAAAGATATAACTATGCTAAACATAACATGTATGATATGTAAAAATAAAGTAGGCAATATTTATTTACTATACTAATATAATTATTTCATGACATATATTTCATGTTACATTTAACTTAAAGGGGAAGCCATAAATTCATTTTGAGTGTTAGTTAATAACTACATATCTGTCTTTTTAAGTGGACTTTACACTTCTGTCTCTGTCTATCACTCTTAGTATTTCTGCCTTTCTCTTTCTCTCTCTCCCTTTTTTTTCTTCTTTCTCTTTCTGTTTCTCTTTCTTTCCCTCTGTTTATTTTATTCTTTTTGAATATCATAAACTGTCAAAGATGCAGTTGTAGAATATAATGAATTGCATCATGTTGATATGTTTATTTCAATATTTTGTAGTGGATGAGATAAAAATAATTAAAAATGGCTCTACACTATAAAGACATCAGACACAATCTGATGTCTTTATAAAAATCCTAGTGGGATTTTGTAGGTATAAGGATTAGATGAACTTACCACTCATTCCTTGCATTGGTATGAGCAGTACCAAAAGCTAAGTCTCACTGAGAAACCTACCCCCATTAATTTAGGAAGCCTGTTCAGATTGCAATATATACAAAAACATAGGAATTCCTTAGTTTGTTTGCTGACATCCAGAATGTTTTGGATAATCTCTTTGTTTTCTGCATCTTTCCATTAAAGGAGTGTAGGACACTTATTTGGGCAGGTATCAGGTGTTTGGTTGTGATGTTCACCATTACTGAATGGTAGAATTTGAAAATCACTAGAATTAGATCTACTTAAGATTGCAAAGCAATAGACTTCTAATGAATTGTATGAAACACAAATTTGTATTTTGAAAGAGCTATGCTTAGAGAAAGAAAAGCCTTAGCATACAGACTACAAAGTTAGCATGTCTGCTTTCAACTCCTGGCACTTTCTTCCCACATCTGGGACCTTAGACAATACAATGGTAGAGTTTCCTCCAAATTCAAAGGTTGAAAACTTAATCACAAATATCCTTGATTAGAATTGGGGAGGGGTTCTTTGAGTGTTATTAGGTCACGAGGGCACAATTTTCATGATGGGATTAGTACCTCATCCTCATCAAAGCACACTGAGAGCTCTCTCGCTCCTTCTACCATATGAAGACACAAGAAGGCCCCACTCTGAACGGGGAAGATGGCCCTCACCAGACACCAAGCTGCCAACACCTTGACCTAGAAATTCCCGTCCTCTCAAACTGTAGGAAATAAGTTTCTGCTCTCATTTAGCTACCCAGGCTTGGGGATTTTGTTATAGCAGCATGTGCTGATCAAGACAGACAAGTTATTTCTCTATATAAGGTTTCCATAAGTACAAAATGATAAACCCTAACAGCACCCACTTCCTAGGGTTGGTGTGAGATGTAATTATATTAATCTTCATAAGGGATTTGGAACACTGCCTGTCATATAAATATTGGCTATTACTATTTTTGAGGAGGGGTCAACACTAAAGTGTTAATGGCCACGGGGTCAAGGATGTATATTATATTGCCTTAACCTGCCACTGACAAAACAGAACAAGAAATAATATCTATGGAAACTGTGAATGAAGAGAGAAATCACTGTTCTATTTTTTCAAAATAACTGTGCCAGTCCTGTATCTATGACTTTTCATATCTATATAGAATCTTATCAAGAATGTTTTTACATATATATTCCCTCAACACATAGTTATCCCACTGTACTCATGTAGATTCTGTAGGAAAATTCCAAAATGCTCCAGACCAAAACTGTATTTTTAAAGAATTATAGCTAGTATTATAGTAAAAAATGGAGAGAAGGGTGGGGAGAGAGAGAGAGAGATCCAACCTAAGACTCCACTGAGTCTTTACTGCTACCTATTCTACTTAGGAAGTTCTCAGGAATATCTACATATATTGTTTAAATGATCCATGCTCGGAGCTTGAGGTGAGGCAGAACATCATAGTGGAAGAGTGTGGCAGCTCATATGGTGATCAGAAAGCAGAGAGAGGCTCCGCTGTCCAACTAAAAAATATATACCCCATAGCCACGCCCCCAATGAACAATTTCCTGCAGCCACTCCCCACCTGCCACCAGTTAGCACCCAGTTAATCCCATCGGGGATTAATTCACTAGTTAGGTGAAGGATATAGCCTAATCATTTCTCCAAACCTTCTTGCATTGTATCACGCATAAGCTCCTGGGGGACACCACATTTAACCTTAATAATCCATCAATTTTAATCTTCAATATTTCTGTCTTTTTACATTTAGCTAAAACCACCAAGCCCTTTGCTTCTCAGTGGAAATCTTTCACTGACTCATTCCTATGTTTCTGAGCAGCAGTGTGATCAGGCATGCTTTTACTTCTGCAAGCTGACTCCTCCCCTCTAGGCCTTCACAGTGAGCTTGTTTCTGGGGTTCCTGGTAGAGGGCCCAACGTGCCCACTCACTCTCTACCTCTGCTCAGTCTTGCACTGCAGGAGGCCTCCACTGGGCCGCCAGCTTGTACCTTACCAGCCTGCAGCATCACTACCCATCTGTAGATTTTTTGAAATCCCAGCTGCCGGAGGATACTTTATTAGAAAGGTAGGGGAGTCTCGCCAGCAGCCACATGTGTTGATTTGGCCTAATATTTAAGGGGAAGAGAACTCCCTCCCAGCCCTCTCCCAACACTGCACTTCTCTTCGCCTTTATGTCCCTTTCATTTCCTTTCCCTGACATCTGTCATCTGGGGGAGGCTGGCTGTTGGGCGTGGCTCCTCATTGGCTGCTGTTGCCCCAGCTCAAGTGGAGCAGGCCTCCCAGTGTTTGGCATGTGGCACAGGAAGGCATGAAGTTTTTGTTTTTTGTTTTTTGTTTTTTTCCTCAATCTTTCACTCTTTTTTACTTTCTTTGTAACTCTTAATGATCTTTTCTTGGTAATAATTCCCATCCCCAATTACGTTCTCCAAAGGCAAGTCTACGCATATGTAAACAACTCAGAGACTGCCTTCTCCTTATTTTTCTCATGATTATGCCTTTGAATAACACCCTGGAATTATCAATTGGATAATAGAGCCATGTAGCTCTTCCAAATGGTTGGGTTAAATTGGCTATGGTTTCGAGTAGTATTATCATTAATATTAATAGTAATAACCCTTCTACTCATCACTGCATGTAAGTACCCTGCTGGGGAAGTATCCAGGGAGTTGCTGTCTGGACAGAATCTTCTAGAGGGGGAGAAAGGAAACACCCAGGTGGCCCCATGAACTTTCTTCACCCCTCTGGTCTGTCTCAAGCCCTAATTCTCGCACCCTGTCTCCCTGGCGGCCCCGGCTCTAATGATCCCTCCCCTTCCTGACAGTATTTATTATCTCTAACACCCATTTATCACTGTGCAGTGCTGCCTGAGATGGTTATTGATCTTTTAATGTGTGTCCTGTCCCTTATACTTTTATCTTTCTACTTCACCCCAGTTCCAGTCTTTTCCCCCTACAAGACTGGGGTTTATCAGAGGAAGCTACCGTCTCTCAAACTTCTTAATTCAACCATTGTCCTTCTCACACACCCATCCACAAAGGGTCTGCACTTCAGAAAACACATGATGACACTAATAATAATCTAAGTGACATTTACTGTGACCTAGCTCTGTACCAGGTGGCATGTTGAATCTCTTTTGAACATTAGCCAGACTTCCTTAGGTTATTAATACTTGTTAATTATATAAAAGAGGCAATAATTCCCCCAGACTTCAGATGATGTAACTAAAATTCAAAGGGGTTAATTAAATGACTCAAGATTATGTGCAGGTTGGGGATCCTTGGTCAGAGTCTAAAATCCAAAAATTTCCCAAATTGGAACTGCTTTGAGTGCTGCCATGACACTAGGACTGGAAAATTCCCCATCTAGCTGGGCGCGGTGGCACACACCTGTAATCCTAGCTCTTTGGAAAGTGGAAAATTCCACACCATGAAACTCTGTTTCATGCACAAAATTATTTAAAATATTGTATAAAACTTCCCTCAGGCCATTTATATAAGATGTACATGAACCAGGCACGGTGGCACATGCCTGTAATTCCAACACTTTGGGAGGCTGAGACAGGATAATCGCAAGTTCAAAGCCAGCCTCAGCAATGGCGAGGCACTAAGCAACTCAGTGAGACCCTGTCTCTACATAAAACACAAAACAGGGCTGGGGATGTGGCTCAGTGGTCGAGTACCCCTGAGTTCAATCCCTGTACCAAAAAAAAAAAAAAAAAAATTCCACACCAGGCCTAGCACTCTGAAAATATTATATAAAAAATATTATATAAAATTACCTGCAGACACTTCATGTTTGGGTCTTATCTTCAAGATACTTCATTATGTATATGAAAACTGTAAAAAAAATGCAAACAATCTGAAATTCTTCTGGCCCCAAAAATGTCAGACAAGAAATACTCGACCATTTTCACAAGTAATTTTTAGCACTGGTCCAAAGTGAAGTGCACAGTTCCTACCCACCATCTTATTCTTTTGAAAACCATAAAAGAAGTACGTCAAATACATTCTCTCTTGAAAGGTGCTACTATATGCATTGTGTCCCTCTGCCCTCGACACCGAAAAGCAGAAGACAGAGCCAAATGTGCAGGGGACAACATCAAGGAGTGGGAAGTAATTCTCAGACTCCTGCAGTAACAGGATATCCTTTGCATGGTGGCCACCGTTCCTCTGGAGCTGTTTGAGGGATTGTGGAATAAAAACAAGTAGTTCTTTTTTATGATGTTTAATTTAGTAGGAGAAAGGACCTCAGTTCAAAATGCCACCCTGGACCAGTGTTGTGCAGAACTGGCAGAGGGAACAGAGAGAAGTTTCCCTTCCCATGACACCATTTCTTTGATACATCTGTTGGAGGTGGCACTGCCCTGTTTCTGAACCTGTCTCGGTACTGACTCAGAAACTCTCTCAAGTTCCTACAGAGTGCTCCCAAGCAGAAGTACTTCATTAAACAATATTTGCCTCTGTGTGATCATTTCTCATACATTCTTCCGATATGCCATGCCTCATAGGTGTGTTAAATGTTTTAGAAATGTATTAAAGTATTTCTTTTTCCTGCACATTCCAGCTCCATTACTATAGGTCCTTGATTACAAGCTGTTTCCTTTTGTTGTTGTTTAATGCAGCACAGTGTTGGATATCATTCTTAAGCTTGTCTTGTCTTCTGTTATCTTCAGCTGTGCTCTGCTGTCATTTAATTGCACGTATTACATTGTTCAAGACCTATTGTTTAATGAGAAAGGAATTGATCCTTTATCCATTACCTAGTTATTGGGGCCAAGTGAGGTCAGAGGTACTCCTAGAAATTTTTTAATGCTGGTAAAATTGAACCAAGAAGGACTCCTTGTCTGTCATTTTCTCTTAGATGTTAAATGATTGAAATTAAATACAATTTGATTGTGTCATTTGGGTGGTTGACAATATCTTCCACTAATTCCTCATTATGTCCCTATTGTTTGTGGTGTTTTTCTTTGTTTTATTGGCATTGCTGATTTTCACTGTCTGGTGGAAGTTTCTGGTTTGCTGGGATTTTTCCTTCCTTCTCTGTACCTACAGACTTACTCCATCATGTAGTCAGGTGAGCCTGACATGACTTACCTTTCACAGTTCCTTTATCCTCTGGCACTGGGGGATTTGTTGACATTTTCTACCAACCCCATTCTACTAGGAATCAGAAACTAGATTTCAAGCTCCAGCACTCTCAGAGTTAAGCTGCATTGAAAAAGGTGGGAAAAAATAAATAAGAAAAACTTAGAGTTTAAGAATAAGGGACAATTATTAACAATAAAGCAGCCCTACCCCCCATCAATCATTTCAAACACATTGTCCATCACAGTTACACCAGGAGGTATTTCTCCTTCAGAACTCACCAAAAGCATGCTCCTTTAGCTTCCTAAGCTACTAATGATGATGCCAGCTAATAAATATATTGCTATCCTTATCGTGTTCGAAAACTCTTGCACATGAGGAAACTTTAAAACCTCTGCATTGTTTCCATGATTTTAAAACAGAAGTCAAATGAGTTATTTGGAATTCCTTTGTATTTGTCAATGGTGGACTCAAGTTTCACAAGTTTGGAGAATTAGAGTTACCTTGATTGACTCTTTTATACTCAAAATCAACAATACTTCAGCCTCTGATAAAAGAGATCTACGCATATGTGACTTGTGCAAACCCATCTTGTAGAAACACCAATGCAGAGACTAAACAAGGACCTGGATCTTCATACACAAGTGTGAATGTAGATATACTGCAGGCCTTGACATTCATGTGAGCTACATGCACACACGTACACACACACACACACACACACACACCACAACAGAGCACATGTACACCCATCTGATTGGTTTAGCCTATTTTCTGCCTGTGAGTTTATAAGGATATTTTCAGACTTGTCCAAACGTTTGATTTTTTGTAATTATTGTTGGGTTTTCTTTTATCTTGCTCTACATGGAAAATAAAATTGTGATTTAGATAGTTTGGTCCCAGCGGTCCTGTCTGCGCTCAGCAAATGGTTCCATGTCGCTCCCTGCATCACAATATGGGAGCCACTGAGCCAGGCAGCAGCTAATCCTCTGAGCCCGTTAATAAGCTTAGGAGCACGTTCATTGAAGGCTGCCGCGTTAGGCACAAACAGGGAGAAAATATCTACTGGGGGAAGCTGAATTGGTTTTAATCATCTGCTAATCACCAGTAATGAGACCTACTCTGGGGAAGAAAAGAAAAACAGATAGTCAGAGGGAGGTTTTGTTCTTCACAGCAGAGTAACACGGAATGAGAGGGCAGCTGTTATTAGGAAAGAAAGGATGGAAAGAAAGAAGGGATTTGGCCAGAGCAGATGAAGCGTCCTCTGCGGCACTCTGTTTTGTTAGCTGAGTGTTTCTTTCATTCAGCCTCTGAAACTTCAGATCTTGCAGTCTCCCTGACAGGCCACCTCCACGATACTGCTTCTTGAAGAAAGGAACTTCCTTCCCATCTTGTGGCCCTTCCCGTTTGCTCCTCAGCATTTGACCAAAGCGCTTTGCATGGTATCGTCACTTGAGAAGAGAGGAAAAGGAAATGGCCAGGGGAGCTATTGAGTGTTGTAAAAATTAAAAAGGGGATGTGAACAGGAGAGGAGGTGTCAGAAAGCCAGGCAGAGAGCCTTGTGATTCTTTTTCATGAGAGGGGAGGCCTGGCAAGGAATCCAGAAAGGAATCCATCGCAAAAGGGTCAATCCTGACAAAAAATGGCAGGTGGTCTTTTGAAGTCCTGGAATTGTTTCTGGAATGTGATGATGACATGGTCGCCATTTTAATTGTTGTCATTTTACAGACCTCTCCTTCAAAAGCTCAGTCTTGCAATGATGTAATTGTTGAATAGTTAGGAGCAATGTTCTTCATGAAGAGACGTTAATAACAAGCTTGCTTATATAATGTCTCTAGAATAATCTATCTATATACAAATGACTGAACTAGTACAGTAGGTTTGCTATCTACCCTTGAGTCTACTTTCTCCAAACCCTCTTGTGTGCTGTGCCAGGGGAAACCCCTAAAGTATAGCACATTCGTGACCTGCTCCCACCAATACCTCCATTCCCACCTCAAGATTTCTCAGCAGCTCTGTTATCTTCATATTGAAATCTAAACTCTTGCTCTTGGCTTTCAATGTCTCAATCCTCTGGCCCAGTTCCTCATCCTTCCAGTCTCCTGGTCTGTATCTCTGTCTCCGTGTCCTCTACTTTGGCCAGTAAGGGGACATAATGTTCCCTATGTGGTCTGGCTCTCTCCCAAGATGGTTGTGAGCAATTAGCTTTCTTGTGCACCCTTGGATAAATGCTATTTCTTTTAATTTCACTAATATTTAATAATGAGGAAGAGTATTCCTCAAGCCTAAAATCCTCCCGCTTCTCTCTGGCACTGATCACGTTCTCTAGGGTCATGGTGGTTCCTATAAACTCTCCAACTCTAGGGTAGTGATGTTTCCTGCATCCCCCTTCCACACCCTGCAAAGCACATCCCTGCACATAATCAATTCTCCATGGGTCAAAATAAAGTGGATTTTAAGACTTTTAGTGCAAGAAATCAAGTTAAGACTTTAGTGTTGCTATGGTTTAAATTTGAGATGTCTCCCCCAAAGCTTCTGTGTCAATGCAGAAATATTCAGAGGTGAAATGATTATGTTATGAGAGCTATAATCTAATCAACTCATCATAGTTTGAAAGGGGTACCGTTCTGGATGGTAACTCTGGGTCACTAGGGCATGGCTGGAGACATGGACCACTGTGGGGGTATGACCTGGAAGAGTTCTTCCCTGCATCCTTTCTATTTTCTTCCCCTTCTCTCCACTTCCTGGCCACCTTGGCTTTCAGCTGCCATTCCCTTCTGCCATGATGTTCTGCTTCACCTTGAACCCAGAGCAATGGAGCTGGCAGACCATGGACTGAACCTCGGAAACCATGAGCCAAAAACAAAACAATAGAAAGCCATTATTAGCCCTGTGCTCACTGCAAATGCCCTGGAAGGACTGAGGTGAGATCCACTCTAAGTGAATTTTCTAAGGAACTGCTCAAGACAGAAGGTGGCCTATAAGGCCCAATCTTGGGGCAAGCAAGAGGTTTCCATGAAAAGACAGTGAGGAATTCCAAATAGAGGAAAGGGAAATGTTAACAGCATTTGGAGAGATGCCAGGCCATGAGCCTGTTGGGGACATGATGAAAAGTCTGGTGTGGGTAGAGAGGGTGTCTGAGGCCATAATCATTAATTCAAAGAAGTAGACAATGGATATGGTTCTAAGCCTGTGATGAGCAAATTGAGTGAGGAAAAAGATGTAAAAGCAAGTGTGCCTACTGTTTGGATCATTGCCCACTTTAACTATGCTAAATTCTGTGCTCTAAAAACTGAAAAATCCAGCTGGGTATCATCCTATGAAAAAGCCAGCCCCCTGTACCAAGCCTGGAGGGTTTGAAGTGTGGGATCCCACACTGGTACATAATGAGCCCTTGATATTTGTGAGATCTTCGTCATCATTATGGCTATTATTTATTTCCAATAGTAAGACAAGTTGATAAGGAAATTACCTAAATTCATTTATTTAAAAGGAGGAAGTTGTGGTCCAGAGAGAAGAGGTGACTTGGCAAAGGCACAAAGATAATTGGTGTGATGCCTTTGTTTAGCTTAGAACTTTTCAGAGGGTTTTTGTATCCATGGTCTTAGATACAAAGTCAAGGATTGGGGCTGCTATGATCTTTGACATGTAGATAATATGCTCAATACTTACTGTTAATCAAGACACAGATAGAACTTGAACTCAGTTCTTAGGCCAGTAAAATATCCCTTTGGTCCTAGTCAATGTATAGGCATCCATTCAGCAACTAAAAGATAAGTTCTATTGAAACCAACTATTGATGGTATGGTTATTTCCATTATCAAAGATTTCTGAGTTACTTATAAAACTGAGCATTTTAAATTATTTGGAGAGGGGCACCATTCCAATGTTGTGATAAAACCAGGTTGGCTAGAATGATTGTTCTAAGACTGAGTTTATTGTTGTTGCCAATACAGATTACTAGGGCAAGACAAGACGTCTGGCTCAGATGGCCTGTTTGCACCATCACATGGCAAATTTGGAAACAATTCAGAGACATGGAGGTGACTTTCCCACAGTCACACATCAAGTGTTTGAAAGCTTAGAGCCAAGATTTTCTCCTTGACACTGCAATGCGTGCCTGCATAGAAAGAGACAAAGGCAAATAAGAATACCAGGCACGCAAAGAACTGAAGTGCACTCTTTACTCAGTAGTTAAAGAGATGCAGGTGAAATGCAGGTGAGATGCAGGTAAGAAACACCCTCTCTGCAAGAAGGACCCTATGAAGTGAAGAGAAGGCGGACAGTCCACAGCACCTTTACATTCTAGACTGAAAGAAATTGTCTAGAAAAATACAGATCTGAGAATCCAAGGGCATTGGTTTTGCTCTTATATCAACCAGTTAGTTTCCTACCTGTGTTCCTTAAATATAAGGGCTTCAGTTTCCTATCCTGCAAGATAGTGGTAAACAATACCTGCTCTGCTCATTTGTACTGGGCATTGTTGTTGTGAGATTATGATGTAATCCTATAAAGAAATACTAAAGGTCAGCCTGAGGCAAGGGCAGGTGGTGGAAAGTCTGATGAGATTCCTCACCTGTGATGTGAAATGAGCTGAAGAAAAACAGAAAGGACATGTTCAATAGCCCTTGAGTGAGACAGCAGAGGTGGGGCCTGGAAGGAGCTTCTATCAGACCTTGGATCACAGGGTGAGTTCTTGGCAGAACGGCAAGGTCTGCAAGGATCTGGTCAGGTCTTTACCTTGCAAGCTGGAGGTGTCTCTGGAAGGATTTAAACTGGAGACACAAACATTAATTTCAGGTCTTGACTTAGAAATATTTCTCAAGCAATAATTTCAACAATGAACTTGAGAGAGGCAATTCCCTGAAAGCAATGGATGGGAGCCTTGATGAAGACTTCTCCTAAGCCACCATGGAAATACAGGGAAATTGGCAAAATGGAGAGCAAATAAGGAGTCTGAGTCTACAGGAGCCTCTGAGTGAAGGATGTTAATAACCTCCAGATTTCTGGTTAAAACAATAAGCTGGATAATGGTGTTTCTATTTGGCTCTTGTATTGGAAGTATGAGTTGGTGCTGTATGAGCTAATTTTCCATTGCTATGACAAACTATCTGAGATTGGATATCTTATAAAGAAAAGGATGTATTTAGTTCACTGTTTTAGAAACTGAACATCTCTGATCAGGTGGCCCCATCAATTCAGTCTGCAGTGAGGATTTTCTTGACTACATCACATCCTGGAGGAAGGTATAATGTTGGGAACACATGCAACAGAGAGAGAGAAACACCTGATAAGACAGGAAACCAGAAAACACAGCAGGTTCTGCCTTGTTCTTTTACAACAATGTACTCTTGAAGGAACTCACTCATTCCATGAGACCATAATTAATTCCTTCAGAGAAGATGTATCCCCGGTAATCTCATTATTTTGCATTAAACCTCATCTCTTGATGACTCCACAACTCTTAACACAACCATGTTGATAGTCAAGCTTCCAAACTATGAATATTTAAGGGACAAACTACTTCCAAATCATGGCAAATGTAACACAGAATTAAGTTTTGGACATCCCGGAGAAGGAGTATAACACTCTTGAAAGGAATGAGGTCCAGAACAACTTGAGTTTCAATCTGGTTTTTAGCACTCCTCAGACATGTATTAAATAATGATGTAAAGCAGACAGAGCTTGTTAAATAAAGAGCACCATATAACAGAGGCATGGTTTGACCATGATGATGTTGTGGAGGTTGGGAGTGAATCAGTGACTGCCATGAACTTCCAGGTAAGCCTTCCAAAGGAGGGAGCTCTGGGTGGGTCACAGTGTACCCAGCACATAGACAGTGATGAGAACAGGAAAGAGAATTCCATTGCAGTTGAGTCCTATGCATAGTAAGGAAAGAGATTTGGGAAAGACACAGTCCTGCAGGACAGCAGTATTTAAAATATGAACATGGAG
This sequence comes from Geosciurus inauris, assembly GCA_004024805.1. Classification (NCBI taxonomy): domain Eukaryota; kingdom Metazoa; phylum Chordata; class Mammalia; order Rodentia; family Sciuridae; genus Geosciurus; species Geosciurus inauris. The sequence continues at coordinate 98,399 of PVHX01001612.1, forward strand.
GAGAGGTTGACGTTGAATAAGGATGGCAGAGAGGTAAGAAGAGGAGGATTCACTTTTCGTGAAGGTTTCTACCTCAAGTGTATCCTTGGGGAAGCCCAAGACTATTATGATCATCTTTTGGTCCCCAAATCCAGTAAAATGTCTGTATCCATTTAGGTGATTGATACAATTAATTGAGAAAGTGAGCTTGAACATCATATTGCGTTTGGGTGGGCCACACTAATGGCCTCCACACATCTCTATGTTCAGTTCTCAGTATGTCTATATGCAGAAAAGAGAATCCTTGAACCAGCGAGTCAGTGATTCCAGGACTTTTTTTTTTTTAATATTTTGTGCCCTGAGATCCAGGAGACCTTTCACAGCAGTGTGAGTTGTGGGGTAGGTGTATAGATGTGTCAGTGTGAGTGTTATGGTTTGGATATGCAGTATCTTCCTAAAAACTCATGTTTGAGAAGATGCAAAGATAGTCAAAGGTGATATGATTGAACTGTGAGAGTGGTAACCTATTAAGTGGATTAATCCACTGACATGGATTAATTGTGCAGTACTATGGCTGGAGAACATAGGTTACTGGGGGCAAGTCTTTGAGATTTATATTTTTTTTTCCTCGTTTTCATGTCGCTAGCTTGTTTCCTCTACCACACCCTTCCACCATGAAGTTCTGCCTAACCTGTCCCCAAAGCTATGGACTCAGCCATCTGTGGACTGAGACCTCTGAACTTATGAGCCCCAAATAAACTTTTCCTCCTTTAACATTGTCCTCGTCTTGTGTTTAGTGGGTTGAAGTCACATATATACCAATGAGGATTATTTGCATATTTTTGAAAGACGGAGAAATAAAATACACACTAATGTTTTATTTAATTAATGACCACTTAGCTTTACATATTAAATGTAGTCAACACACAGGGGGGAAAAAAAGCAAACTATGTTCTCTGGCTTTCTCTTCCTAATCTCCAAGCAAAACTAGGTAATATAAAGTAGAAAATATAAATTTTAGAGTCAAGTATACTGAATGTCTAAAGAGTAACTTACTGTGTGTCATTAGGCAAGCTGTTTGTCTTCTCTGAGCCTTATTTCTCTTTCCATTTAACAAATAATCAAATGCTAATGTCTAATCTGTAACATCTTGTGTCATTTTCTTGAAGGAGGAGATAGCCCGTCATTTCGTTTTTACTCTTCCCATCTACTTCGGTATAGTCATGAAATAATATGTTTGGTTGGTGATGTATGAATTTAAAAGAAACACATAATTCAGTGAGTAGAAATAGTTACTTAAGCAGTTTGATTAACTTGGGTCAGAAAAGACCTAATTATTCCATAGCAACAAAATAACCCTGAACTCAATGGTTCAATGTAACAAAATCATTCTTGCTCATGGTACATGTTGAAATGTGATTTACTCGACTCTACTCAGTGACTAAAAAAGCTAGGAAATGTGGGCTCTCTCAACTGGTAGCTGTCTCACCTGAATTTGAGGACCTCCACCCACCTCAATAGAAGAAGAGAAACCTGGAAGACCACACACCTGCTCTTCAAGACTGTGACTCAAAAATGACATGTGGTGGGCTGGGATTGTAGCTCAGTGGTAGAGTGCATGCCTCTCATGCTTGAGGCCCTGGGTTCAATCCTTAGCACCACCTAAAAAGAAATAAAATAAAGATATTGTGTCCATCTACAACTAAAAAAATACTTTAAAAAAATGACATGTGGCATTCCCACTCACCAAGCTACATGGCCCACCCAACAACAGAGCCATGAAAAATAGGGGAGTGTATGAGTACTTGGTGGCTCTGCTAAAATAACAGTGACAAAAGGCATTTAGTTAGAACTACAGACATCATACGTGCAAACCCTAGATTAGGACGTTTGATGTCATCTGTAACTCGTCTGTAACTTTTGAAGCCATAAATTTATTACATGCTCACTCAGTTCACAGTGCAAGGAGATTTCTGGAACATACACAGAGGAGCTTGCTCACTTGGCTACACTTAGAATAAAAGTCATGAATTGCTTTTGACACTTTCTCTAGCTCTGAAGCTTCTGGAGTCACTTCGAAAGAGTGGCCACTGTCCACAGTCCCCAAGTCTTCCCTTTGACTCCTCATTTGTCTCCTCTGCTTTTCTCTTTTTGCTGCTTATACATCTGCCTCTGTATTTTATCTTTCTGTCTGTCAGGTTGATTAGCATACTTTGACAGATTAAAAGGCTAAGGTCAAACCAACAAACCCCTAAAGAAATACTGCTAATTATTGTCACATGTTTTTTAAATACTTTGCTCTTCAAAGAATTTAACAAGGAATAAAATTCAACTTTGTATCCTAAGGGATGTTTTAATATTATATTAAAAATAATTCCCTCAGCTTTCTGTATTCCATGCTGTAAGGGTGTAATGAACTGGCCCATGGGGTCAGGAGGGATCATCTCCTCTTTCAGTGAGTTTCTTTCTAAATTGACACACCAAGTGGCAAGCAGATTCTTGCAACACTCCCATGAAGCGGTCCAGGGAGATAGGATTGCTTTAGCATCTGCCCACAGTTAGCATCAAGACAGGAAGTGTAACTTACAACCCCAGGTGGTAGTACTGCACAGTGGTTAGAGTACAGACTGATGCTACAATACACAGGGCCAATCCCTGTTCTCTTCTTTTGTGAACTGGGAGACATTGTGGTTATTTATTCTCTCCATGCCTCAATGTCCTGCTGCATCAAAGGGGGACTTGGTAATATTTGTATCTAACTTATCAGGTGGTTGCGAGACTTACGAGGAATGGATTTGGGAGAGTTCCTGGAATTGTGGGCTGCTCACTGTCAGTCCCTCCTTGGGTTGCTATTGTCACAGAGTGGTTGGCCACTTCGATGCTCAAAAGTATACACATGTAGTGTTGGATTTCCACGAAGGTACCATTGCTAAGCCTACCTCATCTACTGAAGGTAAATCAGTTCATGGCCACTGGCCAAGCTCCATCAGTACTATGTTCAGTCATGTTCCTGCCTTGTGGAGACAGTGGAGGCTGAGACAACCAGGACAGAGCTGGGAATGGATATGTGCAGTCTTTTTTATTTTTATTTTTTAAGAATCAATTTACAAGATGATAACTGAGTCAGGTTTATTGTGCAGCCCCTCAAAAGACTGCACAGTTTGGTGATGGCAGTAACTTGGTACTGAGTGGCTTAAAGTCATGGAGGGAGACGGTAGAGGGGTTGGGAGAGGAGTTTGGGGAATAAGTTAGCTGAAAGGATGGCAGGGAAAGAGACAGGAGGGAGGGGGAGAAAAGAAGGCAAGAGAGCACTAAAAACTCGAAAGCTAATTATTCGACATATTTGGAAAGAGAAAGACAGGACAGCCTCCAAGTAAGAGGCATCTGAGCTCAAAAAGGCTCCGGGGAAGTTGTTCACTACAGGTGAAAGGCCAAATTACCAGATCAAGTGGCTACATTATCAAAAATTATTCTATTGATTTCACTGAGAGGCGTTTTCCCCGAGATGATTACCACCGTCTGAAACCTCCTTTCCTGCTGATTTGGAGCAGGCGGCACAGGCTGCGCGTCTCAAGTTGTTCAAGATGTGCACGGTGCGCGAGTGTGGGTAGGCGCGGATCCGGCGGCTGCGAGTCTGTCAGACAAGCAGGAAGAACGACATGGATCTGAGGGCCCAGGTCTCCGCCACTATTGAGGAATTAGGTACAATGGGGTGTCATTTGCACAGGGAACTTTCAGAGCTGTGGATTTTCTGTAACGTTTCCTACAAAGAATCCTACCTTGGGAAACAGATCTCAGGAATCACCCGGAGCCTTGCAAATTCCCGTGGTCAAGTCCAGAAAGCAAAACCACAAAGCATTTGACTTCACACCTAAGAGTCCGGTAGCCCCGTGGGGATACATTGGGGTGTGATTTTAAGAAAGGTAAGGAAAGGGAAGAGAGGTGCTTCTGACTTCATTTAGATCACAAACTGTTCTCTGTTTCTAAGGAATATTGTGAGAAAAAGCATTTGATAGAACAACAGTCCATGCAAGTAAAAACTGGGAAAGACTCTGAGAAGTGGATCTACTTCCTAAGAGAATGAAACGTTCTCCCTACAAATCTAAATATCATGCCATTTCCATAGTTCAGCGAGATTGTTCCTCAAGAATGATTTATTTGGGGGTACAGAGATAGATGGACAATTTCCACTTGCCAGTGGAGAAGTGTAATGAATTCAGTGTATATCCTCTCTCCTCAAAGCATCAAACTCACATGCCTGCTTCCTGGCTCCTGTTCTTACATTCACAGTTGGTTAATGTAAAACCAGGCTGACACAGAGCGTCTTGCAGTCTATGTTTGAACCAGAGCCAAGAGAAAGCACATTTCTGGTGTTGGTGAACTTCCACCCCACATGGGCCTGGAGAGTGCTATTGTGCCCCTGAATAAAGCACCCAGGCAGGGAGGTGCAGTTGAACTCTAAGCCAATTATCCCTGCATTCGCCCTCTATTGGCTTCCCCCTACTTCCTGGGACTCCTCAAACGGATGCTGAACATATTCAAATCTCCCCCTAAAAGGTTTAGTCTAGGTTGCTTCTTCAGTCCTGTTTGAACATTAAATATGCAAATAATCATCATTACACTTCTAACAATTACACATGTTTGCGAGCGCGGTGTCAAGTGCTGGCAGCAGAGTAATCATTTGTAAAGACAAATATTCCATTCCAAGAGATGTCATGCTGCTTAGAAAATTCTTTTTTGTATTAGTAGCCACACTGCTGCTTCATAAAGTGTGCAAATGCACGTGACAGTGCTGCCAATAGCAGCCAGGCCCTTCCCCTCTGCAGAGCAGGTGCCAATCACCCATCCCAGGCAGCTGAGGAGGCTTGGCCTCACATCTCAGAGACCCTGAACAGGTTGGCTGTGGAGGAGGCCACTCGCCCACTCAGGGGGCTCTCAGATCTGCTTCTCCCTCCTGTGGCCGCCCCACCTCAACCTCCCTTGCTGTCCCTCCTCTCTCAGGGGGCCTCAGAATATTTTAATTCTTGATGTCTGACTATATTATCATGAGTTTGTAACAGAAGAATTATCATTTGTGGCTCAGAGGTGATGGGGGAAACTGCCTGGGACCCCAGGCCTGGTGTCACAGTAGGACAAGATCATTTTCTGAGTGTTTTTCTCTCTTCTTCCCCCCCGCCACCCACACTTTCCCCTTGCTCTCTGCCGTTCCCCTCCCAGTATTTTTACGTAATTATGGATAATTGTCACCATGTTTACTTTTATCACATCCAAAGTGGTGGCTTAGAGGGGCCTGGACTCAAGTCCCACTAATCTTGCCTTCCCCCAAAGTAGGAAAATCCCAAGTCTTTACAGGGGCCAATTGATAACCCTTGTGCTTCTTTTCCATGAAAGACGGATGGCTCTGGCAAGCTTGGGAGACGGCAGATAATAGGATTGACTTGGTACTTAAATCTCAGTGAACCAGGACAGCATAAGTAATTAGTGAATTGGATCCGTCCTGGGGTGCTAATGATGGCTGAGTCTGCCCCCACGCCATTCTGAAAACGGCAAGAGGCACATCCATCTCCAGCAGATAAAAACCAAGAGGACACTGCTCACAGACACCATTTATTCCTTCTTTAGTGCACAATTTATCCTAGAAGGGAAAAAAAAATCTAATTTTCCTCAAGCGATACCCAGAAGACCAAGTGACCACACTCCCACCAGAGTTCATTTTGATCACAATACTGCTGCTGTTTTTAATTAAGAAAGGCTAATTAAGAGAAACTCTACATTTATCTTCTTATCTACTTGTCAGCACAGACTCTCAGACATTACCTATATTTGTTTACAATGTGGTTACGGGCTTTCTATCAGTGAAGCAGAAAAGATGCTTAGTGTGTATCAAAGTATGTGCAGTAGGAGGATTTGCAGAGTGTTTTTATCAGTTTAATAACCAAGAAGACAACTTTTAGCATATTAGAACTCAGTTTGCACACACACGCACACGCACACACACATCCGTAGAACACTGTTACACGTGGCTTCTTTATGTTTTCCCTTAATTACTCCATGAGCAAGGCATTTGTGTAGAGACCAGCCTTCTCTCTCGTTTTTCTTTTTACCCAGAGTGATGGCACTTTATCAGGATAATTTAGATAAATGGCTTTTCATGGAGTTCACTTATCCTTCCAGCAAACATGATCGACAAAGAGCCTGGAAGATGAATGACATTGCATTTTGATCACACATATGTTCTGCCAGTCGAGGAGGCCCTCAAGGTGGCCAGGTTCCTTTTATTTTTCCTTCCATCTGAATTGGTTTGATCAACATTTCCAACCATGAAAATGACCACAAAGTGCACTTTTATTGAAATGACCAGGAAGACTAAAAATGAAAATGAAGTTCCAAAGCCCATACATTTCAACCATCAAAAGTGCCAGCTAGACAATTCCCATGTAAGTTGATCAGAAAAGTACATGTAGTGGAGGGTGAGACTTCTTTCCCTGGCTTTGTCATAGAGAAGGGGCATTGAAGCCAAAAGCCAAGCTCTGCCTCTTCACTTTTCTTCCAGTTACAACCTATAACAGAACAAGACAAAATATTTGGTTAGCACAAAGCTTTCGTGTCAATTTCCTTTTGCATAATTTTCTTCTCCAACCCATCCACCCCTCCAGTCCTATTTGTGTCTTGTGTTGTAAGTTTGCCTTTCGTGATTCTGAATGTCTTGGCGTTTGACCCTTCAGAAGACACACGTGGGTACATGCACCAGTGTGTTATGACATCAAGGACCTGTTTCCCTGAAACCTCTCTTAATATTTCATATCTGAAGAGAAAGTTGATTAGGTGAAAACTCCATTTCCCATCGCAATCTGCAACTGATTAGGAGGTATTTAGACTGAAGCAGGATGAAAGAGGACAGGGCTTCACTAAGAACAGGATGGAGTTCATGGTGATGGAAAAATTCAGTTTCTTCCTGGCTCCCACTAAGGTCTGATTTGAATTTCTCCTAGATCTACATTTTTCTGAGTTTCAGTTTGACCACAACTTGAGTTTATGTTTGAAGTGTACACATATTAATATTACATTAATATTCATAGTTCCAATATGTCTACCTCTGTTGAGCAAAGGAAGTTTATATTGCTCATACAGATTTGCTGAGAAGGCCTCTCTCATGTATGCACTAAATGTGTGTATGATACTCATGCATATTGGTTGAAACAATTCATATTCATTAATATGTAGTTTTCTTCTAACAATTTATTATTTTAATTAATTGTTACCTATACCAAGGAATACTGTAGACTGACTTAAAAAAATTATTTTCCCAGTAGCATTCCTATTTACAAGTATAGTTATAGCCCTCTTTGTACCACCACAAAAAATTAAAATATATATCTAATATTATTTGGGGAGAACCAGCAATAACTTCAAAATGTTATTTTTAAATTAAAAAATAGCACTACATAGAAGAGAACTCAAAATGAGAAAAATACATTTATTTCTTCTTTGAAAAAGTGGCACTACCATAAGATATTTTGAAGGATAATTTATATACCCAAATTAGCTGAGAAAAACCATTTATATTTTTTAGAAGTTGCAAGATATTGAAAGCAAGTACATATGGTCATGTATCCTTTAATGGCTGGGATGTGTGCAGAGGGACATGCCATTAGCCTGTCCTTCCACAAACATCACAGAGAGTCCTTACACACACCAAGGCAACTCTGACCTCACTGGGGGATGTGATTTAATGGGACCACCACAGTATAAGTCATTCTGTCATTGACAGAAACATTAGTAGATGGTATATGACTCTACTTACATATGACTGCCAAGTATGTAAGATGGCAGATGTTGCTGTCTGGTGCCAGAGTATGAATCCTAGTCTCACTGCCCATTAGCTGTGTCCTCTTGGGTAGGTTTTGTCACTTCTCTGTGACTTAACTTTTCCCGTAAAATGGGATAATAGTAGTATATTAGTACTACTAGACTTACTACTAGAATTACTCCTAGACTTTTATAGGATTAATTCAGTTTATCCATGTAAAGTGTTTAAATAGCCCCTGTATATATAAAGTAGGGGGGAAAAAATGAACCGTTTGTAGGAAAGTTGTATCTTATTAATAAAGGTAGTTTTTCCTATGCATAAAGGATTTTATATTTCTACTAAAAAAAATCCAGTGATTTCTGAGGTTTTCAGCTTGCTAGAGAGAAGATCATCCTACAAATTATTGTAACACTAATCCATATTAGTGTACATGAGTGTGTAATATAATATATTATTGTATTACATATCATAGTGTTTTTTAAAAACATGGTCCCTGGAGTGAGTCTAAGAGACTCCTAAAGGCCCAGACCAGGGTTCAGCTGGGTGTACTTCTCCTATAATCATACTGAACTGCTTTGCTTATAACGAGTCTCCATCTCCCCATAAGAATCAGAACACATCTAATAAATGTAGCACATGCTGCCATAAAACATGACTGTAATGACTGGCTTTGGGGTGTAGCTCAGTGGTAGATGGCTAGCTTGTCTAGCACGTGCAGGACACTGGGTTAGATCCCTAGCACTGGGATAAAAAAAATGACTGAGCTTAGAAAGTAGATTTCCACTCTATATACCCACTAAGAATGAATAATCTGGTCCTAACTGTAATGTCCATTTAAGAAACAAACTTAAAATTATCTTAATATTACCTTATAGCAGTCAGAAATTAAAGTGAGATGGAAAGTAATACCTTAGATAGAAATCCTGGGTTTTTAAAAAATTTTAATTATTTTATTATTTGTCTCTCCTTTTACCACTGGTTTAAAAAGCCCACTAAAAATATTTCCTATTTTTCCTCAAGAATTGATTTGCACAATCATAAAAATTGTGACTATTTTGACATTTTTAAGGAAAAAATATTAAATTGAATGTTTAATATCTTTTGGTATGAGGATTGCTTTGCTACCAAAATTCATTACTTTTCAACTTTGATATTCTTCACCTAAGAGGTTTTGAGCAGCATGATTATAATGTCACGATGATTACGTTGTTCTTTGAACTTTCCCAGCCATAAATGGAGAGTTTTTACTTCATGAGAAAATCGAGTCTTTAAATGGGATCGTGGCAGGTGGAATAGCCACTCTAAAGGGTAGGGTTACATGGGCAACTTCGATGAAATCTATGAGGTATTCTTTTTTGAAAGAGGCCAAGAGAATGGGGGAGAGAGAAAATGTGAGTGAATGATTAAATGAACTTCAGGAGCATTTTCATGAGGTAGACAAGTGTGAAAGGAAGAATAATAAATGACTCCCTGCCTTTCTAGAAAACGATTGGTATCCATTGTCTATTCTGGAAGCCATCTGATAGCTCATGCCATCTACCAATGGGCATAGAAAAGTTTGCATAAAAGAAAAGGGGTCAACTAAGTAGAGAGAAGAGGCTTAGCCAAAACAAACTGAAATGCTTCATTTCACTAAGATTTGATTAATGGGATATTAGACACCTAAGACCGTTGAGACAAGAACTAACTAGCCTTCAGCAAACTGCACTGTGAATCACACTTCACACATCAAGATGTGAGGTAATGAGATTCTCAAAAAGTACTACATTTAGAAACAACCCTCTAAACTTGAACACACAATTCCCAACTCCTGCCAGTTGCTGGCATTTTTCCACTGGTGAAGTTGGAAAGAAAATTCTGTGCTCTTTTTTTTTTTTTTTTTTTAAGGGGTAGTTTTGTTTGTTTGTTCCTGACCACTGATAACATGAGCTAGCAGCTGGTGTGAGAATAAAGGAAAATATGTGTGTATTGGCAGCCGACAATTTATGTCATGGCGTGATTATTCACTCAGTCTTAAACATCAGAACTTATGGCTTAAAAATAATACTTTGCATGGACAACTTTACAACTGCACATTCAGGGGTTTCTGCTGCTGCTATAGAATGTGGGATTAAAAAAAAAATCCCACTCACTTCACCCCCCTTGAATAAAAAGATCAGTGTGAATTCGTGATCAACATGATTCATAATTGATCAATCTTGAACATTGTAAAAATTTTTGTTAAGGATTTTGCAATCATCATGGGCCATTTTTAGCCAGAGACTGAACGCTGAGTAAACCTACATCTCCACCTAGTGGTCCCAGGGAACATTTAATTACTTTCTACTGCAAGGAAACCAAGATTTAGTCATCCTTGGCAGCCAGCATGAAAGCCCTTGGTCGCTGTGCCGTTGAAGCATAATATTTAAAGATAACATTTTAATCCCAGAATACTCTTACTTCCTTTCCATCCCCCCACATTTTCCTTCTCCTCAAGTCTAAAAGCTCACATTATTAGATTGCAAAATAGCTGAAAAATATTCCTCCCACTCTATTTTTCATTCTTACACTGTGCTCAAAGACTTTGACCAGAAACTCATTTGGGTAGCAAAGTATCATCTTTGAGGATTCCCCCACCCCTCTCTGCCAGCTCACTACTTGGCATGCGGGCTCCATAGCTAGAGGCCAAAGAGAAGTTTCTATGCAGATGTCTCAAGACTTATTCGTGTTCTATTGGAAAACTTACTTAACGATGCTCTCTCACCTTGCAGGGTAATGAAGGGGCCCCTTCTTTCCTCCTAGATCCGGACCCACCCCAAAGAGAGAAGTGAAATCAAAACTCCGTCTCCAGTCTGGAGATTCTTAGCTCTCAGCACATCACTTTCCCATTAGAACCTGGTGGGCATACCAAAAAAAAAAAAAACAGTTGAACCATGTTAATGTATCTCCGGTTTATATGACTTGAATAATCAATAAACAATTAAGACTGTTTTGCTTCTTTAATACCAAAAACACATTTGAATTAGAAGGAGAGAGTTTGTTTTGCTTTTAATTTGATTTGAGAGATTACGGAGCACTTGCTTCTCAAAGGTGTTGTTTCAGCCAATTATAAAGATTCTCCCATAGACATTGGTTCTCTCCACTGGTCCAGCACTGGTATCAACTATGTTACAGACAAATTTAAGAACCAGGACTCTTTGGCTGGAATATGTCTAGAAAAATGAAAGCTAACTGAGAGAGTGAGAAAGTCACTGCTTCCTAATCCATGTAATTAAACGCTGCTTTTAGTAGGGCATATTACCCTGATTGAAGCTGTTGCCACTGTATTGGCCCCTAAATGTTTAATAATCCCACCCTGCAATGTTGTAAATGTTAGTACCTCTTAATTAACACCCATTAACTTCTAAAGTAGGCAAAAAGAAATAAATATATTAATTGTCAGTTTGCTTCTACTCTAACCTATCTTTTCCTTAAGCCTAGAGTTCTGTGATTCATTGAATCACAGGAAAACTCCATAGGTAAAGAAATAGATGGAAAATTTAGAACAAGGGATTCTTGAAGCACTTTTAACTTTCTCCCTGTTGTTGGTGAAAGGGCTAAAATTCATTTGCTTTGCTCTTCACATTCACCAGACATCATCATCTGTACTACAATCACCAATGTGTAATCACACAGTGCCTTTTTTTCTTATGGCTCTCAGTTGCTCCAAAACACTGCACCAAACATAGATAGCATGAAGGTCGCTTGGTTTGACCATTATTGAATTCTCAATATTGTGCCATCTAATTTAAAAAAATGTAGTTTCCCATATTTTTGCCAGATTTGTCTGCCGTTACATGGAAATAGTTAACACAAGCTCATTCCTGCTTGTCATTTGACTTTTCCCAGACTGGAGAGTGACTGGAACATAAAGCATTCAAACGGAGAATATTTTCAGTTTCCACAAAAGGACCTGTCCAGAGTGAAGGAGCAAAGAAAGAACTAGTGTGGCTTAGGGACAAAAAACATCTCTTGCACCTTGTGAGGGCTATGTCCATGGCAAGATTTGGGGAGTCTTCCCATGGCTGCACTGCAGCTCTGATTCTACACCAAACTCAATATTTTCTGAGCTGTTTGTGAATGTGGCAACTTCCACATCATGGGCCAGGACACTCTCAAGATACAGGGATAAGGGCATTTCCACTAGTTCCTGCAGTAGCACACACACATGCACATGCATGTTCACACACACATATGCACATACACGCATGTGCACACACACAAACGTGCATGTGCGCGCACACACACGTAAACACACACCCTACCCATTTCGGTCCATCCGTCTACCATTCAGCGACCCTCTAAGTTAATCCAGTTGTGAACCCTGTATATTAAAATCGTTAAGTACTTAAGTAAGGGTTGTAAATTTCACTCCATACGTAATTTATAAGCTTGGATGTGTGGGGCTGCTTCTGGCATCTTACCACCCCCAACCTGCCATGATGTAAAGGGGAGCCAGCCATCAAACCAGCCCATTTACCAACACTGCTGAGCAGGGCACAGGCGTGGGGTCTTGCTGAGAACTTTGTAGACTCCAGAGTCTGTTCTCCTGTTAAAGTCCTCTTGTAGATGACTGTTGTGGCCTCTGGGACAGTGGTTACACCCGCTCCTCTACTGCCTCCAGGTGTCATTTTGAAAAGCAGTCTTGGGGGACAACCCAGAGGGTGTTTGTTCATTATTGTGAGATGACTGCATGAGCCACACCCCTGCCCACACTGGGCAGGGGTTCACTCTGGACTTCAAGTACACAGCTCTTTTAGGACCTCTGGGCAACACAGTTCCCAGCACTAGGTGATGATGAGCCATGGACATTAGGACTTCCATCCTTAGTTATACTGAGTGGACCCAGCTCCTCCCTGGAAAGGTCTGGGCTCTTGTCGTCAGCACAGAACTCTCCCCTCACATTCTAGGGAGCATCAGTTCCCCACTCAGCACAGCCACCCCTGGAGAACCATTCTCTCCAAAGCGAAGTCCCTGTTCCAAGGACCCTTGGGAAGGGTCAGACTTCAGCCAGTCAAAATGTCCCACTCCCTCTTCAGACATAGAGCCCAGTCTGCTTCATTTATATTAAGTACAACCAAAAAAATGTACTCCAAGATGACCCTTGTGACTTTCAAAATTCCATTCCTCATAATAATGCGCTATTATGAATCTGCCCAGAAAATCACCAGATATTTAATATAGTTGATATTTTTTTTCTCTGATAATACTCATTAAGCCTTCATTCTCTTCATCTTAAGCCATAGCTTGGTGAACTTATCCCACGATGAAAACAAAATCAAAACAGCAAAAGGTTCTTTTTTGCCAAAGACCCCTTTCAGGATCCTGAAAGCGGATCCTGCCCAGGAAGCAAGTCCTGTGTGCCCCCTTCCCTTACCTGGTGGGTATTTTAAGTAATCAGCTGCTTTCATTTTATTTATTTACTTTTGAAATACGTGATTCCTTTTTTGTATAGGTGTATTTACAACCTCTGGGTAGGAATGTCAAACGGAAACCAAACCACTCAGCTCAGTAACTCACTGACAGTTTTCAAAGGAAAAATGCAACTCTATTCAGACATGCAGCTGGGTTCCCACAGGAGAGCAGGAATCTCAAATGGGAAGCTCCACAGAAAATACCAAGAGAATAAATGAGGAACTTTGTAGAAATCAAAGGGAACAGAATGCATTTCTACTACTCAGGCATTCTAGGGAAGACACTGAACCAAAGAAGATCTATTGTCAAAAGTGTTCAAGAACAACCCTCTTCATCAAATCAGGTATTTGTTCCCGAAATCCCACATTGATATAAGGATGTTTGGGAAAGGGGAGCCTCCCCCCACACACACACCTAAAATGTCTTTCTGTAAGGGTCGGCTCTGAAAGGAGTAAATTTTCTACTTGCTACACATGGCGCTCCTAGAACTCAGTGGAGTGGTTTAGAAACATTAAATAGGATCATGGCTCCCTTCTCTTCACTCCTTAAGTAGTCCTTCAGGTGCCTACAGAACTTAAAACTGTAATATGTTTGGAATTATTGGATGGGGAGAATTGGAGAGAAGTCCAAATTTGGACTCAGACAGGGTGATTCCTGTCTTAGGCAAACAATATTAGGAAACACTTGTCTTCGTTGCGTGGACACTTTCTCTAGCTCCTTTGCAGAAATGCAGCTGTGTTTTCTTAGAGGTGCCAGGAGTACATCATAAGTGGTACTCTCATGATCATCTTTGAAATCCTAGGACTTAAGCGATGATGGAGATTAGTCCTTGGAAAGTACTATCACCCAATCCAAATTCAATCACTGAGTCTAAAAATAAGACCATGGGAAGGAACTGAACACATACCTCATGATAGGCTAAAGACTATAGCTTTCAGCTCTTGCTTGTTCCAGAGACAAGACCAAGCTACAGCATGAGGGGTTTGAGGTAGTGGTAGCTCTTCAGCCAACCTCCTTAATGCCTTGTGATTGCTTTTAGAAAGCGTCAACTCACACTCTATTCGTTCATCTATATCCTGGTATACATTTTGATTTAGTTAAAAGAGACATTTATTGCTTCTCCTGATATTGCCAAGAGTAATTGCAATATGTGACTTGGGGTTGATGCTCAGTGAGGATATATAGTACTAATTGTCCTTAATGAAAATAAGATCCAGTCAGTCGTGGACCTTATTAACTCTTTTTTCCCCCCAGGGATTAAACTCAGGGGCCCTCAACCACTGAGCCACATCCCCAGTCTTATTTAGAGATAGGGTCTCACCTGAGTTGCTTAGCCTCATTTTTGCTGAGAACTCGAGATCCTCCTGCCTCAGCCTCCTGAGCTGCTAAGAGTACAGGCATGTGCCACTGCGCCTAGCTCCCTTATTAACTCTTGAAAGGTGCTGCTTCATTGTGACATCCCTCTCATGCATGGTGGAGGGGGACGCACCTAGTGGTGTGTGTGTGTGTGTGTGTGTGTGTGTGTGTGTGTGGTGAAGAATACTTTAAGACTCATTCTTTAAAGGTCTTCCAAAAACTAAGAAAGATGATATAAATGAAGCTCTGAGTAAAGTGAGATTAGAATGAATAACTTTGCAAAATCCAACAATTACTCTGCCACTGATCATATAGAGTTATTTCGACACATTTAAAATTATCTGAATCAATAGTACTGGAATCAAGAAAATCCGATTGCTTGAAATATTATTCAAGGTCATGCTAAAACTTTTTCACGACAGTAACTCAAAGAACATTATCAACTTAAGGAATCATTTTAAACATTCTCACATATTAACATAAACATAGGTCCTCATGGGAACAAAGTATCCCCAAATGTGCTAATCTACTGATGAATTATCTGAAAGTTCACATCAATCCTTTTATTCCTGCCCTCTCCAAAGTTGAAAATCATAATGAAATTATGATGGCTTTGAAGTTGCCTTTTTATTATTTTCTGTTTATTTTTTCATATTAGTTCCAGATTTCTGAACTTCTCCTGTAGACACTTCTCCAGCACGCTCAGGACAGAGCATAGGGCTGGGGAATGGCTCCCCGCTTCGCCATCTTCTTCCTTCAACATTTCTGTCTTTTACTCTAAAGTTTGCCAACCAAATGAAGACGAGTAAGCTGCAGTATCCTCTCTGTGTCCTTTCTGGCGTCACCTTGTAGCTACGGTAAATATGGCTGAGTTTGGCCAGTCAGGGAACAGAGCATCCCAGGGCAGCGTATTGGAAAGGAGAGCTGAGAACTGAAGGCCATGGTTGCTTGGATCAGGAGCACATTGCAGGGTAGCAAGCCACAGCCACCTCTTTTGGCTTCTTTATCTTTAAAGTGGAAATGAAAATCAAACCTGCTGTTTGACTGTTCTGAGAATTGACATGACACAAACACCTCCCTCAGCCTCTCTGAGCAGGTGATGTTGTCCAAGAAGACAACATCCAGTGGTCGTGGATGACTTAAGGCACCTGGGTTGTCCAGTTGTTTAGATGACCTCCCCGTCCTCCCCCTCCTCCCTCCCTCCCTATGTTTTTCCTGTCCTCCTCACCTTCTGATTCAGTTTGTTAAATAGCACATGCAAGTCTTTTCAATTAAAAAGGAACATAGCCATAGCAATGACTTGAACCTACAGCTAACATTTTTCTCTAAATCTCTAACTATGAACAGAGACCCCAGAAACCTGGAGGAAATACACTTACTATGGTTACCTAAAAAGAAATGCTCTTCTACAGTTCCTTTCTTAAAAACAGCAGAGTACTATAATCATATTAAATGTACATACTTATGATTTGCAGTGTATCAGGCCTTGTTCTAGGCACAGGGTCATTTCAGTATAAGAGAGAACTGTGTGCCTGCAGCTTGCCTCAGGTACTCCTCACCTTGAACTGCAAGTGATCATCATCCCAACATGAGGAAAATAAAAACAGGAAAAATATCAAGTCTCATACAAACTCACCAAGGTAACCAAAGATGGAGTGGAGAGTCAAACTAAGTTTCTTTGACTCCAAGACTACTTTCCTTGGTATGTCTTTTGAAGATGAAATTAGCCTCTCAGTAGCTAAGGCTCCCTGCCCAGCATCAGCAAGGAAGGAAAGCACTGCATATCACTGGCCTGAGAAGAGACCTGAATTCAAAATCAAAAGTGTGGCTTCTGTTGAATGCAGGTTGCTTTTCACAGCCTCATGAAGTAAAAAAAAAAAAAAAAAAATCTAAGTGTAACCACTCTCAGTCAAGAAGATTCTCTTCCCTACATCTACCAACATCCTAGTAGTCCAAATCTATCAAATCTATCATGCTGACCTTGAACTCGGGGCAGCATTCTTTTTATATCAGATTGGCAAGATCCAAGTGGAAAAGCCAAGAGTGGCTAGCTGTCCTAAGTTATGGCGGACCTCATGTCCACTTGGCATTCAGGTCTTTTAGCCAAGAATCCTGAGGTTCAGTGTGTGTGGCTCATTCTCACTATGCTTGCCTTGATCTGCTTCTTCTCTCAGGTCCTCCAATCTCTGCTGCCATCTGTCCTTCCATGTCTCCTCTTTCATACATTTTTCTCTAGTCTTAATACTGCACTACTCTCCTTCCTTAATTACAGCTTGGAACACAGTACTGAAGCGTCTCATGTTGAGACTGTAATTCATTAGCACTGGGAGATTGTGGGACTATGTCCTCACCTCTCATCAGCAATTGGAATGTGGATTCTCTGGCTGTTTAGTTTTCCACAATCTTCATGAAACGAAATGCAATATTCATTTCTAAGGCTTTCCTAAGCAACTGTCTTCTAATGGGAAAACTTTAACAAAAAATATGTATCGCATGCCAAACAGCTAACCTCATGCTCATAAATATTTATATTTTAGGCAGAGTTGAAACATCATTTGTAAGATGGATGTGCTTCTTTGGAGTTCCAACAAGAAAATGCCTCAAGAGCTCAACCCACTTCTACAGCTAATAGGCACAAAGCCCTTGGTCGTGTACTGGGGGGTGGGGGAGACAAAAAGCAAAATCACTAAGTGTTCCAGAAAGAGGTCATCTCAGAAGAACACCAAAATCATCCTCTTTCCACTAAAGTGGAAGATGAAAACGGAAATGTCGGGAAATACAGTTAGGAAGCATCTCATGCTG
This sequence comes from Geosciurus inauris, assembly GCA_004024805.1. Lineage (NCBI taxonomy): Eukaryota > Metazoa > Chordata > Mammalia > Rodentia > Sciuridae > Geosciurus > Geosciurus inauris. The sequence goes on from PVHX01001612.1 coordinate 115,779, forward strand.
CTATTTTGAAGTGGTGGAGTGCGGTGTCTGAGTCTCAAAACTTAGCCCTCTGACAGCAACATCAGCATCTGCTGGGAGCTTGTTAGAAATGCAGATTGTCAAGCTTCCACCCAGACCTGCTGAATCAGAAACTTGATGTGGAGGGGGCAGATCTTCTGTGTTTTAAAAAGCCCTCCATGCTATTTCAATGCACCTAGATTTTTGAACAGCTGTGGTTTATGGGCCAGCTATTAGAGAAATCTGAATTTAGATTCTACCTCTGGTTGGACCCACATGACAGGGTGACTGGTTGGGTGAGTGACTTAATTTCCTAAAGCCTCATTTTCCTCATCCTTGAAAAGTCAATAATGTTTCTTTTTTCTCATATAGTTTATTGTAAAGATTTGTTGAGAAAAATCCATGTAAATTGTTAAAATTCCTGGCACAAAATAATCACAATACAATACATGTTTTCTTCTAATTCAATTAATACAATCCTCTGCCCCCTGCCCTTGCTCCAAAGCTGCACCTCTCAGTCTTAATTCTTATTCTGGATCATCTCTGACTTTAGAACCATGGAAGGCCTGGGAAACCTCTCTGCATTTATGTGGGACAATTCAAAGTCCAAGAGAATTCATTACCATGAAGCCACTGTACACCGATGGGACAAAGGTGCCAGTGGATGAATGGCTTATCTTCTCACCTACCAGATGGACAATCCTAAGATGCATTTCAAAGACCTTGGGAAGATCAGGTACCAACTCAACAAGGCACCCTTGGATTCAACATCTTGGCTTCCTGCCATCCTGACCTCCTTTTGTTCTCAGCTCTTGCTCCCGGGGCTCACTTCCAAAGCAAGCCATCTTCAGCCAAACCAGTAGACATCCAAAGTTTTAAACAAAGTTAAATTTATTGTTCTGGATGGGTCATAGGGAAAATTCCATTATAACATATCTGAATGACTAAATTCTTTTTGCATATCCAAATTTCAGAATACTAAAAATTACTTGAAGTAAATTGAACATCAACTAGTTCTTGAGTTTTTATTCTTAGTTTAGCCAAGAAGATTGATCCCACTCATTCTGTTACATGTACATCCAAATCCCCAGTTCTTATTTATACCAACACAGCCCTCGCTCCCAGCTTGGCCCTAGGTCCCTCCTTCTGTCTTATATCCTGACATTTTATTGTTGTTTGTATAAGTTTGCTTATACAAACAACAATAAACAATTGTTTATTATATTGTTTATTAACATTTTATTGTTGTTTGTATATTGCTGCTATAAGAAATGGCCAAAGACTTATAACTTAAAATAACATTAACCAATTAACTTATACATCTGGAGGACCCAAGTCCAAAATCAGTCTCATTGATCTAAAGCCAAGATCATCAGGGCTAACTTCCTCTGGAGGCTCTAAGGAAAGAACATTTCCTTGTCTCTTTTGCTAACTGGAGGCCACCTGTATTCCTCAGCTTGTGGCCTTTATCTGCCATTAGTCTAGCTTCTTGCTGCTTCCATCAAATTTCCTACTATTTACTTTGACTCTCCTAATTCTTAAATGGATGATGTGATTATACTGGAGCCATCTGGAAAATCTAGTCTGATCTCCCCATTTCAAGATTCATACCTTGATTACATCTGCAAAAATCCCTTGTACCATGCAACCTAACATATTGACCACTCCTAGGGGTTTGGATGTGGACATCCCAGTGGGATATTATTCAGCTACCACAGTGTTTTTTGAATGTATTCCACTGCTCCACTGGAGTGCTCCACTACTAACTGGAATTTTCTGTTCTCCTTTCCTGGCCTGTTCTCCAGAACCCATCTTCATGCAGGTGACTGCTCAAATGTGATATCCTCAAGGAAACCGCCATGACAGCCACAGCCCTGGGTATTATCCCTGATCACTTACAAAACCCTTTCTCAACCTTGATTTCAGGTTTTAAGGAACTTGAATTAAGGAATCTATATGTCACATACTGATTGGATAGACTGGAGAAGACTATAGTTCATCAGTAAAGTAGGGTGGAAAAAAAGCAATGTAATATGGTTAAAAAAAGAACAAGGTTCTAGCTAAGGATAGCTGAAGAGGCAGATCCTCAATGATTCTGGGGGAGGTAAGAAAGGGTTTGCAAGGTTCTCTTTTAAGCATCTCACTTTAAATAGAATAAATAAGAAAGCAAGAGACTTAAAAGTCCTGAGTCATGGTGCCAGTGGTAACATAGAGCAGAACTTTATGGGTGGCTATACTGTGAATGTTGCATGTTCCCCCAAGGTCCATGTGTTAATGGCTTGGTACTGAGGATGGAATTTGTGAAAGGCAGTGAAATTTTTAAGAGTTTGGGTCCCATGGGAGGTCCACGAGTCACTGGAAATATGTCCCAAAAAGATAATGTGGGATTGTGGCTCCTTCCTTTTTTCCTTCTGGACCACCAAGACCATGTGCTGGCTGTCATTGCCAGAAGCCTAAACGCAATCAATTCAAACATTCGGGGACTTCAAATTCTAAACCTGTGAGCCAAAATAAACTTTTTTCTATTTATTTATGTTAATTATTTAGAGTATTTTGATATAGTGGTAGAAAGAAAACACAAAAAAATCCATAGATAGAAGTGGTACTACTAACTATAGGTATACCTGACCATGTGGAGCCTCTGGAATTGGTGTATGAGAGGAGTTTAGGAAAATTTGAGGGAGAGGCTAAACAAAACCCAGAATTCTATAAGCAGATGTAAATGGGTGATTTTGGTGGGAGTTCAGAAGACCAAAATGCTAATAGAAATGATAGAAATGAGGACAGAACAGGCAGTGCTGATGAATTTTCAGATAGAAATGAAAGCTGTATTGGAACTGAAGTAGAGGTCATCCTTGGTACACCATGGCAAAAATAAATTGATGCATTTTTTTTATATTCTGATACTTCATAGGATATGGAGCTTGAAGGTGATAGTCTAGGTTACTTGGTGGAGATTTCATGTGCTCAGCCCAGCATTCAGGCTGTGGCATGGATATCACTGGCTGATTTTAGCCGAATTTACAGTGATGATCAGGAGCAGAAGAGCAGGGCAGAGAGATTTGGGAAATCTGTGGCTTGGCTAGAAAAGTATTTTTAAAGGTTCAGCTAAGGAGTGAGAGGTTGCCAGCCCTGATAAAACAAAGATAAGTGTTTGCACTTGAAAAATAGGAAGGATGCCTTGAGAGATCTCAAGAATCTATAAGACCACCCCACCTATCAAAGACTCAAGGGAATGGAAATGCATATGTATTTCAAAGACTTTCCAGAGCAGAAGTATTTGACAAAAGAAGCTGGGAGGCACTTGCTTGCCAAGAGCACCTCTGGAATTATTTCCTCAGGATTTCTTTCTCTATTTTTCAGCTGAGAAGGCACTTGGAGGCTGCTGTAGCTGTGGTTGAAGTTGACTCAGGCATAGCTCCCCCTGGTGGCAGACCTTGACTCATCCACATGATGCTGGTGTTGCAGCCGTGCAGAATGCAAGTTAAGGAGTTCCAGTCGCTGCCACCAAGATTTCAAAGGCAAGTCTGGGAGTCAAGGCAATGTGCTGTAGCAAGCAGCTTCCTATTGGATGACGTGGAGCTAGGGAAGTGAAGCTGAAGCTTCAATGGATACCCCAAGAAAGCAAAGCTGCCAGAAATGCTCAATGCCTGTGAAGGAAAGCTTCAGGCAGCATGCAAAACCAGCATAACAGAGTGGCCATGTGCATTAAAATAAGACAAACCAGCCACAGGGACAGAGCTGCCCAAGTCCTTGGAAACCCATATCCCACCACATTGTGCCCTAGATGGCAGACATGGAGATTTTGACATAAAGTCTGCCTTGCTGGGTTTTGGTCTTGCTTGTGCTGATCTTTCCCTACTATTTTCTTATTATTCCTTTTTGGAATAGAAATGCTTACCTTATGCCTGCTCCACTAATTTATTTCAGAAGTATGCAACTTATTTTTGAACCTATAAAAACATGAACCAAAATAAACCTTTTCTCTTTACAGCTAATTAGCTCATGTATTTTCTCATAGGGGTGGAATGCTAACACACTGGTCCTGCTGGTGACCCACATGCTTTCAGCAGCACAGGTGACATTGACCATTAGGTGACCTATAGGTGATGAGTCTGTGATGTACTTGTCCTGTGAGGCCTGGATCTGTCTCTATATCTGGCTGTGGAAGGAAGAGTTTCTCTTTCTGTATTTGGACAAACATTTCAGCGTACATCAGTGCATTGTTTACCTTAAAGAGCTATATTGGTATAGGTAGATGCTGCTTTCAATTAAGGAAATACCAGGGTTAGGAACTCCTATATAAGGAGACTTGTCTATGAGACCATCAACAGAACTAAGATGAGTGTTTCTGGATTCTACACCTGACATCTAAGATTTAACCCAACTACAGCCACCGGCAAGCCCATTTACACTCACAATGAGTAGCTTTATTTCTGTAAGTGTGGATCTTTGTCATTTTAGAACTGACTGTCATGCCTAAGTCTTAGTTACTGTTGTGACTAAAAAAGAGAAACACCCTATGGGTAAAAGTCAAAATACAGGCAATATCTATTAGAAAAAAATTAAATTCCATGGCAGTAAGTTAAAATAATGGACATGAAGCACACTGCAGAAGTGCCTGCCTTTGGAATGTGACAACCAGAATTTGAACTTTGGCTCCACCATTAATTAGCTGTTCACTACTTCAACTGTGACTTTGTTTCCTCATCTATAAAATGTGAATAATGACACCATTCATTTTAAGTAGATAGAGGATAAAATGAGATCACCTTCATGAAGTAAAAGAATTTCTGCTTTATAATACTTATGCAATAAGTATTTGCAATTTCTATAATTTCTCTATTATTCTGTTTATAATCACAAATACTCAGATGACAATCTTGGTCTTTGTATTTTCTCTTTGACATGCAACTAATGGCATATCAAAATTTCTCTTTTTCTTCTTTTAGTTTTATAGACAGAGGTGGATTTCAGTGCAGACTCTGTCCTCTCCCTAGAAAGTGGAGAGGTGAAGACGTCCTTCCCAAAGTCCTCTCTTTTTTCCCACCTCCCTGGGAGGGTCCTAGAAGGACACCACCTGGGAAAGGGTGGAGGCGATCCTGTGTGATTCTACAGCTCCTATAGAACTACTGCTCCACCTTTCTTAAATATTCCTTCCAACAGTGCAATGTAGTGCTTACTCAAGATGTCATTTTGGTTGCTTTTAAAACACAAGATTTAGTTTTCATCTGAACCATGTCATTTTTACACAGGGTCCTGATTATAATTGGAAGTGTTTCTATTCTGAAAAGTAAGCCTTTCGATGAGAGGTCATGCATTTGGAGCCAAATACAATCTTTTGTAGCTGTCCACAGCTACAAGCCCACCTCTTTGGACTTAGGGAAAGCATTAGTCCATGTAAAGGGGATAATTGGTGTTGAAAATAACTACTGATATCAGTTATATATAAAGGAATCTCCTATATCCATCTTTATAGTTTCTATACTAAAATGGGTAAATGGTAATCTCTCTTATATTTAAAATACCAAGAAATGTATCCAATTGTTTTATCCACGAGATTTTAATAAAGACATGATGAAATGAGAGGACAGGTTTTCAGATCAATCAAACTCATCAGCTTTCAAACTTGGCCTTTATAAGCCATAGCCAGCAAACTACAGTGGAATGTGCAAACAGGCAAATCAATTCAATCTTGCAAGGAAAGAACCTCTGTAAATTCCCACATTCTCTTTAATTTTCTGGACACTCACCGCATATCCAGTATTTGGGGATAACACAGAAACTTAACTGCATATTTACTGAGTAAAAAACTCATTGTCCCCACTCTGTGGACCCTTCATTAAGCTTAATTTCCCACTTTCTTCTAGTAAAGGTGGTAAGTACTATTTTTAATTTAATGAGGTGATCCTCATGATTTGTGCTTCAGCAACCAACTCACCTGTATCCTGTGTGGGGCTGTTAGTTAACATGGGCAGTCATTGTTTTTTCTTTTTGTATTTACGCCAAATGGATTTTCAAACAATATTAATTACTTTAAATTTAATGAAAAAATCCTACCTGAATAAATCATCACTTTTTCTGAAGTTTCCCCTACTGAGTTATGAGATGTCTTCTTATTTGACAAGTAGAGCTCCCTAACCCTCAATGATAAAAAGCAGAGGTATCGGTGCTTTTATTCTTATGCATTATTTATGCAGGGCATGAGTGTAGGTGCAGCTCTGCAGTGGGTGTGCCCATGCAACAGACAGAACAAAGCAAGAATTTTCCTTTGGGGGATTACGATATAAATGCACACAAGGACACAAGAGACAGTGAACACCAATAAAACACGGTGCAATGCAAGCAATTTGGAGAAGCGTGTGGTTATTGTAACAGAGATGCTTTGCAGAACAGATGGTTTTTAAGGAGGTTTGTGATAAAAGAAGGTGAGCAGGTTTGCTGTACATGAATGGGAAGCTGCTATGGGATTTTGAGAAGAGAAGCAATCTGCAACTGGGGGAAAACTTTTTTCCCCTTCATGGCTTGCCTATTATCCATATTTCATAATTAGAAGGGACACTTGACCAGTAAATTTATTTGTTTTAAATGAAAGGGAAAAGGAAGAAATGATATTTGGGGAGGTAGAATGTGGTGGTGAGTGTTCTGAACACTGGATTAGACAAACCTGAGGTCAAATTTTGGCTCTTCTAGGAGTCCTTGGGCAAGTAAGTTTGCAAACTCCAGTATGCTGGGTTTTAAAATTATTATTACAGGTCCATAAACCCTCAGAGCCAGATGTATTCTGGAATTCAAAATAATTCAGATTTTGTATGAGTTATATGATCTGTATACTACACATTCCAAACTTCCCTGGTGAGGTCTAGGGTAACAAAACACAGACAAAATTTTTGCAGCAAAATATTCAAAGCAAGTAGAATAAAGAAAAGCTGTAAGTAGTAGCTTTGTGTCTGTTCAGTCCAGAATTTTCTGCCAAATTAATTTGTGTTAAATTTTCATGAATCAAGGAGTCAGACATCTTTCTGTGAGGAGGGACAAAGCCCAGCATGGCGGTATAGGATGGATATCAGGTCCTAGGCAGCAGACACAAACGCTGGCCAGATCCCTGCTCTTGATGTTATGATTTCATCTGATCCTTTGCCAGGTCAAGTCAGTCTTTCCTCTGGTGTGTTCTTTCATCTTCAGTAACAACACTCCAGTCCAAGTGACCAACTTTTCTTATGGGCAACCCCTCAACACACAAGTCCTCTGCTCCTCACTATATTGAGCACCTGTATCTCTATAAACCCTTCTCTACACCAGAACCTGTATGGTTATTTCAAAATGCAAATCAAAACCTGCCATTCCTTGCTGAACTCCTGCAGTGAGTCTCATTATTCCCAAGGGGAAATCCAAGTCCTCAAGAGATGGACAGGCCCAGATCTCACTCTAGCAGCCCCCACTCTCCTTAGTCTGATTCATTCTCCTCTTTCAGGCCTTTGCACCTGCTGTTCCCTCTGACTCTCTCAGATTTGTCCTCTATTCTTGGGTCTTGAGCTCAAAGTTTGCACTGTTCAGCCCACACCTGGTGGTGGTGATACTAGCACTGGAAGAAACTACCATGTTTGTTTTAGTCAACTTTTGCATTGCTATGAACAAAGGACCTGACAAGAACAACTTTAAAAGAGGAAATGTTTATTTTGGATCATGGTTGCAGAGGTTCAGTCCATGGTGAGCCTACTCCATTGCTCTGGGCCCAAGGTGAGTTAGAGCATCATGTCCATGGAGAAGGAAAGAAGCTCAGGGCAAGGCAACCAGGAAGCAGAGAGAGGTCCACTCACCAGGGACAAAATATAAACCCCAAACCACACTCCCAATGACCTACCTCCTCCACCCACACCCTACATACTTACAGTTACCACCCAGTTAATCCATATCAGAGGATTAATGCACTGATTCAGGAAAGGTTCTTACAACCCAGACATTTTACCTCTGACCATTTTTGTATGGTCTCACAAGAGCTTTTGGGGACCCCTCATATCTAAACCATAACCACCCAAGATAGCAACTGTATATGTTTCTATTATTATGATAACAGAATCTTCTGTTGGGTTAAAGTTTCCAGAAAATCTCAGGTTGTACCTGTTCTAATCATTCCTGTTATGTCAAAAATGATTCACACATAGTATTATCATTGTCCACATGTTTATTTAATTGATAAAAGACTGAATGGATACATAAAGCACCTACTACCAGCCAAGCAGAAGGTTTGGTACCTGATATACATTCTTTTAATCCTTTTAATTTTTAAGTTTTTTCTTTAAAATCTCTTATAAGTCTATCCTTAACCTTATCAGATATATGCTACTATCTGTATTTTGTAGACACAATAGCCAGGTCTGAGAAAAGTACACAACTTTCAAAAGAACATGGAGTAAGAAACATGAATTTCAGGGATAGTGTCTGGATCTCCAGCTTGAGGGCCTCCTGGTCTACCACACTGCTAGGAGCTTGATGCCACAGGCTGCATAGAAACGAGAAATGGAGTCATGTAGATACAGTCCAGGAAGATGGTGGAGTAGACTTCCATCTTTAAATGGAAGAGCTGCATGGATTAAAGTCTCCACAGGGGAGTGTAGGGGACAGAAGATTAATGAAAGTGCTCCATATCCAGGTAATAGAGCTTACAACAAGAAATTCTGGATTGAGATCAGTTGTCTGGTCTGTTCTCCAGGTGGAGGAGGGTAAGGCATAGACGCACAGACATTTGCAGCAGCCTTACTGTCTATCAGAAGGGATGATATGATTTTCGGGGCACCTGACCATCACCACAAAATGGCCTGCCCATTGTAGCACAACATCTGTCAATGCCATTATAATAAGCCTGGGCACAGCTGCACTTCTCTTTTAACCCCAAAACATGTTTGTAACCTTTACCAGTTAGGGAGATACTTACTGGGAGTGAGGTATTTTCACTTACATGAGCTAAATGAAAATTTCAATTTTGTATAAAGGTAACAGTGGATGATCATCATTTGATCTCTTACAGAGACGCCATGCTAGTTCCTGATTTCTTTACCAAAATTTCAAATGCCATATCTTTTCTGATGAGGACAGATCTATAAATTTTTAAAAAGCCATAGAGTAGTTTTTGTTTGTTTGGGTTTTTGTTTTGTTTTGTTTTGTTTTGTTTTTAGTAACTCCTCTTTATCATCAGATTTCTAGGAGGAAATGCATGTATTTTATCCTTTAGAGAAAAAAGCAAGAAATGATATATTATCTTTTTTATATATATACATACAATTACTTAATGACATTTTAGAGTATAGCTAGTTTGAGAAGATTTATTCCATAATAAGGCAGAATAAATCTTAGTGCATAAGGACAAATTTGGGGCTTAATAAGTGTGTCAGATAGCTATTGCTCATCCAAAGATAGGAACATAAGAGGAGACATGAAAATAGGGACATGTTTGAGAAAGAAGTGGTGAAAACAGTGTGACAGCTTTCATCTGAGTCGAGCAGTCACCGCAGGCTGGACAAATAAGTTGGTTTTATTTAATCCTGAAATAAAACCCTGAGCTATTGAAAGAAGGAGGAAAGTTGGATCTGAATTAAAGACAAATATTCTAGAAAGAAATATTTATAATTTTTTTTAATAGTGTATAGCCACAGACTTTACTCTTGAGAAATCTGTGGTTTGGGTAGCTGCCTCATGATTAGACAATTTCCTCCTGACTCACAGAAGCAGCCTCCTCTGCTATAAAATAAGGATCATAGGGCTATCATCAGAATAAATGGATGGTATCTCACATAGTGAGCAGGCACTAACTCTAGTGATACAATTATTTTCCTTCACAGAATTTTTCATAACATTATATATGAAGTAATTAAGGGACTCTCCAAATAAAATAAATTTTAATCATTGTAGGAACTCAGATTGTGTCATAGATACTAAGTGAATGGTAGTGTCTTTTAAGGTTGACTAACCTTTCCATCAGGCCCTCTCCTACCCCCTATTCCCACAGTTAAATTAAATCTGCTATCTTAATATTTATCAGCCTCACTCCTGCCCCAGCTGATTGGTCCAGAGGTGAATAATTTTGTTAAGCTGAGCCAATGAGAATCTTCCCCTGAATTTACAGACATGGAACCAGGGAACATAATTGAAGTCTTTTCCCCAGGGTATAGAATAATAAATTATAAAAGTGAGGAGGTAAAGAAAGCCAAGATCCAGCCACCTGGGGTGCTTCTCCAGTGAGTCTGCCAGGCAGAGAGAAATGGGGACAGGGTGAGCGGCTGTCACTTGCAGCCACAGGGGCCCTGAATGTTCCTGGCGAACTGTGGTCCCTGGAGGATTCATTTGTGGTTGAATGATGAATGAATTAATGACTAAAGATAAAATGTTTATGACATAAAGAAAATATATGCCTCCAAGTACAATTCATGTAACTTGGCCACTTGATGTTTATAGAAATCAGCAAATAAAGACTAAAACACTTATTTCAGGAAACATCATAAAATATTACCAAGATGATCCCCTGAGGTGAGAAATGAACACTAGATGATTGACCAAATAGTGTTAAGTTCTCCTTGTATAAAATTAAACTGGTTGATTTTTTAAGTTAATCAAAGAACCATTTATTCTTTAGTTCCCTTCTCTATTTAATTGTTAGCAATATTTTTTTCAAAAATTAGATTATTTATACCCATTAAGTCATAGCTAAAGCAAGGCAAGTAAAAACATATTAAGCCGTATGTAAAAACATATTAAGCCATATATTAAGCCATACATAACATGTTTCTGGGAATAATAAGCATGGTGTTCCTGGTAACATGTTCATTAATGCTATTTAATTTGGAAATAAAAATAAGTTCTGTGTTTTGTATACAGAATTAAAAGCAAAGCACATAATATGATAAAGGTTAATTATATCAATATATAGCTCCAAAGGAAAGGGAGTATACTATTAAAGTGAAACACCAGGGAGTTTGTGGGATTATACATCTATATCTTTAGTTGCTGAAATCTACTATACTCTTCAATTATAATAATAATCACAATAATAATAAGTGGCACTTAAATAGCACTTTTCAATTTTGACATTGTGTAACAGTTCTCATTTATGTGGGTATTTATAGTCAGAGCATGCCCACATATTCCCTCACTGGAAATGTAGACGAGGACCCAGAGGAAGGCTGGGGACACATGTCCCTGTCTACTTGTCCCTTTGTTTAGATCAGCTGCCTATGACCACACAATTGTATGTAACAGCCAGTCCCCTACTTTGGTCAATCCACAGTTTCTGTATTCCATTTGGGAAAACAGTGACCAATGCAGTACTTGATTCCATAGAGGACATACATTTTTGTCTGTAGATACTATAATATGGATTGTAGGTACTTGAAAATACTTTCTTAAAATGTAATGCCTCTTTTACAATCATTTAAAAACAAGCAAGTCATCAATTTATGTGTAGCTTACATTAATATTGTGACTTGCAATTCACAAAATCCTTTTATGAACAGGATGTCCCTTGGACCTCACTATTTCATCAAAGAACAGGAAAGATTGGCATTTTATTTCCAATTTCAGCATTTATAAAAAATCCCCTAAATTTTTCAAGCTAGAAAGTACAGAAAGGAAGTGCTGCCCCAGCATCTAAGACAAATATAGCACTACACAGTCATTCTCTGTATCTGTGGGTTCCATGGATGTTGATTTAATCCACCACAGATTAAAAATATTTAGAAAAAAATTGAGTTTCTCTTGAACACATACAGCCATTTTTCTTGTCATTATTCCCTAAGCAGTAGAGTAGAACAACTACTGACATAGCATTTCTACCTATTATTAATGAAGTCCTGGCCTTTGGGGAATGGTTGCAGCTGGGGTTTTTGGTTGACTTGGAGATTGTTGCTGGAGATAGTTGTCTATAAGCCTGACTTAATAGATAGCAGACTGGCTTCCTGGGTTGGTTATTATAAATAATGTATTTGTTGTAAATTATGGTTCGGAATTCTGGTTTTATACATGGTCTGGCCATTGTTCACTTGTTTAGGACTACTATCCAAGGTTTCATGGATTCTTCCTCACAACATTTATGTTATGAATCTTGGTCCATTTCCACACTCCCTTGCTCTTGGTGATATACAAATTCTCTCAAAGAACTGGATATCACACTCTTTTGCTTAAAACTCCTAACTTCATGACTAAAATCAACATCCTGGCTCCACAGTATACGTTAAAATATTGTCTCACAGGCATTTTGGAGGTAGCTCCACCCCTGGGTGAGAGAGTAGTACCACGAGTCCAATTCCAATGAGCTTCATACTGTCTAAATACCAGCTAGCACCTCCATGTCATGAAGTAACAGTAGAAGCTGGGTCATGGTCACAGGGTTATATGCAGGCAAAGGACTTATTACCTTGTCTGACTCCCTTCCCTCTGGCCTCATCTCCACCAGCACATGTCTGGCCATCCTACAGCTCTCTCTTCAAAACTCACCTCCTCTTCCTTCTATTTCATTGTGAGTCATCTATCTTAATCCCAAAGATTTTAGCAAATGAGCAATGTTCAATAAATACTTGTAGAATGAATTTACCCCGGGACATGTGCTTTGTTAAGATATAGTCAAAGTCAGATTCAATAGATTCAACAGTTTATAGAAGCATTATAGGGGACTCCAGGTTAGGAGAGGTGCAAGTGGCCACTGATGGCCACTGATAAGGAGCTGGCATGGCACTCATGAAGATAAGCAATCCGTTATCCTCCTTTAAAGAGAAACAGAGTGTCATGTGGGGTTTTGAAAAGCATAAAAGTGGCCCAATTGATGTCATCAGAGTCTCCGCTCTAGAAAAGATTTTCAGCGGAATCCAGTGGACACTCAGGTCTTTGTGGCCACCTAATCTGCAGAAAGTGGCCCATGTGGATCAGGACAACACAGGATTGGAGGCAGCTCCAGACATGCTGTGAACTAACATAAGGCAGCCCTTTGAGACCATCTGACATCTAACAAATTCACTATGACCTTCAGCTTCCTCTTCCTCAGAGAGAGGGTCAAAAGTCTGACACCTGCGGACAGCAGACAGGAGAGAATATTTCCAATTGGTGGCATTTTGCTTTGTTTCTTAGGGGTTTTGTTTGTGCAGAGGGTAGAAAAACCAAGGTCAAGAAAAACAAGGAAAATCATAAAAAGAGGGAAAAACCAACTTGGGGGTGCACAACTATTATTTAATGTGGATAAAGGAGGCATTTTAGTTTTAAGGACTATGTCATCTTTATTTTGAATGATGTTTTTTCTAGAGAAAAGGATTTTGATGATGTTTTAGTTTTTGAATATCCTCTAATCTTACTTGGAAATTTCTCAGTCTTTCTTCATCTTTCATCACCTTGACATTTTTAAGAACCACTAGTCAGTAATTTTTATAGAAAGCCCCTCAATTTGGGTTTGATATTTTCTCATAATTAAAATAAAAAATAGGTTATTTATTTTTGGCAAGAGTACCGACCAAGTAATGCCAGCCACACTCTATCAGACATAGGTCTACAGAAAGTCACAATGTCTCACTAGCATTGGACAGTAACTATAGATCACAATTACATACTGTATATTTCAAAGACCTAGAAGGAACAATTTTGAAAAGTTTTATTGCAAAGAAATGGTAACTGTTCCAGGGGATAGATATATCTAACCAGATGGAAAGGATACACAATGCCTGTGTGAACACATCAGACGGAACCTGGTTCATGTGCACGATTTTTGTGTTTTTATATATCAGTTAAAATAAATTCTTACTTTTAAAGTAAAATAATAAAATAAGACATGTCAGGGCTTTCAAGGCAGACTCATGCTCCACAGCTGGAGGGACTCGCGGGCATCTGCAGGTCACCCGTCCTCTTCCCAGGGGACTACCCAGCCGAGCCATGCTGCAAGGTTCTAGCCCAAGGACCACAGCAAGAACCCGCGGGCTGGCGTTTAGCTAGTGGCCTGAAAACACCGATTCCTTTCTAATAAAGAAGATGTACTCACAAAAAGATGTTTAACCTGCATGGGAGATGCCCTATTGTTTGACCTTCACGACAATTGGGTGTAAAACTTTGAGTAAACACCTTCCTGACACCTATTACGGGGACTCGGCGGGAGGTACAGCCATTAATCAGAACAGCCGTGGGAGGCGAGGGCTGCTGATGGAGCCCTGGAAGGATAACTTGGTCCCCTGCAGTTCTCTCTCTTTTTCTTCAAATTAAAACCCAAGGAAATCAAGACAGAAACTCCATTTGGTTCCTACTTGCCTCCTAGAAGAAGGGGCAGTTTCAACCTGCCCGTGCCCCAAGGAGGCAGGGGTGGCCTGGGGGTGGCAGGTGGAGCTGTGTGCTGATGTTGCTGTGTGTGTTTGAACTTCCCAGGTGGAGATCGAAGCATCTCTCCCAAAGGACCATAGAGGGAGATGAAGCTGATCTCAGGCTGACAGGGCCAGGATTTTCCAGTGCTCCTTACACAGATGGCCAGGAGGGACACAGGTGGTACCCCACACAGAAAGCCTAGGTCCCTTCCCTGCACAGAGTCCTGATGGAATAAGGGTTGTCCTGCAAGGCTGAGATGCTCCCCCAATGTTTGAACCTAACTAGGGGTCAGAGAAAATAAATTAGAACTACGGATTTGGGGTTTGCCCTGCCTGTGTGTGAATTCTGCTACTACTTTGGAAAGAATGGTCCCCACCACTCTATGCTTTCATTTCTTCATCTCTTAAATGGACTTAGAAATGTGAATACCTAGTCATTTAAGTGTTGGTGAAGATCAGTGCTGAGTACTTTTATGATGGAATGGAACTCAACTTTGGATTTTTTTTTTCCTGTATCCTCTCATAACCAAACGAGAAACTTTGTTCTAGGTCATTACCAGGGCAGACAGATTTAAGCTTGTTGAAAAGGAGGGTGTACTCTGGGCTAATAGCATGAAAGAAATAAAATTAAAAACAGCTTTGGGAGATAAAAAATAATAATCCTTTACTCTTACAGAGAAGGGAAAAATATAAGTGCTTAAATGTTGTAAGTGGAGATATGAACACTTCCATACCACATGTTTAAGTGAGCTGGAAGGCTACAGGACCAAAGAAAAGTGAAAGTGAAATTTGAAAAGCTGTAAAGTCCTCATCCTTCGAAGTTATTCTCCAGAAGGTCCTGTGAAAAGTACACCCTTCTTTGAATATCTCTTATGTTTTTAGCAATTGGCTTGTAATCTCCTAAGCTCAATTTTCAAAAAATTGCAGAATAAAATTCATAAACAGGATTAGCTCAATCAAAGTTGGGTTCCTATAAGTACTGGACATTCTCGTTTCCCACCATGCTAAGGGACCAGTTTAGTTTAGTAAAAAGTTCTGGCACAACTAGTTCTTGATTGTGACCTAGATTCCAAGTCATTCCTTGCAACCTAGTTTCCTGCCCACTCTCTGCTGGTTTCTTTTCCTAAGATAGCACCCACTTACTCTTGTCCTACAGGTTAAGAGAACAAGGAAGTCATTTAATCTTGCTTAGAGTTCTCTTTCTTTTACTTGAAAGGGCATAGCAAATTTTTTTCATATATGAAATAAATGCTCATCCAGATTATGTATAATGAATCGAGATGTGTTATTTTACTGAGAAAAATGCAAATTATGACAAATCGGGTACATACACTTCCATTAGTAAATCTAAGAAACTAGCTTGCTTATTAGCTAGAACTCATACATACATATGGGTAGCTTCAACCTTCTGCTTTGCACTTATAGGTAATTCCTGCTGCCTTAAAGAATAGCTCAACTGTGCTGGGGATGCAGTGATATCCCCACAAGCGATAGAAGTGCTACACTTTGTATAGCATGTGTGAGTCTCTGGATTCAAACTCCAGCCCCAAAAATGAAAAGAAATTCCAAACAAGGAGAATCAACAGCAAAAATGCTCAAGCTGCATTTTTAATTCACTAACTTTTGCACTTGGTATTAGTACCCTCCCTCCTTAAAAGTAAATATCCTTAACAAAAGTCTTTACCACTTCTGAGATTGGTTTTCTGAGATTGGCTTACTTCACTTAGCATGATATTCTCCAACTCCATCCATTTACCTGCAAATGCAATAATTTTATTCTATTTTATTGCTGAGTAATATTCCATTGTGTATATATACCACAGTTTCTTTATCCAGTCATCTATCGAAGGGCATCTAGGTTGGTTCCACAGTTTAGCTATTATGAATTGAGCTGCTATAAACATTGAAGTGGCTGCGTCAGTGTAGTATGCTGTTTTTAAGTCTAAATAGAACAAATAAATAAATTAAATATGAAAAAAGTCTTTACCATATTTCCAAAATACATGCATGAATCTAAACATGTCCACATTTAGAATATCCTCCAGGCTAGTTTCTCAATAGCCATCCTTGTTCCTCTTTTCCATTATAGGTTCCCGTCAGAGGCTAAACGTCTAGTTTCATAGCTCTGGAAAGAAGTAATTCAGTTTTGGCCTATAAGATAAAAGGAAACTTTTTGCTGAAGAAACTTCCAGAAATCATTTTCCTATTGGATTAAAAGAAAGGGAAACAATGGAAAGCATTTCACTCAAGGTTTGATACCCTGCCCATCATCTCTTTTGGAACAGGAATGTTGGTGCCTGAAACTCTGGCTAATATCTTCTCACAACCAGCAAGAATGTTTCCAGGCTTAAAAAAAAAAAAAAAAAAAAAAAAAAAAAGCCATCACTATCCAGTAAGAAAGTCCCAACAGATTCCCAGGAATAACCTTGTGTCTCCAGGATAATGAACTACCTGAACAGACTGGGCCTCCTAACTCAGGGCTTCTCATGTACAGAATGGGTCCTTTGTAAAGCCACTCTTACTTAAGTTTCTAAAACTTAGAGCCCAAAACAATCTAACTGATATCCTAGCCTTCTTTTGTGCTTCAGATTGAAATTCAAAGATTAACAGCTAAATACAATAGTACATATCATATTCACCAATTGCATTTTTTTCTTTTCTTTTCTTTTCTTTTTTTTTGCATGTAAGTGCCCACCTTTAGGTCCATTTAGGAAACATTTGGAAAAAGGGCTGAGAATGGCTGTTGAGAAACCAGCCTGGTGGATCTACCCATCTTTGCTTCTAAATGTGGGCATGTTTATAAATGTATAAATATGGTAAAGACTTTTGTTAAGGACATTCATTTTAAGTGGGGATGATACTAATACCAAGATATTGACAACGAAACCAAACCCAAACAAAAAGCTTCCTCCAGTGCTAGATAGATTAGAATGGACACAATTCCTTTGCCTCTTGTCTTCAGAGACTAACCTGAAACATGAACCCCTTTATAAGAGTCAAATCCCCCAGAGAACGAGAAGCTATGTAGAAGTCGGGGGCACTGGAGAGAGATCCAATGCCACAGAAGGTAATATAAGTACAGAAGAGACAAAAATGTGCTGCAGAAAGATTGAACATGTGGAAATTAAAAAAAAAAAAAGAGGGAAATAAATTGATGTTGTTACCATTTTAGAAATTAGCTTCCCTAAGCCAAGACCTCAAAGGACAACAGTATGATCTGGTGGTCGTAGGTAGAATAGAGGAAGGTTGTGTAGAGATGGAATAAGGAGACCCTGACACCCACAGGGCCACAGAGCTGGTGTGTACCTGGGGAGCCTGAGAGTCACATCATGAGCTGAGTGCTAGAACGTCCTTCCCTGGGGCCAATTTGGAGACCCAACCTGAAAGGGAAATATTTTTGTGGAAATCCATCATGCAATGATTTCATTTTCATTTCTGCTTGCCTCTCCACCAGACTCAACATGGGTGGAATGAGAGACTCTGAAGGTGAGGGCAATTGAGAAGATGTAAATCAGACCAGTGGGTGAGAAGCTTGGCTAGCGCCTCCTTTCCTTGCTGACAGGTCTGTTTCTGGTTCTTTTTCAGATGAAAGGTGCTAAGAAACTTGTGGATATTATTATGCTCTCTGGGAAACTGAAAATTTGGCACTTTCTTTCCTCCCACACCACCCCCACCCCACTGGCTGACCTGTGGCATCTCTCCACCAGGTCTGTTTGTAATTATGCTCCCCATGAAATCCAGGCAGCCTACCCACCAGCCCAGGTGTGCTGAGCACATGCTGTGCCCATCTGTGCAATGAATATTCACTGATGTTTCAAAAGTTAACTGTTCCTCTTTTCTCACCTCTCTCCAATACCTATCACCTGACTCCTGATCAACTCCCTCTTCCACACACTTTTTTGATTACACAACTTTAGCCACCAGGAAACATGATGGTGATCAATCTGATGTTGACAGTACTAATACATAATTAATTGGATTGTAAAAGGTTGTAAATTGAAGTCCACATTCCACTTCTTTCTCTTGGGAACAATGGTCTCATGAGCTATTTTACAGCATTGGTAAATTTCAGTTTATACAAGTTAAAAGCAAAAAGTGATTCTTTTCCACAAGGCATTCTAATGAGACTCTGGAACCCCATGCCCTATGTGTGACTGGACAAGGTGTCCCCTTCCAGTCCCTCATCCCTGTAGTCCTCAATCCACTAGTGTTGTGTGTTTAGAGAAATCATGGTCTCTTCCTTAGGATGAGCACTCAAGCACTCAATCTATCTCTCCTCCTTTTATTTATTTTTCCTTGGTGTGTGTGTGTGTGTGTGTGTGTGTGTGTGTGTGTTGCTAATTGATATTTGGAAGCCCACAGAACAAACTAAAATCTATCACATAAACTCTGCAAATGAATCAATCACTGTATAAACTAAATCGAGCCAGATTTGGATCGAAAATGTCTGTATACAGTTCCTATAGCGAATTTGTAAAGGGCTTTCCCACTGAGGTTGTAATCATGTGTTAGCAGAGTATGTTATAACTCTTCAGTGAAAATGGTGTGCAAGTTAATCTGCTTTCAATTGGTTTCCTCAAATAATTGGATTTAAAAGAATATTTTGGATCTACCATTTCTTGGTTCTATGCTTACCTTTCTTAATGTTCTAGATAACTTCCTCATCTTTTGGCTGTGGGAATATTGTGTTTCTTATGTCTGTGTTTATTGTAATAGAATATTATGCACGTACCTAAATAAATTAATAGAACCAGGTTTAAAAGAAAGGCTTAAAACAATATAATTCTAAAAATCACCAGTTTTATCTGCTGAGTGACATAAAAGGACTAAGTACTAGCTTATATTTATAACTAGTAATGTGCTGAGAATCATTAGCTGCCATTGATGAATCAACTATGAACCAAAGAGCAAAATTAATACAGGATATTGCAAATAAACTGTATTTATGAATTCTGACAGGAATAAAGACATTTTGCAATGGAAATAATTATGATCAATTTTTAAATCATCAATCTTTACCAAAATGTTGTTGAACTGTTTTCTAAATTAAAAACTAAATGTAGTGGAAAAATGAGGTAAATAATGTATAATTTTTGACATACGCAGAAACAAGTTTTTCTTTAAGTTGCTTAAATTATTCATAATTTTTTCCTATAATAATGTGATGCAGAGAAAAAGATGTTCATCCTTTTACAATTTGAAAACAAAAAAGAAATATCAAAATCACCAAAAAACATTTTAAAATTTGTTGTGATTTGTGCAGACCTAAACATTTGTTATTAAATTAGCCTTGAAATCCATACCTTCTTCAATTCAAAGGAGAAAAAAAATTATCTATCTCATTGATATTAGTTTCTGCTTTTTAGAAAAAATATAAATATACCTAAAAATTTAATACAACTAGGTTTTAAAAAAAGGCTTAAATCATCAGATATAATACTAGAAATGATCAACTTTGTCCTCTGAGATATGTAAAAGGAATAAGTGCTAATTTATTAAAGTTAATTCAGAGTATTCTATACATTTCCATAAGAATTTTTTATACATCAAAACAAAATGTGTGTCAAAAGTCACTCAAAATGTTTACATTTTTAAAGTGAATATTATACATTTTAATGCATAAATGAAAGGAATAATAACATTCTAGTAGCTATAACAAAGCAGGGCTTTAAACATGCACTTCAAGAATGAATTTTAAACATAAAATTTTGTACTGTGTTTAGGTATTGCAGTTAGAATGAACGTTATTTTCAGGCCCTCAGTTGCTAGACCAGGGAACTCTGCAAGCAGAATTATATCCATGAATAAAGACTGTATGTGGGTGTTAGACTAAGCTGTACTTAACACTTTTGTCCATGTTTTATAATTGCAAGGAAAAAAATGCGTATGTTACAAAGCTCATTTAAAAATCCATTTGTCAATCATTTGAAAAATTATAGAATCGATCTTCTTAATTATATAGTCAACTCCTAACTGTTCGGCATTCTGGCTATAATTCATTTATTCCTAATCTTTGAGAATAAATCATTGGATTCCCTTGCTTGTTTTTGTAATGTCTATAATACCAAGAAAAGCCTAAGGCTTCTTAAACCTCTTCAAGCAGGAATATTTTACCCAACTGTGGGTGCCATTTTGTTCTGATGAAGTTTAGATACTTACATTTTTAATGAACTGAGAAGGATTTTTAATTCAGGCTTTGTAGAAACTCCATAAACCAGTTTTAAATGAGAGACATACAATTGGGGTTTAAGAATGGCATGCAACATACTAACAAGCTTAGGGAGTTTTTTTTATCAAAGAAGCCACAGGTCTCACTCCATGCAATTCTGACGCTATCAGAATCATTACCACTGCTTCCTGGTATGAATGAATCCTGTAGCTAATATCCTTCCTCTGTCTTCTCATTTGTTGTCTGTTTCTGTCCCTCTCCAGAAGTCCACCGTCTTGTTTTCATATTTTCTACCTTCCTAATTGAAATAATTACCAGTATTTAAAAGGAGAATCTTTTAAGAGAATTTTCATTCTCACCAGCAGCATTTGCTGCAATTTCAATCCTTACTGTTTTTTTCACTAACTGCATTTCTATTATATCGAATGATCTTGATTTTGATTAATGGTTTTCCAGATCTGAGCAATTCTGGATTCTTTTAAAACTCTGTCTGTGGGTTGCCTACTGCCAGCCAGGCACAGGAATGGCAGGCATCCTCCACACCTGCTGCCACAGCCCCTCTCTCCTCCTCCTCATCTGCACAAGGGCTTCCTCTTTCCCAGGGAGACTGCAGATTCCAGGTGCAGTGTGACAATTAGGTCCACTTTTTCAGGTCACAGACTACATCAAAAATCAAAATCAAATAGAGAACTTCTTTCCTTGTCTGCAGCTGTTAAAATGTTATTGTTTATGCATTACCCACAATATGTAACCTACATTTCTTTCAAATGAGGTCTTCCCTTTCCATTTGTTTTATATTCACTTTGCAAATTATGGCAAAATACACACAACATAAAATTTACCATCTTAAATCATTTTGAAGTAGACAGTTACATTTAAGTACATTTACTTTGTTAGACTACTCTCACTACCATCCATCTACAGACTCTTCATTTTGCAAAACTGAAACTCTGTTCCTCTTGAATAATAACGACTCCATTCCCTCTTTGGTACCGTCCCTGTCAATCACTTTCTGTCCTCCCTTCCCCTTGATTTTAGTGCTTTGTGATTGCTGACTTCTCAGTGCTATATTCCGCACGATGTAGTAAAGGGAAATCTCTCTAAGAAATTTCCTATGAAGTTGTCACACTTCCAGGTGGCACCAAGGAGGCAGCATTAATCCTGGTTCCAATGAGCCCATCAAAGGGGCCAGCCCTGCATCACCATGCAGCACTTGACGGAAGACATTGAGGCAAGCTCAAGTCATTTTTATTACCTAGATGCCATTATGACCTCCTTCCCTCACCCCGACTCATTCCCTCCACGCCTCCTTTCTGCCCTTACATGAGAAAGTTATCACACAAAAGGAGTGGTTGTATTTTCTATGAAATAGCAACGTTTTTCTACTTTTGTGATTACTTTACTGCAAAAGTCACAGGTAAGTGTTCAGGAAACCATTTTATATTTCACATATTAAAAAATCATTTTTTGACAGATGATAACATTTTTTATTAATTTCAGAAGTAGGTCTTTCATAACGCTTTTATCAACAATTCCATTTATAGAAATATTAAAGCAGAATTTGGCATATATAAATTAAATATGGCAGGAATTCTTTTTTTATTACTAATATTTAAAAACACACACAAAAAAAATCATTTGTTGGATTAAGCATATAGATGAGAGGGAATTAAAGGAGAGAAGACAGAGAATATTTATATCAAGGCTAAGTATATATTTCTTTGCCTCTTATTATTGTAGGAGATCTTAAAATATTATAAAAAGCCCCTTGGTGCTAGTTAAAATTAAAACTATATTAAAAATCAAATGATATATTCACATATTTTATCTCTGTAAAATTTAAAACATGGTCATTTTTCTAATCTATATACTGGGGGAAAGATCAGCATAAAGTACTTTTGAAGTAAGACTGATACATTGGGAAAAAGTTTGAATATCTGCTTGGAACCTGTGTACTAGGTGTTATATAATCCCAGTAATGGAATGTTTAATTTTTCAAGCAGATATGTCCTAATTTAAGTTAAAAAAAAAAAAAAGCAAAAGGGATATAGACCCATTAAGAAGGCCACAGATAAAGGTATAGTGAAAACAATGAAGCTCAAAGACGATGATCTCTCAGTTGTCATCTGTGTTTTGTATTAGAATCATAGCCTTCTGATACCACATTTATATGAACTTGTCATTTCCAAAAGAAAACAGGAGATCACCACAAACCCTACACTATAGTCTGTATACTGTGGGCAAATAGACACAATTATCATTACCCTTCCAGAAGTTTTCTGGAAATTTTTGTTTTATAGCTATCACAGTAGCATAGCAACACTTACCACGTCTGTGAGTGTGTGTGGTTCACCCACATACACTCACAGGCATAGATGGAGAAGATTTTACTTCCTTAAGGATATTGACTTCAAGTCTATCCAAAGAATATCAGTAACATTTTTAGGGATATACTTTGGAAACGTCACTGTTTGCTTGTGTTCAAAGTTATAAACAAATATTATTTAAAACTTAAGTGTCAAAACTGTTTGCAATTTTTACTTGTTTAACTTTTCCTCTTTTTTTAAATATGTTTTTCTTTCAAATTTTGTACAAAGAATTTGCAGCTTCTTTAGTCATTTCTGAGTCCAGGTCAGAACTTAATGGTATCAATAATATTTTCTGTGGCTTATACAGTTCCATGTGGCTTGAGCTTAGAAAGTCTCAATTTTCTCTTAACAATTTGGTGTATGTTTCTGCATGTTTCACACAAATCATTCAGCTAACAACCAGCGTCCTTTTACTTGAACTGGAAATTTGTAAAACAATTTTAAAAGGTTACACTTAGGATTGCAGCGTGTTTGTATGAAACACAATAGGAAATTAACTCAAAACACTGATAAAAAAAATCGCATAACATTAATGTCAAGCGGTATTTCTTGTCATGCATTGATAACCTTAGAACACCTCCCTTAGTTTATAAGGATGACGATGTTGAAAGCTGTGTTTCACTTCTCTACCTTTAATAAACAGTTTTTATCAGTTTGAGAAAGAATTGTGTTTTTGAAAGTAAAAGTTATTTTGTTTACTCCAATCAGATAAAGTCTCCGGGTATTTTGTTCATAATTTTCTACTTATATATATATTGACCTCTTTTACAGGTTTCTTCCAAGACCTCCACATTGGAATGTCAGAAACGGTGCTTGCAGAAATGAAAGTATCCTCATTATGCTAATTTAGGTTCTACTGATAGGCATGTGCTGTTTTATAAATTATATAGTCTTGTCAGAAGTCAAAATGCATTTAAATAACTTTATAGAAATTGTCATCAAGATATTAAATTGTGTGTCTTATATGCCATTGTTGATTTCATCCATGGGCTTAAAAATGGATATATATATTTATTTTAAAATGTGTGCATGATTGTTTTGTCACAAATGCTGTCTAAATGAAACTTAGATGCAAGTATAATTTACATGTATATTTTGATAAAGTTTTGCATTTTATAAACACATTTTAATTTGGGGGTTTAATAAGATATGCTAAATAGTAATAGTTGCTGTATATTTTAGTGCCAACAAGTTTGTTTCCTACTTACTTGGAATTTTCCTACAGGGTAAAATAAATATACATGTTTTCAGAAAATTATTAAAATATCAAAAATTAAAATGAAAAGTGGATTTCATTTATGAAACTCATTTCATTTTCACCAAGAAGAAAAAAGCATTTTCAGTTTGCATTTACATGTCACACTCTGGAAAACAAAATGCGGTCTTACTGAAATCAAGCATATTTACAAATATTCAAATACTGAATAAATGATTTTTAATGTGAGCTTAAAAAGAAATTGAATAGTTTTATACTTACTAGCTAAACCTCAAAAGAAATCTGGAAAAGAACTAAAGGCTTATGCCAACATGATCATTTTATTAGAGAAAAAAATGTATTACATTTCCTTTTCAACCATTCCTGATAGAAGATCAGATTTCATTTTTTATAAAAAGTGTATCCTGTACTTGGTTTTTGTGCTCATTTGATTTCACTTTTCAGAATGACCAGTACCGCTGTTCCAGTAATCTTTGATGTTACAAAAAATGGAAAAATCAAAGTGAAGAGCTAAATCTCTTCGTTTTTCAAACATATTAATCTTGTCAAGATAATACATAAAAATCAATCCTTGAAATTTTTTCCAGAGCCCTTTCTCCTCTCTTTTATCCAAAATATGAAACCACTTAGAAGGATAAAGCAATGTGAATGACTTCAGGAAAAAAAAAAAGCCTAATTTATATTTTGGCTACATGTATTTAAAAATGACCCAAGTGGACTGGGTTTGCATGGTCAAAAATAATCTGTGTGTAACCATTGACATTCGTCATATGTGCTAGCTCATATGTATGGCAGACTGAGAATTTCTAGTATGGCTTTTTTAACAATTCAACTGAGTTTCAAACCCCTGACAGTAACAAATACAAATTGCACCAGCCCCCAAAAAATTGTTGGGGCTAATTTTAATATTAATGAATTCTTTACAACCTCAGTTCAGCGGTTTCGATTAAGCTTTAATTAGTAGCCAGAGGGGAATCCAAAACAAAAATAAGGAGTTGAATTGCTAATTAAGTTAGTTTGATGAGGTAGAGTTTTAGTAAAAGACTGGTTGTTGTTAGCTGTGCAAGTTCTGACAAGCTAAAAATACTAAAGATTATCATTATTGTAACTAACATTCTACACTACTCCCAGCTTTCCACACAGCAGACAGGTCATTAGAGTAGGATGCTTTGGGCTGTCAGTACTAGAATTAAAGCCTTGTTAATAAGAGAGCAGAATATGAGAATAAGAGCCCAAGACAAATCCATGGGACTTTAACTTTGAACTAGTTATCAATTAACTAGTTCTTATACCCAACTAAATATATCTATCCACTAACTGTTATTTTTTTTTTCTTTTTTTGTAATCCGCTGTGGTTCCTGCAAAGATCTGATTTATTAGAAACTGATGTTGCAAAGGAATTTGCTTTCTACTCCATTGATGGTGAAAATATTTTTCTTTATGTTCTGGTCCTGAACAACTTCCAAAATTCCATGATTTCCTAATGATTTTGAAATTTAAAGCGACAGCTAAGAACAAGGATAAGTTAATGTTATAAGAAAACAGTATACCTTTGTCTATACTGCTGCTGATACTTCTCTTTTTTAAAGTATTGAATACTCTTAGTAATAGATTTTATTTTTAAAAAATGGATGATTATTTCAGACTTGAACTTAACCCTTTGGTATAATTGGCTATTCCTAGTAGGATATGAATGCTCTCCTTGTATCCCCAAAGACTACTAATTATCCCCCTGAAAGTTCTCTGGTGATGGGATTCACCCAGACTGCCCAAGAGGAATGTGAGCCATCTTTTGGGGGATTGTGGAGAATGTAATTTTATTTCTCCATACTCCAATGTTTTCTATAATTTGTATTTTATCCTTTTGCTTAAGGTTTCAAAGCCTACAAACCCAATAACTTAGGGATAAGAGAAGACAGAAAAATAAATGATATTGTTTCTGAGGTATTAAATATAAGCCTGGCTATCGGAGCTGCATGGCAGTAGCGAATCGTAATCAGGTACTTTGACTTAACACTGTTTTGTTTTATAATAAGGTAGTTGCCATATGTTGGAAAACCTATCCGCCTGTATCTGAGGGGCTCCGTACCTCTGTGACAAATCCAAAAACTCATTTTATAATACCTTAAATCTACCCATTGTAATGTAGCTCCACAAGTGTAAATCCACATCAAACTTTGCTCATGAATGTGTCTGGAAGATTACGTATATTATCATGAAAAGCTAAGGGGAAGCAGTGAATTAGAATGCAGTGGATCTAGCAAAAATAACTTTCAGTAAATCTTCTTTTAATGCATAGTTTACAATTTTCTTTTGCTCAGCATGAAACTGATTAAGATCCCCCTTCTAAGGAATATTTCCCCCTTGCATAGACACATTGTTTAATATAGTTACATCCCCCAATACTTGACAAATCAGAATTTCAATGCCGCAAATGTGATGCTTGTTTAACAGCAGCAGAGAGTATTAATAATTTATCTATTTGAATGTAGAATAGGTTCCAATTACAATCTTTCACATGGTGCAGCAAGGGAACACACATTCTGTTAGTGGTGAAATTTTCAGTGTAAGCAAGGTGCTGGTGTCTGCAGACAGGAGTTCAGGAATTGATACACATCATTAAGTATATCTTCACTGATTGTTACTTAAGAGTTACAATGTAAGTGGTTAAATGCAAATGTTAACATTAAAACAAGTAATTACACAATGAATAGAAAACAGAAAACTTTTACTTTTAAATCAACACTGGGTTTCTCAAGATAAACTGTTCTGAAAGTTTAGAATTAATATCCTGCATTTGATTTTTGAAATATTTCTTGTTAAGATAATACATACTATAACAAGTTTAAGGTAAGGTACTTGAGACAAAATAATTAGAACAATAAACTCTAAGAATCTAACTCTTAACCTATGATCATGTTTCTCAGATGCTAAATTCACTGGTGAGTCAGAGTGAATTTAAAATAACAAGAAAGTCAAATAAATCTGCTATTAAAATGATTTTTAAAATATGTTCAGGGGGAAAGTCTGATTTCACCAACAAATTATTTTTGTTTTGATATGAATAAAATCTAAAAGGAAACAAAAACACTGATTTGAAAGGTAGACATGAATATTATTTTGTTACATTTTGCATAAGAAAAGTCTTCAAAAACTTATTAGTTTTGTTCTCTGCTCTTGCTGATAGGATATGAAAGGATGTCACTTAAAGTAGGATTTCTCTAATTGCTAAGAACACCCCTGACTTCAGATGAACCGAGAGCATACCAGGAGAACATACCCTTGGACTTCATGCAAAGGATATTGAAATGTGATAACACTACAATGTTGTGGGATTTATTATATTGATTCTTTAAATATTTCCTCTCACCAATTCTACCTTTTTTATTTTATTCATTTAATTCCACATTTTATGCACATTTTATCAGTTATATGTGCATAAAAATATGGAACCACTTAGAAAAAAAATTAAATGTGCTCCCAAGTCAGTACCATGGGTTCAGGCAGGGTGAGGGCTATGCTTCTGTTCCTCAGGACAAGGAGATTCCCTCTGCAGAACCAGATTGCTCCTTCTTGTATGTGGCACTGGAATACCATAAAGTCCTTTGATTTTTAGGATATGTGAATTTAAAGAAGTAGATTAACTTTTATGTTAACATAAAGTATCCTCTTAAAATCAGATTGTTTTCACATTTTTAAAAGTAGAGAGTGTCTTGATGACAGAAAATGATTGAAACACTTTAAATTATATGTTAAAAGTTTAGATGATAAGTTTCTGAGGGAAAAATTGAAAAACTTTACAAGCATAGAGAAATTAAGAAATATAAGCACATTTATTTTTTCTCTTTGTCATCTAGCTGTGTAATTCTAAAAGAAACAACTGTTCTCCTGTGTGGATACTTTGCCGTTTCTAGAGCTAGTAAGACTTCTTTGCTTCTATCCCAAAGAAAAGAACCTACGTGATTTTTTAAAATGAACACCATGAAAATAATAAAGCTACCCATTCTTTTTTTTTTTTTTTTTTTTTTTTGGTACCAGGGCTCGGGAGGTTGAGACAGGAGAATCACAAGTTCAAAGCTGCTAATTCTTTAGCCTTACCACTCACTTAATTTATCCTTAAGTAAATAAAACAGCTACAGCTTGCAAAAAGCATCCTTTGAACATAATCAACAAATTCATGAAACCACCCCAAGTATTAGATTTTTAGTAAAGTTAGTGCTCTAAGAATTTTGATTACTATAACCTGATGTTTTATAGAGATTTAACACTCTGTATCTTAAAGGTCTATTTGGAATCTAACTTGATAGTAACATTAGCATTCTATTGAAATTGTTATTTACATGTGTTATTGCAGTTTGTCTTTAACCCATGTGAAAGGATCATACCAGCATTTCTTTAGTACATCCTGATGCATAACTCTGTCCTAAAACATTTTCAAAGGATTACATCATGTTTTTCTTAAGTGAATACTTTAAGGAAACTCTTGTGTTGCAGCTTTCAAAAAATTCACACAAAGGTTAGTAATACATTCAGCATCCTATAATGACCACACAGTAAATCCTTCTCTGAGCACTGAATTCTACTACTAGAGCTGAAAATTGTCACATAACTGCTTTTGGATGTAGTTAAGTCCACCTGGCTACCCAGAACATCCCAGCAGGATCTTCCCCCCAGAGGAGAGGAGGTGTAGTGGGGTTCCCCTGAGGGATAATTAGGGCTTGGAAGCTTTGTTTAGCAGAGTGGTGATAAAAGTGGAAATGAAGCTTTCACAAAGATTTTATTGCTCTTTTGATATCAAAAAAGGAGATCCACAGTAGAGACCCTAAGCCACCATCACCAGCGCTGTTTTCCTCTCTGCTACAGATCACCACCTGGTGAAGTGTCTTGCACACACTGCAGACTTTATAAATTTCTGTTTGAATAAATGAATGAAAAGTGCCTTTCCAGAAAGAAGTCACTTGTGGGGGAACTGAAAATGTTGCCATCTGTAGAAATGGCAACGTGAGGGGTCAGCATTTTAGATGCCTGGAAAATCCAATGGGGGTGTTGGGAGTAGCAAAGGCTGCCTCGTGGCCACCTTGTGATGAGGGGCTGCCTGAGAAAAGGAACTTCATCCTGGCCCACGTTTACACACATTCTCTCTAGAAAAGGCACAGCACCTTTACAAAGATCTCCAAGGTGCTGGTGGCAGATGGGGCCAGGCATGAGGAAGGTACCTGGCAGTGATGCTGCAGGCAGCATGCCCAGTGCATGGGGACCTGGGTGCAGGAACAGGTGCATGTGCTACAAGATAAAGGAACAGAGGGAAAGCAATCATTTATTGATTGCTCCTGTCCATCATGAATACTCTGGGCAAGAACTTTGAGGCAACAGTTTCCCGGATCCTCCCAAGTCCCTTCCTCTGTCCTACCCTCTCTGCTCCTTGTAATATCAGCCACAAATCACCCCCAACACCACCCTGGAGGAGCAGTCTGAGCTCAGGACACAGGGGAGTCAGGGACTTTTCCTGGCTGTTCCTTTGATCTCTTCAATCATTCTCTTTCCCCAAGAGGAATAAATCATGCTCTCTGGCTGAAAGGAGCACCCCTGCCCCCCAAGCCCCAATAGCAGGTTCAGAGCAATTGTCCTTTCCCCGCAGAGTGGAACCCACACTGCAAAAACAAATGACATTTCTTTTTCATCAAGAGCTCCCTAAGGAGAATCTTTCACTTCTGCAAGTGCCATAGTCTCCTTTCCAAGGTCGATGTGTCTGGTGGAAGTTCAGTCTAGGGAACAGCGCCATGAATCCTGGCAGTTAGGTGCCAGCACATCTTCTGTCACTGGATCTCCTTACGTCTTAAAATTACATCCTCCCTCGAAAGTTCATAAAACAGGAAGTAAGGGGAAGGGAGATTAACACCTTCAGCAATAATTCTTGCAATTTTATAGGGCTCTATAAATAGACCAGAAGAAATGGGACCTGTAGTGTCACTAAGATCCCTGGAGAAATGTGACTTAATGTCCAAAAATTGGCACAGAAAGTCTTCCCCCTATGTGTGAACTCTAATTGCTTAGGTGCAAACACAATAGCTACTGATGCTGTCCTTTCCCAAGCCGCAGCAGAGTGTGCACCAAGACAATTATTTTCAAGCCAACCCATCTCTTGCCTGGGAAGCTTCAAGCCAACCTACTCAGCTACCCATAAAACCCCACGATCATCAGGGTAGGTAAATGCTAATACATGCTAAACTCCAAGGTGGATTTTGTTGCTTCTCTTTCATTGTCTTTATTGGCAAAAACAAAAAACAGCTCAGAGCAATGTTAAAATTTTAGGAGAAACCGATACACTAGTTCCCAGAGAATTATATTCACTAGACTTTACAGTAGACTATATTTATTATGACCACTATAGACGTTCATAATTTTCCTTGATAAAATAAGCATATTATGTTTTCTGGAATTGTAATGATAGCAAGTATAAACAAATAAATTAAAAATAAATCTACTTTCTGAAAGTGGATTTGTCTTGCAGTCACACTCAGTTTTGTGAAAACTTTTCAGGGATTGTTTTGTGGAGCTAACGAATGGATGACTATGTGCAATCTCAGTTAGGTTCTCTTGATGGAAAAACTTGGTATCAAAGAAGATGTGCATACAAATAATGTGATTATTCATTTTTTTTTTTTGTATTTTGCCAAAAGAGCTACACTAATCCTTGGCTCCAGACGAAATGATCTGGAAAAGACAAAAGGATTGTTCTTTTGTCCTGATTTACAACTATAAGATCCTATTACTGAAAGTGAAGGTCCAATACAATTCTCATTCAGAGATAATTAGCCAACAGCTTCATGACCAGGGGGTTAATGGTGCTCTGTGTAGGATTTTAGCAGATCTCTCTGAAGTGTGAAGGGCTAGGTTCTGAACTTGCAGGCCAAGGTCACACCCTTCCTTAGACTACAATTTGGCAGACAAAATAGAGTTCTTTAACCTGCTGTGATATTAAAGATAGATAAAAACCAAATAAATGATATTAATCCCTTTGTCATAGCGAAAACAAACCAAAAGTATACCATTAGTAATAAACTATGACTTCATTAGAATGCCACACATAACAGGATTAGAAAAGAATGTGTCAATAATTGGCGAAGGTTTGTCATTCATTAATTATCACCTTTGTATGAATACAAACTTGTTATCCTCACATATTATCGGTGAAAGATTACTTTAAAATAACCCATGATATTTGTGATATTGTTTTGTGGATTTTTATGACTTACGTTTAAGAGATTGATTGGAAGATATTTTAAAAATCTTTATTTCAAGTAAATATTCTCTGGGTGATAGAAGATGGTGTTTTAATAGTTAATGCTTATACCAATCCTGTTGGAAAAAATAATTTTTATATAGATAATTGTGCAAATTTTAAGTGTTCATTTTCTCACCTGCCTCTTTAGAAACAAATCACAAATGTTAGTCCATTTGTGATTGATCATTCTAGCTTTTTCCCACTGGAATTAATTGGTTGATTTTCATAAGAAAAATTAATATGGAAAATTCAGCTCATAGCATTCTTTTTATTGAAGTTTGTCACAAGATAACAATTTATGTTGAGGTTTATCATCATAAACATGATTTTCTTGATATTTATCTGTATCATAATTTTTACTCCAAACATTGTCAAGTTGCTTTTTGTTGTTCTCATCTCTTCTACAGGTAGCAAATATTGAAGGAAGAAGCTATTCTTTTTTGCAATGATGGGGCAACGTTTAAGCGAAGAGAAGGGATGGCTTGTGATGTTTATTTCTAGTTAAGACATGACAAAATACAGTGTTCCTCACTTAGAAGTGAAATTTCATGTTGGTTTCATCCTCCAAGAAAGGCAAATGGAGAGAAAATTATATAGAAAGATTCAGATTGCTTATTTTACTAAGTAGGTTCTTTCTGAATTTCAGAGAGTTATGTTTATGTGGAATTTGTAAAGGTCTCATGTTTTATCTAAAATAATCTTCAGAATCACAAAAAAAAGAAAAGAAGAGCTTGTCATCATAGGACATTAACTCTTTCAAAACGTTCTAGCCCATATCTGACAACCCAGATGCTTTGTACATGAAAAACGAATACTAAGGATTATTTGGGTTCTCGTTGGGAGTGGAAAATGGCTTTTCTCCAACCTTCTAAATTCTTCAGATTAAATTAACATAAGGCAGATTAACAAGAGGAAAAAAGCATTTTAACATGTGTATACACACACGAGATCCACAAAATGTAAGACTCAAAGTTCAGATGGTTGAAGCTTATATAGAAAGGAACACAGGACACGGGAGTTCTGGGGGAAGATGGTGACATCCTTATGGAAGGTGCCTAGTGAATAGAGGTTGTTATGCATATAGAAATCCTATTGCATGATAAAAGTTGTCTCTGAGCAGCTCTCAAAAGGTAAGTGACCATCTAGTAGGTCATTTCCAGCTCCAATATATCTCCTGCTCTGAATGGATGAGGTTCCAAGGAGCGGATCCATGACAATCAAGATCTTTTTGGAGGACCTCTATTTAGGCAAATAGGCGAGCACAGGAAAACCTCCCTCACCTGCTCTCTTCCCCACATGCTTTCAGTTTAAAGCAATCAGCACACCAAAGCCTCATATACCGGAGTGGCATTTCCTGAACTCCTTGTTTCAAAATTCTAGTCTCTAGTCAGACTGTCAAGCCACACATTCATGGTTTTGTTGTTGTTTTTTTTTTTTTAGTTTTTTTAATGTATTTATTTATTCTGTTTAGGTTTACATGATAGCAGAGTGCATGTTGATACATTGTACACAAATGGAGCACAACTTTTCATTTCTCTGGTTGTACGTGATGTAGAATCACATCATATATGCAGTCATACAGAAAGCCAGGGCTATGATGTCCATCCTATTCCACCATCTTTCATGGTTTTTTATTTGGAGAATTTAAACACAATTTAATGTCAGATAGGTGATCTTTTTTGTTTTATTCTTTTAAAAATTTTATTTCTATATTAGATTGATATCTAATTATACATATTTATGGGTGCAATAGGATATTTCAATTCATGTATATATTGTGTAATGATCAAATCAGGTAATTACCCATCACCTTAGACATTTATTATTTCTTTGTGATAAGAACAGTCAAAATTTACTCTTCCAGCCATTTTGAAATATGCAACGCATTCATTGTTCACTATAGCCACTGCACGTGTCCTAGCACACCAGATCTCACTCCTTCTGTCACTGCCCATTGACCAACCTCTCCCCACCAACCCCCACCCCCTACTTGCCTCAGCCTCTGGTAACTACTGTGCTACTCTCCACTTGCAGAGATCAACATTTTCAAATTACACATGAGTCAGATCAGGTGGTATTTATCTTTCTGTACTGGCTCATTTCTCTTAACCCGATATCCTCCAGGTTCATCAATATTGTTGCAAAGACAGCTTATCATAGTTTTTTTTTTAATGGCTGAATAGTGTTTTTGAGTGTAGATATACCAAGTTTTATCTGTTCATCCTTTGGTGGTCATTTAGGTTGATTCCATATCTGGACTATTGTAAATAGTGCTAAAATAAATATGAGAGTTTAAAACTCTCTTCAACATACTGATTTCATTTCCTTTGGACATATATCCAGAAGTGGAATTGATAGATTGTATGGTAGTTTAAATTTTGAGGGATTTCCTACTGGTTTTGTCATAATGCTTATGCTAATTTACAGTCCCACTGACATTATATAATTCCTGTCTTTGTACATCCTGGACAACACTTTTTTCATCTTGTGGAAATAGCAAATGTAACAAGGGTGAAGAGTTATCTCATTTGGGGTTTGGTTCACATTTGCTATATATATTTCCCTGAGAATTATGTTGAATATTTTTTCGTATACTTGTTAGCAGTTTATATGTCTTCTTTTGAAAGATGTTTGCTTATTTTTAATTCCATTATTTTGTATTTAATTATGTGCTTATTTTTATTTTTGAGTCAAGTTCTTTATAAATGCTAGGTATTAACCATGTACAAATGTTTTCTGCCCTTCTGTAAGTTGTCACTTCCTTCCATTGATTGTTTCCTTTGCTATGCAGAAGCTTTTTAGGTTGACGTCATGTACTTTTGTACTTTTGGTGATTTTGGTGCCTTTTGGTGATTTTGGTGCCTGTACTTTTGAGGTCTTAACGTAAAACTCCTCATCCAGACCAATGGCACATTGTGCTTACCTTATGTTTTCTTCTAGCAGTTTTATATTTTCAGATCTTAATTTAAGTCTTTAATTTTGAGTTAATTTTTGTTAATAAAACAAAACAGGTAAGAACAAAATTGGGCATCCATCTCTTGTTCTGGAAAAGCTTTGAATTTTTCCCTGGGTAGCATTATGTCAATTCATCACATAGGGCCTAGACTATGCAGCGTATTCCTTCTATATCTAGTTTGTTGACAGTTTTTAACCACAAAGTATGTTGAACTTTACACCTGCTATTTCTGCTTATAATGAGGTGCTCATATGGTTTTTTTCTGGTATGTGACATTTATTGATTAGCACATATTGAACCATCTTTGCATCCCTGAGTGAATCTCACTTGACCATGGTGAATCATCTTTTGAATGTGATATTGAATTCAGTTTGCTAGAATGTTTTCTTCTAGAATTTTTGCATTTGTGTGTCTGTCATATTGTCCTGCAAATGTTAGTGTTCTTTCTTTGTCTGGTATTGGTACTAGGATGATGCTGGTGAATGAATCTGGTAGACTGATAACCTGAATTATGCCAGAAACATTTCCTTGTACATCTAGTTTATTAGGAATAGATAGCCCAAAAAATGTTTAGACGTTTTCTTAAGAATTTTTCATGTTTTTCCCCCATTTTCTCATTTTTGTCATGTTTACCAAATACTTTTCATCCATGGTTTATAATTGAGAATTTTTGTTACCTTTACTTTTATTATTACATGTAAAAAATGTTGCATTTTATACATTATATTCTATAAAACATTAAATATTATGCTATATATTTTAGATAATATGGATCATAAAATATACATAATCACTTGTAGTCTAAAATAAAAGTTCAAAGCTAACTTGGCAAGAAAAAAAGAGTATATTGTCAAATTGAAGCCAGTGTAACAAAATTCCATAACAGTATTGAATAATATTCTAGCATATACAGTTTGAGAGAATGAGTATAAGTTGCCTGGCATTTAAATTTGCCAGTTTTTAAAAAATACATAAAATTTATCATTCTTGTAGTTCTAAAATATCACTATGCTATTTTTACTAGTTAAAGTTTAGTTTGAAACTAAACATGGATTACATATTTCTTGAGGTTTTCACAAATTTACTAATTTCTGTCAAATTCTGGTGGATATGCTTTCTAATTTGTAAAAGTTAACACAGCCTTTGTGCATAAAAATATTGTAACTAAAAATAGCTTGCAGAATTTTGTTACATGAAAATGCAAAAAGATGAGTCATTTGAGAAAATAAGATGAGAGTGAAGACATATGTGCTTATATTAATACTAATTTTATGTATTAATTAACAACTAGTTATGTGCTAAACCAATTCTTCATTTTATTGGCAATTTGGCAATTTATTATAAAGCATTGGATAGCTTCTTCATTATTCCATGGTCATAGTTTAAAATAAATGTAAATTGGTGAGATTTTTTGCCTAAATATTCCATCTATAATTACTAAATTATCTGGGCTATAATGAAAGATTCTGGAAAACATGTTAATTAAATAAAGATCTGATTTTTTCTTTTAAATTTTAATATACTCTAACTAATATCTAGCAGGTCTTTCCAGGTTGGCATGAGTCAAAGTGTCTAACCATAAATCAGTACTTGAATGACAGCCTGATATATATGCTAACACTCCTTCAAGTTTTGAGATCATAATTGTTATGTCCATATTGCATGTGATATGAAGACAACTCTCCATATCCACAGGTCTCACATCCATGGATTCAAACAAACTCAGATCAAAAAAAATTTTAATGGCATCTATAATGGACATGTGCAGAATTCCTTTTCTGTCATTATTCCCTGAGCAATGCACCATACAACTATTTACAAAGAATTTACATTGTATTAGCTATCATGAGTAATCTAGAGATGATTTAATATATATGGGAGGTTGTACATTTGTTCTATGCAAATGTTGTGCCATTTTGTATAAGACCTGACAATCTGGGGATTTTTGTATCCTGGGGGTTCTGGGAAAAAAATCTCCCAAAGATACCAAGGAAGAACTGTGTATTTTACTTATATTTTTGTGTGTATTATACATTCCAATACATGTAAATTTTGTACCTGGATGTGATATCTCAATTTATAGCCCTGCATGATCATATACATGAAACTAAACGTAGTGCCTCAGCTTATCCTCAGAAATCACCTAAAGTCTGTCTGAAGGAATGAAAAGAAGAGCAATTTCTTTGTTTTCTAGTCTCTCTCTTTCTCTCTTTCTCTCTCTTTCCTCTTCTTTTTTTTTTTTTCGAAGATGGCAGTAAGAAAAATTGGCTAACCCTTTATTACTGTATCTATTTAAAAGGTGAATATTATCCTGCCAGCCTACTATGAAAATCAAAGTAGATAGTGCATGTTTGGTAGGCATTGCGTGGAAAATACATTAAAAATACCATAGATTAAGGCTTAATAAGCATCTTTAATTTATGAATGTATCCATTTTTTTCCCATTTGCATTTTCAGCTTGTTCTATTTGTCAGGGTAGAATATTCCTTAACTTTACTACCTCTACATAAAGCAATTGCTCTAAAATCACTTATTGTTCTTTTAATCTTAGTAGATTATCAATCAAAAATCTTTAGGCAAAGTTCAAAATGGCTGTTTAATGGTATATAAAAGATCATCCTCTAGGTCTATTTTATTATAAATAAATTCACTATAAATATGAGTATGAACATGTTAATATGACTACCTTCTAAATGAATAAAGCAAAACCTGAAATAAAAGTAAATACTAGCTGGATGCGGTGGGGCATGCCTGTAATCCCAGCACTTTGGGAGGCTAAGTAAGGCAGGAGAATCACGAGTTCAAAGCCAACCTCAGCAAAAGCAAGGTGCTAAGCAATTCAGTGAGACCCTGTCTCTAAATAAAATACAAAATAGGGCTGGGGATATGGCTCAGTGGTGGAGTGGCCCTGAGTTCAATCCCCAGTACCCACAAAACAAAACAAAACAAAACAAAACAAGAAAAAGTAAATACTGTCCTAACAGCAAAGTTCCTGGCAGACATACATTAATGTAATAAGACATTTCCTTAGAATACTCTGAAATTTCTATTTTTTAGAAGTGTCTTATTTATGATCCTTTCTATTCTACAGTTACACCAGATTTTTTTACTGAGAAGGAAATCAGTTAGCCTGGTTATTTAATTAATTTATCAAGATCTAATGACATTTTAATGTTTAAAATCAATTTCAAACTAATTTAATTCTCTCTCAAAAATACATTTGTTATCAATGATAATGTTTTAAAGAATGTCCAGCTGATCCTTAGGGAAATTTCCCCCACTCCCAAAGTTCTAAGCCTTGCTTAAATCAATAGGACAAGATTTTTAATGTTCTGGGATGCCAAGCTAAACTGACATGGTCACACAATGAAAAGTGTAAGGGAACTTTAATCACTTTTCAGTATGTCTTTGGAGACAGCATGTAACAATGCATGGAAGTTCTGCTTTTCCTCTTGGCAAAAGAAAGACCCATAGTAGACAAAATTGGTCCTCAGATGACAAAGAGAGGCCTTTTATTGGCCCAGATCATTAGTTTTGTGATATGTCCCCATCCTCAGCCCAAGGAGCTCATTCTTCCCAACTCTAGCCATCCTAATGTGGCTAGAGTCATATAAATGCTTCTGGCAAACACAAGTTTCTTGATCCTGTTATATTTCCTGCGACAGTTCTGTAGCTCTTATGCATTAATCTCCAGTTTACATACCCTTTATCCAGCTCTGATGGATTTTTAAATCCTGATGTGTTGCACACAATTGGCTATAATATGTTATTTTTCAAAAAAAAAAAAAAAAAGCTTCATGTTATAGCTTCAAAGAGAAACAAACTTATTTGAACTCAGAGGTTATTAAGCTCTATTCAAGGGTGGGGACTATGCCCTTGCAGTGACTTTTTTTGAAAATGGATGTCCTTCTCTGCTCTCCTAAATTACCCTTAGAGCAGCCTCAGATGGATGAGATGAAGTAGAAACTATAAGAATTGCAAGACAGACCCAAGGAATAATGAGTTTGTTTTAATTAAGTGAATCCCCAAGACTAATGAACTTAATGGCTGGATTCCATTATGACTCTACATTTGTTACTAAGTCATTGTAAAATGATAGTTTATATTGTTACAGGAAATGATATGTCCAATAGCATGCAGCTTCTATGACAGCATGCACTGTTTGCTAAATGAAAGCGAATGTGAGCTGAGAGAGTTCAGGGTATAATTTTTCCTGGTTTAAAACTGTATTTTGAAGGGACAGGTGAGAAGTACTAATCTAGCAGATAATGTGCTTAGTGAGACTAAGCTTCTTTTTCAAAGTGAAGGTGAAAAAAAAACACTAAAAATGTTATTATACTTTTAGAAAAAAGAATTTAAAGATTATTAAACTATCCTAACAGATCATTGAAACAAACATAACTCTTTTGGTCACCAATATTTAGAATAGTAAATTTAAGAAAAGAAAATTTATAAAGAGTTAGAAACTCCTTCTGATTTTCAAGGCACTATCCATTTTGTCTCTTTGCATTAATGTTTATCCTGTCAATAATGATCTTTTTGGCACCAAATTCTGTGGGTACATATAGAATTATTTTTATGAATATGAATAAGATTAAATAGAAATTGAGGTAAGAAACATAATTTGGTAGAAGGTTCTTGATGCACACAATCAAGCAGGAATATTTTATACCCCTTAAATAAATGTTTTCTATTAAAAATAAATTGTATAATCATGTTGCTGGATATGCAATAATAAACTAGTGTTAAGATATGCAGCCGAGTTCTTGGAATACATATCTGATTACCCTGGGAAAGTACAAAGCATGATTTGCATTAATTGTTTTTATTTTATTTTTTTGGCATATCTAAGTCATTGCATTGGGGGCACTCTTCACTTTTAGTAGGAAAACAGTCTCACCAATTTGCAGTTTGTACCAATTTGTTTTGCAAGTTGAACTAATGATATTTATTCCAAACCTCAGGACCAGTACAGATAACTTAGGATCCAAACATTACTCAGGGGGACTAATGGACAGCTCTCAGTGTTCATTTCTTGCCCACTGCAGGAGAAAGTAGGCTTTGTAGGGACTTCTATCTTAATAGAATATGCTCCTTCTGGGCTTACCATATAGTAAAAGTATTTAGAATGCTAAAAAGCAGTAGTTCATCATCTCTCAATTCTGGAAAAGATGTGGAAGGTCTGAGTTATAAGATGAGAATCCATAAACTTTTGACTTGGAAGCAAAGATAACTGTACTAGTGGGGGTTAGCAAGCAGAGAACTGAAAGATACTAACTTTTATTAACTAAATAAGAACAATAAGGAGGTGGTACTTGGTTCTATAATGTTACAAATGAAATAACGATGCTTGTTAAAGATTGGAAGTCAGTCATTTTTTATTAGGTTCCAAACCCAGGAATTGCTCAAAAGATACGTTTAGTTCTAAGTTCTGAACTTTTCAACTCAGATACAAATGTAATAGAATAAACTAAGAAACATGAGAAAAGAACAATGCAATATAATGATGAACAATGTTCCTTTTAGAGTAATCATTTTTATTAATTCTCAAAATTCTATTATAGATAAAGTATATGCTCTCTCTTGAAGACATGATTGAATTTTACAGTTCAGCTAGAGCAGCAAGCATTTTTGTGCTCAGTATGGACTTTAAACATGTCACTCATCCGTTGCCTTCCTATACCATTGTTCTTCTAAGACATTGACCATACGTTGCTTTTCAAATGGTCAACATCCACAATGTTGAGATCTGCCAAATAGCAAATCAACCTTTATAATTAAAGTTGACAAGCTGACAAGAAAAATGAGCGTATACTTGCATATATATATAAATTTTTATGGCACATTGCCGTCTGTACGCTGGATTGCTTTTTGTCAGTAGCCGAAGGCTCGTTTCTCTGCACCAGAAACATGTTAGACTCCAAGGTCTTCAGACAGCTCCCCTTCGCCCTACTGAGTCTGCTGATTAATTTTGGATACTCTTCTTAATTAACACCCCAAAGGAGGTCTAGATATCTAGCCTATGGTTCATGAAAACCAAGTGAATCTGAAGACTAATGACCCAGGGAGACAGGCATGCTCTCTCCGAATGATGTTTCAAGAACGTCAAGTCTCTCTCAAGTCAAAATTATGCCTGGCAATGCCTAGGGAGGATGTGAGCCTTTAATCAGGCAAAAATAGATATTTGTGTGAGTCTAATTTAATTTACTTTTTGACAAGGAGAGGAGTGATAGATGTTCCTTGACAGGTGAAACATGGCGCCCCAATGCAGTCCTGGTTGCCAGTGGCTTTGATTAGTAAGTAGTCCCATTTTAACCTCTAGGCAGAATTGTTGATGAGAAACAAGAGTGAAGCAACTGGAACAGTAGATGAAATAAGAAACTTGCTCTCATCCTAAATCTGTGAAACTGAGTCATGGGACCAAGAAATGTTAAGCTCATGTCAACTCTCATGGGATGTCTAAAGATAAGGATTCTTTGCACATGTGAAGATTATTACTGATTGACTCCGACAATATTAGATCTACAAACAAACTTTGAGTTCATATATTTACATAATATTTCCTGAAGAACAATTCTACAAAACTGTTTCTTAAACTCTCTTGCTTTTGTCAGAGGTACTAGGACCCATGGTCCTCCACTGTCTAGGCCAGTTGCATCAAGAAGAGGTGAAAAATATCTATCATGATTTTTCCTAGCAAGAAAGGTAGAAAATTAAGCTAACGTAGACACCTAGTACAAATCATCTCAAGTCAGTCTGGTGCCTTGACTGTATTTTGCACAGTATTTGATTC
The DNA here is from genome assembly GCA_004024805.1 of Geosciurus inauris. NCBI lineage: Eukaryota > Metazoa > Chordata > Mammalia > Rodentia > Sciuridae > Geosciurus > Geosciurus inauris. Next base: position 156,888 of record PVHX01001612.1, read on the forward strand.
TAGACCACCTGACTTGCATAGTGTTGCTACAGAGTTTTCAAGACTGAGTCATCTCATGGCACTGTTGTGTTAGCTGTGCTCAGGATTGAGCAGCTCCACACTTAGAAAAGCATATGCCATCCTATCTGTTCCTTTCAGGGAGAAAAAAATATCTTCATGTTGATACTCTGTATTCATTCCATTTTTACCCTTACTAACAAAATGCCAAACTCGTTTCTTCCTCATTATTTCTGTGTTTAAAACCTATAACCTGAAAAAGTATGTTAAGTAATCTATTTTTAACACTTTGCCATGATGAAATATAGATATGTTTTATTGCTTTTCTTAAGCTCAACTAAGAATGAACAGCTGTAACATTTTTGCCTGTCACCATTTCTAGGCAGCAATTTTAAAAAAATACAAAAAGTAATTGTATAAAAAGTTATTCCTCAACTTGAAATATGAATGCCTACTTTCACATGTTCAGTCATTCAGTCAGTAAGGCTGTGAACAATTATGCAGTGATTTTTATGCATCAAATGCTGTGAAAACTATTGTGTTGCAAAATGAATACGTTAAATTGCAAGATAGTTGCAGATTTTTCTCGTCCTCATGATAATCAGATAATCACCTTTGCAATTTAACCTTTGCATTCTTCTTGCAAAATGGTGAAGTTAATCTCTCCACCCCTTAAATCTGGGCTTGAGTATGTGACCCACTTTGGCTTTAGAAAACATGAAGCAACCTGAGCCTTGAAAAGCACTTTCACATTGATACTTGGCAAGGGAGAACCGGAAAAACCAAAGTTTGGGTGATGAGAGAGGAAAGAATTAAGACAAAGAGATTCATACAGCTGTCAATCTTCTTGTTGTGTTTATAAAGAAATTACACTAATATGAAAATATCTGGTAATAATATATGCATTCTGTGACTATTATCACCATAAAGAATGACAATTGGGTTATTATTAGTAAACATCTTAGAATATTAAATTTTAATTGCTTTCCAAGTTTTCACTTTTGCAATGAATATGCATATTTGCATATGATGACCACAACTCATTTAAAAAATATTTCTTAATAATGTTGTTCTTGGGGCTGGGATTGTAGCTCAGCGGTAGAATGCTTGCCTTGCATGCTTGAGGCACTGGGTTCAATCCTCAGCACCACATACAAATAAATAAATAAAGATATTTTGTCCATCTACAACTAAAAAAAATTTAAAAAAATAATGTTGCTCTATTCAATGTATAATCTAGGTAGAGAGTCTATTACACTATTCAACTTACTGGTTTCTGTTGAAATTTTATTACCCCAATTATTTCTGATCTATTTAAATGAGTATTTTCAAAATAACAGATGTATTAATCAAATAATATATTGTCTTTGGATACATTCAAAATACTATATTGTACTTTTAGTATTTACTTTCTAAAGAGTATCTTAAGAATGTGGTAGAAATCATTATGCCATTGGATAAAAAGATTGTCAAGAGTCAGATACACTGGTATTCACTCGCAGTTCCAGATAATCAGGAAGCTGAGGCAAGAGAATCACTTGAGCCCAGGAATTTGAAATCAACCTAGACAACATAGCATAACCCTGTCTTCAAAATAAATAAGCAAACAAATAAATGGAATTTTTAAAATAAATAAGAAGAATATCAATAATAGACTATTCTAATGAAAAAAAGAAATGTGATCCCTACCACAAAGCATATAGAAAAGTCAATTCTACATAAAGTGTAGATCTCAACATAGACAATAAGAAGACATTCTTTATAAATGGTTGCATAAAAGAATATCTCTAAATCTTTGAGGCAGAAAAAAATTAATGAGATATGAAAAACAATAACCATAAATGATATGATTTGTAAGTTGCACTAAACTAAAATTAAAACTTATTGTCATCAAAAGCAGCATATAGTGAGTAAAAAAAGAAACCACAGAGGAGAACATATTGAAGCATGTATAACAGAAAAGGGCTCATGTCCCAAACTTATATAAAGAATTGCTATAATACAAAAAAAGCCCCAGATTCAGTAAAAAATGGGTAAGAAACTCAGAAGCAGTTCACACAATAATGAAATTCCAGTGGTCAACAGTATCAGTAGTGAGAACATGTGAATTAGACCCTGAATAGACACCAAAACAGACCCACTATAACTGCTGAAGTGAAAAACACTGAAATATGAAAATAAAAGAAACTTTCTTTTTCATCTCCAATATGTTTTCAAAAAACTTAAAATTCATTACTTTTACAAGAAAAACTGGAAGAAAGTAAAACCAACTACTTTTCTTGGACCCATCAGAGAACTGAGTTGCAAAGGAAACTAACACCACAGAATCTGTAGAGTGAATGCTGGAAGAAAAGTACCAGAGGTTTGCTTAAACTGGAGCAGAAGAAGAATGCCAGGTATGGGGGAAACACGTCAGTAGTTATTTTGGTTATGCTGGAGGCTGAAGGCAGAGCGGGAGCCAGAAGGGGAGCCTCACACCTTCACCAGCTTTCCCTTCAGGTTCTCACAGGCATTCAAGAAGCTCCCCAGCTGCCTTGATATGGGAAGGGAAGAGCAGCAATTGTGCTAAAGAATTGTTCCTTATGAACAAATTGGAGAGCAGGAAAGAACAGATAATGTCATCAGAGATAAAACTGTAAGAGGGAAAAAGGAAATGCAAGACTGATAGCAATTAAAGTAGCAGATATAGGATCCTCGAACATCCTCTCCTTCGTAAAAGAACACTTGAAAAAACTTGTGAGTTTAAATTTCCTAGAACTCTGGAAAATAACCAATGGTTTGCAGCAATTCAAGGAGTGTTTATTAAAGTTGTTTATTGTTGGATCTCAGTCAGAACAGTGGGATTTGTGGAACTTTATTTGCTCTATTTCTATTCCCAACATTGCAAAAGCCAAAAACCAACAGCTGCAGACATGATGAACACTAGCACCTGAAGCCAGTGGAAGGGAAGAATGGAGATGAAGCCCTTTCAGATCCCATTCCCAGAGCAAACCATTATTTGACACATCTGCTGGTTCCCTGGAAGACCATTCCCAGGCAGTCTTTATTCAACAGTTTACCCTTCGCAAATACTTTTTCCCAGTAGACAGGGCCATTGTCTAATGATATGGAAGCTTGAGTTGGTGATAATAGAATAATAAAATTTAAAATGAAAATATGAAGAATAAGATATCCACATAGGCCTTTGAAAAATCTTTGCTATGTCCCTGGGGATCTAGAGGCAGTCAATCTCTAAAGGCAATCAATCTCTCTGTCTCTATCTCATATGGATGTGAACATAAATATATATATATTCATAGTATATAATATAATTAATTTATATTAATTATTTATATTATTATAATTATATAATATAATTTATACATTTTATGTATACACATATATGTGTATGTGTGTATATTTTCTGAATATATACATATACATATATATGTACATATATGTATATATTCAGAAAATATACATATGTATGTACATATATATATATACACATATATATGTATATATTCAGAAAAAGACTTAAGAGGGTCCTCTAATCTCACCTGTGGCTGACCTTCTGGCTATGGGCAAACAGGAAGTGAAGTTTCAGACAGAGGCATTAACTGAGTGACCCAACACCACACACACACACACACACACACACACACATGCATGCACACACGGAACAATTTAGCAAAGATTGAAGAATATAGTTTTAGAAATTTAAGAAAATTTCTGTGCAATCATTAGCTAGCTATTAAACTAATTGAACAGAGACATCAGTGGCCACAAATGATAAAAGATATAGACTTCATACAATTATTGGAGAAAAGTCTAAATAAACTAGTAAGATAAGCAGCAATGACAACAAATCCTGGGGAAAGGAAATAGTGTGATTTGTAGAATTGCTACATTGTACTATTTAAATGTGTAGTGTCAACAAGAAAGTCACAAAACAGAAAAGAAATGGCATATATGCGAGGGGAAAAGCAACAGTAGAAAATGTCCCTTAGAAATTCCAGATATTGGACTTCTGGGATAAACATTTTTAAATAAGCTTCTTTCAAAAACATGTTCAAGGAACTAAGGGAAACCACATCCAAGAAAACCTTAAAGAAAGTATGAAAACAATATCTTACAATGTAAAGAATATCAAAGAAGCAACAGAAATAATAAAAAATAATTAAATTGAAATTATGAAATTGAAAAACAAAATAGCTGAAATGAGAAACCCATAAAAGAAATACAGTGAACCTGAGATAGGTCCACCAAAATTTTCTAATTTAAAAAATGGAAAGATAAAAGAATGTAAAAATGAACAGAGAATCAGAGATACATAACATGTTCAAATGCATCATTATGTACAAGGAATCCTCATTAAATTACCAGCAAATTTCTCATCAGAATCCAGGAATGACCAAAGGCAATAAGAGAACATAAAGGCTAAAAATAATGTAGTAAACCAAGAATTCTATAGCCAGCAAAACTATCACTCAAAACTAAAGATAAATCAAAACATGAAAAAGAAACAAAACTGAGAGAAATTGTCAATAGTAAATATGCATACATGAAATACTAAAGGGAATTCTTTAGGCAGACATGATAAAACACTAGCCTTAAATCTATATGAAGAAATAAAGAATTAACTGTAGAGATAAATATTAAAATAAAACAAGTATATTGGTTATTTTGGAATTTTTTCTTCTATTGATTTAAAAGATAAATGCATAAAGAAATAACTTTTCATGGAATATCAAGTATAGATATGTAATTTGTATAATAACACTACAACATAGGGGACAGAAATAGAACAATGTCAGAAAAATGGTTTTATTATGCTATCATAATTATGTTGATATTAATCTGAGCTTAATTTTTATATTGTACAATGTTAATGGTAAACCCCCAGACAAAAATGAAAATGACTAAAATATAACTAGAAAAAAAGAAATTTAAAATGATACCCAAGAATATGTAATACAAAGGAAGGTAGTAAAACAAAGAAATGAAAACTAAGACTTGGTCTTCTAGCTAGTTGATTATTCCATTTTTGAAAGTTCATTATTAAAGTCTACAACTATTATTTTTCAATTACCTCTTCATTCTGCCTCTTCTTCCTCCCTATATTTTAGATTTGTATTATCACATAGATATATTCTGATAATTGTTATGTCTTTTTATTTTTCAATGAATTTGGACATTATTCTTTAGGCAACAAGGAATCACAGTGTATATGATCAATGTGAAAAGTTCTCCTTGTGTTAGTTAACTATTTTTTCCCATCTGGCATTCCTGTTATTATTTTATTTACTTATTTATTCTAATTAGGTATATATGACAGCAGAACATATTTTGATTCATTGTACACAAATGGAGCACAACTCTTCATTTCTCTAGTTATACACCATATAGAGTTGCACCATAAGTGCAGTCATACTTGTACCTTGGGCAATAATGTCCAGCTCATTCCACCATCTTTCCTGCCTCCATGTCCACTCCCCTCCTCACTCCCCTTTGATCAATAAAAGTTCTTCCATTCTTCCCATGCCTTCCCCCACCATTATGAATCAGCATCCACTTATCAGAGAGAACATTTGGTCTCTGATTTTTGGGGATTGGTTTACTTGACTTAGCATGATATTCTCCAACTTCATCCATTTACCTACAAATGCCATAATTTTATTCTCTTTTAGTACTGAGTAATAGGCCACTGTGTATATATATCACAGATTCTTTACCCATTCACCTATTGAAGGGCATCTAGGTTGGTTCCACAGTTTAGCTATTGTGAATTATGCAGCTATAAATATTGAAGTGGCTACATCACTGTAGCATGCTGTTTTTAAGTCCTTTGGGTATAGATCAAAGAGTGAGATAGCTGGGTAAAATGGTGGTTACATTCCAAATGTTGTAAGGAATCTCCATACTTCTTTCCATATTGATTTCACCAATTTGCAGTCCCACCAGCAATGTATGAGTGTGCCTTTTCCCCCACAACCTCACCAACACTTATTGTTCTTTGTATCCTTGATAACTGCCATTCTGACTGGCATGAGATGAAATCTTAGGGTAGTTTTGATTTTCATTTCATTTTCTGAGTTATTTTTATATCCTGGAGATTAGTGCTCAATTTGATGTACGTGTGGTAAAAATTTGCTCCCATTCTGTAGGCTCTCTCTTCACCTCACTGTTTCTTTTGCTGAGAAGAAGCTTTTTAGTTTGAATCCATCCCATTTATTGTTTTTTGATTTTATTTCTTGCTCTTTAGGAGTCGTGTTAAGACAGTCAGGGTCTAATCTGATGTTATGAAGGTTTGGGCCTGCTTTTTCCTCTATTAAGTGCAGGGTCTCTGGTCTAATTCCTAGGTCTTTGATGATCCACTTTGAGTTGAGTTTTGTGCATGGTGAGAGATAGGGATTTAGTTTCATTTTGCTGCATATGGATTTCCAGTTTTCCCAGCACCATTTGTTGTTGAAGAGGCTATCTTTTCACCAATGTATGTTTTGGTGCCTTTGTCTAGTATGAGATAACTATTTATGTGGGCTTTTCTCTGTGTCTTCTATTCTGTACCATTGGTCTACATGTCTGTGGTGCCAATACCATGCCATTTTTGTTACTATAGTTTGAAATATATCTTAAGGTCTGGTATCATCTTGCTAAGGATTGCTTTGGCTATTCTGGGTCCCTTATTTTTCCAAATAAATTTCATGATTGCTTTTCCTATTTCTATAAGGAATAACATTAGGATTGTAATTGGAATCACATTGAATCTGTATAGCACTTTGGGTAGTATGTCCATTTTGTCAATATTAATTATGCCTATACAAGAGCATGGGAGATCTTTCCATCTTCTAAGGTCTTCTTCAATTTCTTTTTTTTTTTTTCACTGTAGAAGTCTTTCACTTCTCTTGTTAAATTTATTCCCAAGTATCTTAATTTTTTTTGAGACTATTGTGAATTGGGGTAGTTTTCCTAATTTCTCTTTCAGAGAATTCATTACTGACATATAGGGATGCTTTTGATGTATGGGTATTGATTTTATATCCTGCTACTTTGTTGAATGCATTTATTAATTCTAGAAGTTTTCTAATAGAGTTTTTTGGATCCTCTAAGGATAGAATCATATCATCGGCAAATAATGATAATCTGAGTTCTTCTTTTCCTATTCATGTCCCTTTAATTTCTTTCATCTGTCTCATTGCTCTGGCTAGAGTTTCAAGGACTATTTTGAATAAAAGTTGTGAAAGAGGGCATCCTTGTCTTGTTCCCATTTATAGAGAGATTGCTTCTAATTTTTCTCCATTTAGAATGATGTTGGCCTTGGGTTTAGCATAGATAGCTTTTACAATGTTAGGGTATATTCTTACTATCCCTAGTTTTTCTAGTGTTTTGAACATAAAACGGTGCTGTATTTTGTCAAATGCTTTCTCTGCATCAACTGATACAATCATATGATTCTTATCTTTAAGTCTATTGATGTGATGAATTATGTTTATTGATTTCCATATGTTGAAACAAGCTTACATCCTTGGAATGAACCCCACTTGATCATGGTACACTCTTTTTAAAATATGTTTTTGTATGCAATTTGCCAGAATTTTATTGAGAATATTTGCATCTATGTTTATCAGGGATATTGGTCTGAAATTTTCTTTCCTTAATGTATCTGTCTGGTTTTGGTGTCAGGATAATACTAGCCTCATAGAACGAGGCTTTTCTATTTCATGGAATAATCTGAGAAATGTTGAGATTAATTCTTCTGTGTAGGTCTTGTAGAACTCGGCTGTGATTCCATCTGGTCACAAGCTTTTCTTGTTTTGTAGGCTTTTGATGGCATCTTCTATTTCCTTGCTTGAAATTTATCTGTTTAAATTGTGTATGTTCTCTTAACTCAGTTTGGGTTGATGATATGCCTCTAGAAAGTTGTCAGTGTCTTCGAGATTTTCTATTTTACCACAGTATAAATTTTCACAATAGTTTTTATCGTCTTCTGTATTACAATAGTGTCTGTTGAGATATTTCCTTTTTCATCATGAATTTAGTAATTTGAGTTTTCTCTCTCCTTTTCATTAGGGTGGCTAAGAGCTAAGAGTTTGTCAATTTTATTTATTTTTTCAAAGAATCAGCTTTTTATTTTGTCAATTGTTTGAATTGTTTCTTTTGTTTCAATTTCATTGATTTCTGCTCTGATTTTAATTATTTCCTGTCTTCTACTACTTTGGGTGTTAGTTTGTTCTTTTTCTATGGCTTTGAGATGTAATGTCAGGTCTTTTATTTGTAGACTTTTTCTTCTTTTAATGAATGAGCTTAATGCAATGAACATTCCTCTTAGCACCGCCTTCATAGTGTCCCAGAGATTTTGATATGTTGTATTGGAGTTTTCATTTACCTCTAGAATTTTTTTATCTCTTCCCTGATATCTTTAGTTATCTATGTATCATTCAATAGTCTATTCATATTATTTAGTCTCTGGGTGTTGGAGTAGTTTCTATTTTTTATTTATCATTGATTTCTAATTTCATTACATTATGGTCAGGTAGAATGCATGGTAATATCTCTATTATTTTTTATTTGCTAAGACTCACTTTCTGGCATAACATATGGTCTATTTTGGAGAAGGAGCCATGTGCTGCTGATAAAAATGTGTATTCACTCCTTGATGGATGTAATATTCATATATGTCTGTTAAGTCTAAATTATTGATTGTTTTATTGAGTTCTATGGTTTCTTTGTTTAGTTTTTGTTTGAAAGATCCAGTGGTGAGAGAACTATGTTAAAGTCTCCCATTATTATTGTGTTGTGGTCTATTTGACTCTTATAGTTGAGAAGGGTTTGTTTGATATATATAGATGCCCCATTGTTTGGGACATAGATATTATGATTATTATGTCTTATTGATGTATAATTCCCTTAAGAAGTATGAAATATTTTTCTTTATCCCTTTTCACTAACTTTAGTTTGAAGTCCACTGTATCTGATATGAGGTTGGAAACCTCTGCTTGTTTATGTGGTCCAGGTGAGTGATATGTTTTTTCCCACCCTTTCACCCTCAGTCTGTGGATGTCTTTTCCTATGGAATGAGACTCTTGAAGACAGCATATTGTTGGATTTTTTTTTTTTAGTCCAATATACATTGGACTTTTAATTGATGAGTTTAGGCCATTCACATTCACAGTTATATTGAAATATGATTCAGTCATTTTGGCTTATTTTTGGTTTTTCTCTTGACTTGGTTTCTCCGTTGATTGGCCTTTCCTTTAGTGTTGTTCCACTCTTTGCAGATTTTCATTGTTGTTTTTCATTGCCTCCTAAAGGCATATTTTGCCAAGAATGCTCTTTCTTGCTATAAATTCTTTTAACTTTTGTTTATCATGGAAGTTTTTTATTTTTTCATCAAATCTAAAGCTTCATTTAGCTGAATATAAGATTCTTGGTTGGCATCCATTTTCTTTCAGAGCTTGGTATGTGTTGTTCCAGGATCTCCTGGCTTTGATGGTCTTGGTTGAAAACTCTGCTGAGATCCAAATTGGTCTCCCCATATATGTAATCTTATCCCTCTTTCTTGCAGGCTTTAAAATTCTATCCTTATTCTGTATGCTAGGAATTTTCATTATAATGTGCCTTGGTATAGATCTGCTGTAATTTTGTACATTTGGTGTCCTGTAAGCCTCTTGTATTTGATTTTCCAATTCATTCATCATGTTTTGGAAATTTCTTAATATTATTTCATTGAAGAGATTGTGCATTCCTTTGGTTTGAATCTCTGTGCCTTCCTCTATCCTCCTAAACCTTAGATTTGGTCTTTTGATGCTATCCCATAATTCTTGAATATTCTGTTCATAGTTTCTAACCATCTTCACTGTATGGTCAACTTTATTTTCAAGATTGTATATTTTGTCTTCATTACCTGAGGTTCTATCTTCCAAGTGATCTGGCCTGTTGGTCATCCTTTCTATTGAGTTTTTATTTGGTTTATTGTCCTTCATTTCAAAGATTTCTGATTGTCTTTTTCAGAATTTTTATCTCTTACTTAAAGTAATCTTTTGCTATTTGTATTTGCTCCCTTATCTCTTTGTTGGTGTGATCAATGGTTGCCTGTATTTGCTCTCTTGTCTCTTTGTTGGACTGATCAATTTTTGCCTGTATTTGTTCACTTAGGTCATTCTTTAATTCATAGATCATTTTAATTATATACATTCTGAACTCCTTCTCTGACATTTTATCAACAGCATTGTCAACTGTCATTATCTATTATTGTAGTATCTTGGTTTGTTTGGGGCACTTTCTTCCCTTGTTTCTTCATGTTGATTATATGTCTTCCTTTCTTGCGATATGGATCTGAGATATTGCAGTCTCTAACCTCTAATCTTGTAGTGACCCTGCAGATTACCTGTACTTCGCCTTGGTGTTCATTTCCACTCCCCAGCAGGTGTCCCAAGATGTATACTACTGCTAAAGATGGTGGTGGCAGTAGTATAGGTAACTCAAGATAGCAGTGAGGGTGTCACAAGATGGATGAACCACTTTCACAGTTGGGCCTGAAAGGGTGGGACTTACAATGACTTTGGGCTGCATTCAGAGATGCAGCTGTGGTATGCTGTGCTTTGGTGGGCAGTTGCCTTCAGGTCCTGACTGTTGTCCCAAGGTGGAGGCTGCAGTTTCTCAGGATGGATGTGGGCTGGGGAGCATCATGTTGGTAAATGGTGAGTCACAGTATGTCACTCTGAGCAGAGGCAGTCCTGGTCCTGAGTCTGGACCTGGGCTCCACAGGCAGCAGTCCCATTATGATTTCTTGATGGATTGGCCATGTAATTAAAATATCCTTATTTGTATCTAGTAATAATTTTTTGAAGTCTGTTTGATGGATGGTTCAAACAACATGGTAAAACTACCAGATCTAGCAGGACAGTCCAAACAACAGAGATCCATACTTCTCAAGAGTGCCTGCAAGTCTCAAGAATAAGCTATATTTGAGGTTACATGCAGCCTTAATAACATTTAAGAGGTTAAAATTATACAAAGTGTGTCTCTGACAAACATGGAATAACATCAAATATCAACCAAAGAAGAAAACTGGAAAAATTCACAGATAGTTTAAAATTAAGCAATCTACTTAGAAATAACCAATAGGGAAGCCAAAATATCCACATGGGAAATTAGAAAAGACTTTGTTGAATTAAGTAAAATATCATATAAAACTTAGAAAACAAAGGGTAGCTTCTTAGAAGTAAATTTATTGCTGAAAATATGTATTTTCTGTAAAAAGAAGAAAATTTATAATTTAACCTTTCATCATAAGACATTTAAAAAAGGATAAACTAAAAACAACTAGAAAAAAAAGAAAAAATAGACATTAGGGGAAATAAATATAGAAGAGAAAAAGAATACATAAAATTAAGAAATAATAAAGGATGTTCTTTATAATAAAGATCAACAAAATTGACAAAGTTTTAAGGAAAGCAAACTATATATTCAGATCACATGATCTTGAAAATAAAAAATATTAAGGAATATATACCCATACATACATATAAGCTATTTAAACAATTAAATTTAATAAAGGCTGTAAGGTACAAAATTAATATGTGAAAATTATTATATTTGGATATACTAACTGAATAATTTAAAAATACAATTAAAACAAAACATTTATAATAGCATCAAAATAATATATTTAGGAATAAATTTAACAATGTTCCAGATTTGTGTAGTGGGTACTTTGGAACACCAAGCAAGATAAATATATAGACAAATAAAGCCTACCTATAATATGCTATGTCGATATGCATAAGCCAATAACTTCCCAAGTAATAGAATTGAAATTTGAAATAATGAGAAAGTACCGTAAGTATGAGTTAGTACCCCAAAACTGAAGTACTTAGGTAAAAATCTAATCTAACAAAATATGCATAGGATCTCTTTGCAGAAAATATAAAATACTTATGAAATAAATAAAAAAGAAAACTAAATAAATGGGCAAGATATTTTATGTTCATGGATCAGAAAACTCAATACTCTCTCATCTGTGACCCACACATTTTGATATGGTACTTTTATTTTTATTCAATTAAATGTATCTATTGATTTCTCTTGACTCCCTCTTTAATACAATCATTATTTTCTTAAGAGTGTGTTGGTTAGTTTCTAAGTGTTTGTAGATTTTATGCTACTAATGTCCTCTTTGATTACCTTTGGGACAGTTAACACAGTTGTTATGATTTCAGTTCTTTTTACGTTTTGTGGTTAGTTTTAGGCTCACAAAATGGCCCATGTCAGTGTGTGTCCATGGACACATGGCAAAATGTGCATTCTGCGGTCCTTGGGTGATGTGTTCTGTGAGTGTTGCCTATACTTTGTCTGTGGATGACATCATTTCAGGCTTTCCATAACTGTGCTCTGTTTTTTGTTTTTGTTTTTGTTTTTGTTTTTAAGTTGTTGAGAGAATGACATTCAAATTTCAGCTATAACTGAGCTTGTCTGTCCCCTTTCCACTCTATAGTTTTCCTTCCTGCATCTTGAACTTCTGTTGCCAAGGTGTACCCACTTTGGTTTGCTCTGTGTTCTTAGTGGATTGATTCATTCGATTAAGTAATGTCTCTGTCTCTTGTATTTTTCTTGCTCTGACATTCACTTTCTCTGATATTGGTAATGCCTCTATTTTAAAATTAGTTTTCTTTTTAATGTTTAATCTTTTTTTATCAGTTCATATGATGTAAGAGTCCTAATTGCATACAGCTAGTTCAGTATTTTCAATTCTCTCTGGCAAATTCTTTCAATTTATGTAATTATATAATTTACCCTTAATGCAATCACTGAAATATTAGAAACTAAACTATTGTTTGTTTTCTTAGTTTTTTTTTTTTTGCTTTTTTGCTCTTTTTCTTGCCTTTCTATAAATTAGTTGCACATTGTTTAGAATTTCATTTTGCTTTATCTGTAGTGTTGCTTGTATGTCTTTTTATATAATCATTTCAGAGGTTGCTCAACATTACACTATTTATCCATAACACAGCAATCTACTTTGTCAACGTATCAGTCCAGGTGATGTATATAGACCTTGAATACATTGCATCGCTTTACTTTCCTCTGTTCCTAATTGTGTTAAGTATTTCCTCTAATGTGTTTAGGATAAGAATAGCAGTGTGATAATTGCATGTCAAATGTAATAGAAAATTTTTTAAAAAAAGAATAAGCCACTCTATTCTATCCTTCAAATTTTTTATTATTTCTAGTTTTACCTTTTTTGGGGGGTACTGGGGATTGAACTCGACCACTGAGCCACACCCCAGCCCTATTTTGTGTTTTATATAGAAACAGGGTCTCACTGAGTTGCTTAGCGACTCGCTGTTGCTGAGGCTGGCTTTGAACTCATGATTCTCCTGTCTCAGCCTCCCTAAGTGCTGGGATTACAGGCGTGCGCCACTGCGCCTGGCTAATTTTACCTTTTTTGACAATACGCCAAGAATCCTTTTTTGAATTTCCTTTCTCCTCAAAGAACTTATGCATTTTCAAAGGTAAGTTCCATTGCACACAAATCTCTAGGCTCGGCTTTCTCTGAAAAGGCTGTGGTTTTCTCTTCATTCCTACTGAATATTATTTTTTCTTCCTTTCCTGCTACTGGGGATTGAAACTAAGGATGCTCTGTCACTGAACTACATCCCCTGCCATTTTTATTTTTTTAAATTTTGAGACAGGATCCCACAAAGTTGCCCAAGCTGGCCTTGAACTCATGATCCTCCTGCCTCAGACCCTGGGGTAGCTGGGTCACAAGAATTTGCACTGCATGTGGCTCTAAAAGGTATTTTCACTGGATAAGAATTCTGAGACCACCATTCTTTTCTTTCAGCACTTGAAAAATGTGAAACTTCTACTTTGTGTCTCCATGTTTTCTAATGAGAAAGCTTCGTTATATGAATTGTTTTTCTCCTATAAGTAAAGTGTTATTTCTGGGGTGGTTTCCAAGATTGTTTTTTCTTTGTTTTTAACTTCTTTCTGAATTTTTATATCTTACAATAAACTTTATTGGACTTTTCCAATTTGGGTTTTGTTAAGCTTATTGAACCTGTGAATATATATTTTTTCCCAAAACATGGGAAATTTCAGTAATTTTTCTTCAAGCACTTTTTCCAGTCCTGCTTTAATTGTCAGCTACTTTGAGACTTTGATGGAAAAAAATTCAGATCTTTTTTCTATAGTCTCTTTGGTCCCTAAGACCATTTTTATTTTTTTTTTCAGTCTATTTTTGTCTGTTGTTTAGATTGTGTATTTTTTAAATCTTCTAATTCACTATTTTTTTCTATTTCATTCTGATATTGTATCTATCCAGCAAGAATACATAGATAGATGATAGCGATATAGATAAGATAAACAGATTTGGTTATGTATTTGTATTCAATTACCATGTAGTTGTTCTTTATATCATCTACTTATTTTCTGAGATGTTTTATTTCTTACTGAAGACATTCTTTTTTGCTTGCCTTAGGAATAATCATAATCCTTGTTGAAGTTTATATTATAATTGGTGCCTAAGGCTTGTCAGGTAATTTTAACACCTCTCAATTCAGGGGTAGCATCTACTGATATCATTTTTATTCAAGTTGTGGTATTGTATATTCTATGCATTTTGATAAAAGTGTAACGGCATGTATCTGTGATTATAGTATCACACAGACAAGTTTTACTCACCTAAAATTCTCTGGTCTTCACTTGCTCATCCATCATCTCCCCTAAATTCTGGAAACCATTTGTATTTCTACTGTCTCCATTATTTTTACTTTTCCAAAAACAAAGCTGGATTCACACAGTAACTTGTCTTTCCAGATTGCCTTCTGAAGCATAGTAACATGCATTTAAGTTTCTTTAATATTTTTCCATAATTGACATCTTATTTATTTTTAATGATAAATAATATTACATTAATCAGGGATACCACAGTTTATGTACTTATTCATTTACTGAAGGACATTTTGATTTCTTCCACATTTTGGCAATTAGGAATAAAACTACTAGCAACAGCCATGCATAGGTTTTGTTTGGATGCAAGTTTTCAGTTCATTTGGGAAAATACCAAGGAACACAACAGCTGAATCATAGGCTAAGGATAGGTAGATTTTTGTAAAAACTGTCAAGCTATCTTCCAAAGTGGCTGTACCATTTTATATTTCCATCAGCAATAAACAAAAGTTCCTGATAGCTAGTTCCTCATCAGCATCTGATGATGCTAGTAGATTTTGACAATTCTCAATGAGTTAGTAATAGCATTTGCCTTTGTTTTAATTTGCAATAAAATCTTTTTTTTGTATGTTTTTTGACATCTATATATGTTCTTTGATGAAGTATCCATTCAAGTCTTTTGCCTATTTGTCAAACATATTTTTTTTTTGGTACTGGAGATTGAACTCAGGGACACTTGACCACTGAGACACATCCCTAGCCCTATTTTGTGTTTTATGTAGAGACAGGGTCTCACTGAGTTGCTTAGCGCCTTGCCATTGTTGAGGCTGGCTTTGAACTCACAATTGTCCTGTCTCAGCCTCCCTAAGTGCTGGGATTACAGGCTTGTGCCACCGTGCCTGGCTAGTCAAACACATTTTTAATGTTCTTAATTTGTTTTAAGAGTTCTTTGCATGCTTGGGGTAACATGCTCAGGTTAACAGTCCTCTATCAGATGTATCTTTTGCAAACAGGTAGTTCCATTCTGCAGCTTTTCTTTTTATTCTCATGGTAGTGCCTTCTGCTGAGCAAAAGTTTTTAATTTTAATAAAATCCAGATTATTACTTCTTTCTTTTATGGATTGTATCTGATGGTGTATTTTAAAAAGTCATCATCAGGGGCTGAGGTTGTGGCTCAGTGGTAGAGCACCTGCCTAGCATGCGTGAGGTACTGGGTTCGATCCTCAGCACCACGTACAAATGAATAAAATAAAGATCCATTAACAATTAAAAAAAAAATTAAAAAAAAAAGTCATCATCATCAAACCCATATTCATCTGGATTTTCTTCTATGATATTTTTCAGAAGTTTATTATTTTGTATTTCACATTTAGGTCAATGATACATTTTGAACTATTTTTTGTGAAGGATACATGTTCTGGATCTAGACTGATAGATTGTTTCACATATGGATGCCCAGTTGTTCAGAAATCATGTGTTGTAAAGGCTATCTTTGCTCCATTATATTGTGTTTGCTGACTGCAGTTGCATGGACCTGTTCCCGATTCTTTACTATATTCCTTTGATGTGTTTGTCTAGTCTTTTATCAATATCATACTGATATTGATAAATATCAATATCATATTTACTTAGCTTTGTAATAAATTTTGAAGTTGGAGTATATCAGTCCTCTTTTTCTCCTTTAACACTAGGTGGCCATTCTAGGTTTTTGTCTTACTTACCATACAAATTTTGGGATAGCAGGGATTTTGAATTTTCTCAGATTTATTAACCAACTTGGAAATAGCTTATATTTGGTAATAATCATCATACATATAAATATATAATCTCTCTCTGTATATTTCCATACATGTTTAGTTCTTGTTTGACTATCAGAATGTTGTTTTTAACTCATGTTGATTTTTTATATTTTAAATTTAAGCCTAAGTATTTCATTTTTATGTGTGTACTAATGCAAAAGGTATTATGATTTTCATTTCAAATTCCACTTTTTTATTACAGGTATTTGGGAAAGAAATTGGCTTTTGAGTCTTAATGATGTATTCTACAATGTTTTATGATTAATGTTTATTTGTTTTGTTTCTTTGGTTTGCTTTTCATACAAGTGATTGAACCCAGGGGTGCTTAACCACTGAGCCACAGCCCCCAAATTGTTTTTTAATATGTTTTGGGTTTTTGGGGTTTTTTTGTTTGTTTTGTTTTGGTTTTTGAGACAGAGTGTCCCTAAGTTGCATAGGACCTTACTAAGTTGCTGAGGCTGGCTTTGAACTTGTGATTCTACTGCCTAGCCTCCCAAGCCACCAGGATTATAGGATTGCACTACCATGCCCAGTGTATGATTGATTTTTAATTATTGTTACATGGTGTACTGCCATTGAAGGTTTGTGATGCTGCTTTTTATACCCTATATAATTTTGATAGCCACACTGTTTTCAAAAAGGCAGTAAGAATTAATTTTTCTCCAATGAAAGCTGAAATATTCTGCCAGATATATTTGCTTTCTCTAATTCTGCAAGTTCCATGGGCATAAACAATAAACATTGGTACTGTAATATGCATTTGCCAACTACTTTTAAATTTCAGCATCATATGATCTATGACAGATTAAATTTTGTCTTTGAATTTTCTATTCATATTCTTGTCATCTTAAATTAGATTATTTGTGTTGCCTTCTTGGCTTCAAATACCTCCCTTTTTCCTATCTGTTGTAGAAATGTTTGGTTTTAAATGTATCTTTTGACTACTGATTTTGATTATGACAATATTCCATATGTATAGGCATGTGTGTGCATTATGTGTATAATTTATATATATCTACATATTTGCTTTGTGTGTAAATGTGTATTTACACATGTTATGAATAGTATGATATTATATATCTATAATATGTGAATAGTTATAAACACAGCCAATGTAGTTATGATTTTGTATAGTTATATAGCTTCTGGGTTTCTTATCTTAGTTGAGTTCTCCCTCCACTTATCATTAACTTCCTATGGTTTTTGTGTACTGAATTAAACTCCTAATGCAATAGTATATTGAATTTCATATGTGCTAGTATCCAGTTCTTGCTTTATCCAATCTTACACAAATACTGTACCAACTTGATTATAATACCTTATGGTATGTCCTGGTTCTGGTTCAACTCTGATGATGGCTTTTTATATTTCTTCGTTATCTTGTATCTTCGTTATCTTCGTTATCTTGTTTCTTCGTTATTCTTCTCTATTCATCTAAATGCATTTTATAATTTCTGAAGCCTTGTTTGAATTCTGATTATTACATTAAATACATATGAAATATAAAATTAATAATTTTTAAAAAAATTTTTGGTGCTAAGGATCATACCCAGCACCTCACACATGCTAGGCAAGTGCCCTGCTACTGAGCTACAGCCCCAGCCCTAACACCAACTCTTTTTTTGGGGGGAGAGGGTACCCGAGATTGAACCCAGGGTATTCCACCACTGAGCCACATCCCCAGCCCTATTTTGTGTTTTATGTAGAAACAGAGTCTTACTGAGTTGCTTAGCACCTTGCCCTTACTGAGGCTGGCTTTGAACTCGCGATCCTCCTGTCTCAGCCTCCCAAAGTGCTGGGATTACAGGTGTGCACCACTGTGCCTGGCAATTTTTTGAAATTAAAAAAAAATATTTTTCAGTTGTCAATGGATCTTTATTTTATTTATTTCTATGTGGTGCTGAGAATTGAACCCAGTGCCTCACACATTCTGGGCAAGCACTCTACCACTGAACTACAGCCCCATCCCCTAAAACTAATAATTTTAATATACTTTTTTCTAATCTATTCTAAGAATGTGACATGTGAAACCTCCCATCCCCATGCTTCACAACATCTCCCTCACCACTGATTTCATCCTTGCACTCTTTAATCTGCTACTTGATTGTTTTGTTCTTCCTGATGTTACCAGGCTTGCTCACATGAATAAATTTTTTTTCCTGATTACTCCCTGTCAAGCTTTCAAGACTTTGTTCAAATCATATCTTATCAATGACCACCCATTAAAATGTGAAAACTGATAGAGGAAGTGGCACACACCTATAGTCCCAACAACTTGGGAGGCTGAGGCTGGAGGATTGCAAGCTTGAGGCCAGCTTCAGAAATTTAGTGAGACCCTAAACAACTTAGTGTGAACCTGTCTCAAAATAAAAAGAGTTGGGGATATAGCTCAGTAGTAAAGCACTCCTGGGTTCAACCCTAAGTGCCAATAAAATAAAATAAAAACAAGAGTTAAGTAAATAAAATAGTGAAAACCAATCTACCACTCATCTCTTTTTAAAATACAGTATGATTTAATTACTTATTTTGCTCATTGTTTCTTGTTTATGTTTCCTTGCTAGAATACAAGACATTCAAGGAAGAGATCTTGGTTATAGAAGACTCTTAGGCACTTTAAAGAGTGCTGACACCAAGTATTTTCTAAATGAATTTTTTCCAGATATTATCTGGCTTGTTTCAGATATATTTGTAATTTCTCATACTCTTGTGTCTTTCTTATAAAACATATTATTAGAATTTTTGAGTCTTAATTACTGTCAGTGGATTTTACTAATATCCATTTTAGGAGTTTATTACTAGAGTTAAAATTTTTTGTACACATATTTATCTTACATCCAGACACATGCTGAACCAAATTTTCATTACCTCTGATTTTATAAAATACCATAATTTTTTAAAAAAATATAGTGTATGTCCTTTTACTAATATTTTACCAATATTTTTATGTTCTGGCTTAACACATTCACTGTAAAGATTTGCTGCATGGACAAACTTGCCATTGATTGAATTTTATAAATGCTTCATGAATGCAAACAAATCAATTTAAAAATTGTGTTATTGAATTGTTCTGCCCCTATTTTAGTTGTTAAACTGCTCAATTTTAAAAATCTTGTGTTAAATTTCTTCAATATTCCTGTATTCATTGTTTTTATAAAATATTTCCTTTTATTGTTCATGCCTGTAAAATGTTTTTGTGCTTACGTGGTTTTTTTTCTTCCTTTTTCCTCTGAAATGGAAGATTCATGTGGAAAGGGTGTGTTTCTGTTTGAATTCTAAAAAATGTTTTTAACACATGGAAATGTTCTATAGATACTTGTTGAAAAGAAACATAGAATTTCTGGGGATATAGCTCATTTCGTAGAGTGCTTGCCTCATATGCACAAGGTCCTGGGTTCAATCCCCAACACTACAAAAGAAGAAAGAAAAAACAAAGCTTGGAATAAATGAATGAGGCTTTTGCACATATTTTTCCACATTAGGGTTGCTGCATGTGGTAGGAAATACACCACCTTGGAGTGGCTGAAATCATGTCTATTTTGGATATTTTCAAAGCATTTACGTTCACCTTGCTTGATAGTCATAGTTCCATTCTGTCTTTATTTTCCTGATATCACCTGCATAATAATGGTATGCCTGTACCTTTATTTTCAATCAAATTATCATTTGCTGATTGATAAATATCAATATTATCAATATTTTGGAGTATTTCTCTTACAACTAATATTTAGTTGGATTAACTAAAATGATTTCCAGCCCTTTGTGTCCCTCTTTTTATATCATTGACTTTACATTGGTGTGACCAAATTTCTATTCATTTCACTTTATCTATATACTCATCTCCCCTAATTATTTATCTTCACTTTCCCAGATCTCATAATTGACACATATATCTCTAATATTTTAATACTAGCTGTGGAGTATTTCTCCTACAAAGATACACCATTCAGCAATGAAGATGCTATGTCTTTTTCTACCCTAACCCTTATTCCTAACAGAATTTACAAAGATCACTTCCCAAGAAAAGAAATATTTAGCTACCTTCAATTCCTCTTGTCAGCTCCCAATTCCTTGATTTTACTCAAATGGGTCAGTACTTTTTTTTTCTATATTATTGTAATTTTGCTTAAAGGATAGCTGATCTATTTTAACAGTGCTTACTGAACACCAAATTTGCAAAATTCTTTGAAGTTGGTTCTTAGAAGTTGACATACAAAGTTTAGGTGAGTCTTTATTTTGATTCCCTTGCTGTCTGACTAGTGTTCATCCTTGGGTATTTTTCTCAAATGCATTACAAAGATGATACGTTCACTGATACATAGTATATTCTCCATTATTGTCCTTGCTTCTTAAAAAATAAAAACTGATTAAAAATTCCTTAGGTCACATCATCTATATTATTCAATTGTCCACTTACACCTTACAGCATTCCATATGTCTGATAACACACTTATCTCTCATGACTAATATCTCTCAATTTTGTTAGTTGTCTTGTGTTATTTTTTATAGTATGTTCCAGACGATTAAGTCAGATGAAGAATAAGCCATCATCACTTGCTGTCCCTTGCTGATTTGGGCAATAAGAAAATCATAGTTTTAATTCCTAATAATTCTCCTTTGTGTTAAATTTGAATTTCCTAAGGCTCTTATTCTTTTTAAAGAAAAATTTAAATCATCTATGTCAGCTCTTCCAGGTTCATCTTCCTCTCCACGAAGCCCGGGTCCTCTTGCATGGTCTCTCATGACTGTGTTCCTTCCTCTGTTCTTCCTGGGGGCTCAAGTCTGGTTGCTGGAGTGCCTAGGTGCAATGCTGCAGGTGAGAGCAGGCATAGGCCCTTCCAGGCAGGCAGTGCCCGCTGCCTAGTGAGGCCCCTGCCCAAAGCTGCTCTGCTCCAAGTTTCCTTCACTCTTTCCCAGTTCAGAGGCTGAGGTGACTCAAGCTCAATAACTTTAGTCTTTTTTGAGATTATTTGAGATAGCAGTATTCACAGAGTTAGAGGCTGACTTTACATATCCTCTCAGCATCTCATGGTTTCTGCAAATTACCAGAAACTCGCAGCATCACAATTGCAGAGTCTGTCCCTCCATTGGGACTCCAGGTTTCCAAGAAAACGCCCTACCTGTACTCACTATTTGGAAGCCATGTCCTTACCTGCACCTCGGCTACATTTGACTCAAACAGAGCAATTAGATTTTAGGAATGAATGACAAGAAACACCTATTTCTAGATTTGCTCAGATTCAAGACTTGAGATGGGCTTTAGTGGAAAATTTGAAGCTACTTAGTAATTAGTAAAGACAATATGATACCTAAGGGGGAAAATATCACCCTAAAAATCCATAGATAAATCAGGCTCAGTGGCCCATGCCTGTATTCCCAGCTGCAAAGGAGGCTGAGGCAGAAGGATCACAAGTTCAAAGTCAGCCTCATCAACTTAGTGAGGACATAGGCAACTTAGTGAGATTCCGTCTCTAAATAAAATTATATATATATATATATATATATATAAAATTTTATATATATATATATATATATATATATAGCTTAGTGTTTAAGTGCCCCCGGGTTCAATTGTTCAATCCCTGGTACCACAAAATACAATTTAAAAAAATACAAGTTCACAGATAAGAGCAGTTATTGGGAAAAAACGTATTTAGCGATTATGAGCTGAGACTTCATTAAATCATACTGTTATTCAGCAGAATGAAAAGATGAGAGAAAAAGAAAGGGGGGAAGAGGGAGTAAAGGAAATGGGAGAGTGAAAGAAGAAGAAGGAGGAGGGGGAGGGGAAGGAAGAGGGAGGAGAAGGAGAGGGACAAGAGGAAAGCGGTGAGCTAGTAATCACAGAAGGCCCTTTTCCTGTTTGAATCAAAGGTGATCAAAACTCACCATTTTCTCTATGGGCAGAATCTGAAGAAGCTTGAATATATTGTGAGATAGGGATTAGAACATTAGGCAGGCAAGAGGAAGGCTAAAAATAAAAAATTTTTAAAAAACCACTCCAAGTTCATACCATAGTGGCGATTCATCTTGTCACTGGCCTGATACTCCCCCTAGCACAGTGCTTGACACTGGTACCACAAATACATTTGACACTGTCTCCTTACCCTTGGACCAGAGGCTCACCTTCCATCCGTAGATGAAAATCACCAGAGGCTCACCTTCCACCTGTAGATGAAAATCACACCTATGCATTGCCTGGGGTACCAGGGCCAGGAATGTAACCATCTCTGAGGATTTTTCCTGTAGTGAAATGGGCATTGATCTCATTATTGCTGCCTATTAATAATGATTTGTGTGCTGAATAGCCACAAGGTTGAAAAACAAGCATAAAGTACTTATTTTGTGGCCCGAAATCCCCTTCTCTTAGTAGAACATCCAAATAAAACTGTTCCTACACATTATAATATAACTCTCTCTTGTAGAAATGGAAATACACTTAACCCCTTCTGAAAGAGAAAACCAAAATGTTGTCAGTGATCTAGTTCCAGACCCAGGATTCCTGGAGATGCATATTCCTTACCCTATTGGGTTAGAATCACATCTGGGTATTCTGTAATCTTTGGACAAAGATATTATAAATTTTACTGCTACATACACATCCAATCTGGGTAGATAAGAGAAACCACAAACTTAGATACATATACACAAATACACATATGATAGACAGGTAGATAAATAAACAGACAGGCATGAACTAAATAACTTTGGATAGAGACTAGTCATCAGTCACTAGATGGCCATTATCAGTGCATATGACTTCTCTAAGGGAATTCACTGTTTCATTTCTGAGTTTTGTGACTCTGTAGAGGTCTTTCTGCTATAAACTCTTATCATCTTCAATATCTTTTGTCTCTGAATAATGTTAGCACAAGTGAGAGTCCTGGGAGTTCAAATGCACTCCATGCCCAAACCATTCTGTGCCCACAGCAGAGCAGCTGCTGTATTTCCTGATGGGTCTCTAAGATGCCCATAACTTCAGCCTCTGCCATCCGTCAAGTAGGCAAACACTGCACTAGCTGTGGAAGGAGGCTCTCTGACACCCACAGCTGAACTGACTTGTCCATGGCTACAGAGACAGCCTCTTTTCCAGCAGGGAGTCTTCTGATCAGCATTCACATCAGACATAGATATTCTCACACATGGAGTCTGTTCCGAGCTCTCTATCCATATGCCTCTTCCCCCTCCTCTTCAGCATCAATCCAAATCCCTGACAGTCCAACCACACTATTTCTCACAATTTCTCATGAATTTGTATAGATCCATACATCATCTTTCCCCTTATGGTATAAGATAAACTAGTTGACATGCTACTTAACAACATTCTATAATGTTTTCACAAATGAATTGGGTTATAACATCTCTAAACCTTCTTCCTAGTGTTTCCAGTTACCTGTAACTAAGCCTAGATTTTTTTTTCCTTCCCACTCAGAGAGCCACTCCTGATGAGTCTAGATGTATGCAATGAGGAAGAATGTAAGGTGACAAGAACAGGCAAGATTGGAATGTCATCCAATTGCCCATACCCTAGCCTGTCTCCAAAGAGCATTTCCTTCCCTGGGTTGAATGCTCCTGGACATGTCCTATGGCAAACTGAATCAAGTTAACACTTGGTTCTTGACGGGCAGTATGATTGGCATGGCCACTTGGAATCTCAGAGCCCTTTTTCACCAGGGCCTAGAAACAAACCAAGAGCCATTTCTCAGAAGGAGAATAATGACTGTACACAGGAGCTGCAAAAGCATCTCTTTTATCAGAGTATGGCAAAGTATCTACAGAGCATCCAGATCTGCAACACAGGTTTTGTAACCTAAGTTACAGGCAAAAGAATTGATGCTACATGAATTCAACTTGAATATATTTGAGGATTCAGGGGGTTCTTCACACAAACCTTACCTTCATCTGGCTAACATAAGCTAGGAGAGACATGATTCTATTTACTTCTATAGAACTTTTGCCATTGATGTGTTGCAGAACTGGTTATTGTTAGTCTAAAACGTCCACATTGATCTGACCATAGAAATTATTTTCCTAGCAAAGACCACACTACCATCTCAGTTGCATTTTCCCATTGAAAAATAGCAGCTTTCTTGCTGAAATTTACTTTCAAGCAGAATAAAAGCTATTTTTTTTTTAAAAAATGCACACTGGACACTAATTTTAAAATCTTTCAGAAAAAATCAACAATTTGTTCACAAAAGAAAGAATAAAGTTTATTTTAATATTCTGAAAATAAAGAAAGTCAATTTCAAGATAAAAAAAATTGTGTACAATAGTGTATGTTGATTTTAACTTGGGGGAGAAAATTTAACAAAATTACTAAACTGTTGTGTGCCCCTAAAAGGTTGGGAATCATTGATCTTCAACAGGGATAAGAGATCCTATTTATACATCTTAAACAGTGGTGACCACCAGTGTCTTACTTCATAATTATTTTATTATTTTTGAAATTATGTTTTCTGAATGCTTATATATTATTCTTGTCTGATTTATAAATACAACCAAATTGCCTGAAATAAAGGAAAACTTCAAAAGTCAAATAGAACATTTTGTTTCTTAAATTAAGGAATAAAGAGACACATGAGAACAAAGTGATAATTGCAAGTTCAAATTTGATCAAAAGAGCATCTTTTTCTTTTTTGTGTTTTTTGTTTGGCACCTATTTAACCATTTCTCATACCCTAGTTACACTAACATTCTTTCTAGGAACCTGCCATTGTTAAGTGTGATCACAACACAATACTTTAGAATATTTATTAATTTAACACTGATTTCCTTATGGTAACTACAACTTTTATTAATGCAGATAAAATGTTGATTGTCTTTCATACAGCAATTCCCTGAGTCAAAACTAAAACAGGATTTGACTTGACCTCCTTAAAGTTCTAGCCAACAAAGACCAGATACTACAAAGTCTCCCATGATCCACAGATGGTATGACCCAAAACTCCTGGTGGATGGCTACCAGGGTAGTGCCTGGTGTGTGTGATTTGGTCGTGTTTTATCTCCCAAAGTTTATGTGTTAGAAGTTTTGTCTTCAGAGCAGCACTGTGCAGGCAAGGCCTAACTTGCCAGTAAAAGGATGGAACTGGAGACTTATCATGCTTAATGAAATAAGCCAATCCCCCAAAAAACAAAGACTAAATGTTGTCTCTGATATAGGGATGCTGACTCACAAAAGACAGGGAGCAGAGGAGTTCACAGGATTGGACAGGAGGAGGGAAGAAAGGGAAGATGGGAAAGGAAAAGACACTAGAATGAATCAGACAGAACTTTCCTGTGTTCATACATGAATACACGACCTATGTAACTCCACATCATATAAAACTTTAAGAACGAGACGTTATGCTCCGTGTATATATGATATGTCAAAATACATTCTACTGTCATGTATAACTAAAAAGAACAAATAGAAAAAAAATTTTTAAAAGAGTCAGGATATAGTGAGAGGTCCTCAGGTTGAATGGAGGGCATATGCTCTGAAGGGATTGTGAGACTCCAATCCCTCTCTGATTTCCTACATGAGCTCTTACCTTTGCCATTCAACCTGAGGTGATGGAGTAGTGGGAGGTGGTCACCAGAGCCTGCACAATATTGTTTAGACTTTTAGCCTCTAAAATTGTGAACTAAATAAACTTCTTTTTTTCATAAAATTTGCCTGACATAGGTATTTTGTTGCAGTAACAAAAAACTGACTAATACCATTACTAACCCTATCTGAACTGTTTTTTTTTTCTATACATACATACCTATGATAAGGTTTAATTTATAAACTAGGCACAGTATGAGATGAACCACAATAACAAATAATAAGAGAACATGTGTAACAATATACAATAATAAAGTTATCTAAAGCTCACAAATTGGCCCTTTCCATAACTTCTCCTTTAATATTTTTGGACCACAGTTAATTACTGGTAATTGAAACCTGGGAAAAGAAAACACTGGAGTAATGATCAGTGTTTCAGTATATTAAAGGGAACTCTTCTAAACTGAATGACCTAGTTAAAATTTTAGCTGAAGACAATAGTTAATCCAGAAAAGTTGCTGAACTTGAAAAGACAGCTGGATCAAGAGTACTTAAACATTCTTGGTAATAAACTCACTGCTGAATGAATATTTAATCCCTAAGCATATTCAGCAATAATGTCATTCAGGGATCTTGGGAGGGTTAACTATGGCCTGGGTGGTTCATTAAAGACACAGGAAAGTGGAACCTCCCCCACTCCACCACCACCCAGGCTGGGACACCCTTGAAGTCCATGACATTGAATGCCTCTTTATTCTCAGTCCATTGACATTCTTGGCCTGTATCTGTCCATCATTCAGATATGGGTGGTACTGTAACCGGACGCATAGTCGTAATTTCTAACAAAACTGTGGAAGAGCTTTAGGTTTACTACATAGCAGTCCTGTTTATGTACCAAAACAGAGATTCCTTTACAGCTTGAAAAGCTTTCTTCTTTTGCACATACACACACACAATCTTAATATATGATAGTAGCTTGGGCCACAGTAGAATATTAAGGCATGTTTTCTGTCAATGTGATATAAAGAAACAAGAGGCCTCCATGTAATTTGGATTTTTCCAGGTATCTAATTCCAATCTAATGTACTGTTGTGAAACTAAGCCAGTAAATCTATATGCTGGGCCATTTGGAGACTCAGTCTGTTATCTTTCGCTCATGACAATTTTCTGGTTTCCATTCTTTGTTCAAGAATGATAACAGTGTGATTTACAGGTATAGCTAACAAATGAGATCAATTAAAATGTCTGAAAGTGTCACCTGTCTTGAGTGTAGGGTTGCAGTAAATGATTCCCTCAGCTTCATTTCCTGTTGCCCCAACCATTTGCAGGCAAATTGACAATGGAGGGTTGTTTCCTAATGGGTATTAACTAAGAAAGCAAGTCTTATCCTATGGCCTAGATATATGATTATTTCCTCGACTGGAAACAACAGGTGTATTTTTCAACTCCACTTACACAAATGATTCTTGTGTTTCCTGGCATTCATTAATATAGCTTCTTGAATCGCCCAATTTGTTACAAATTTTTGCTATCAGCTGCCTTTGTGACTGAACTGGATTTGTAATGAAATAAAAGCTATCTTTTCATTTGTATACATCACTGAATTCTTTGATCATTACAAGACAAACTTGATACTTTTAAAATATCTTAGGCTATGGAGAAGGGGAAAATGGTTACTTCTGAAGGCTAAAAGTGGCTACTGGGTAAAACACTCTGGAGCTTTTTATTAGCATTTCTTCTGGAAAAAAAAACATTGAAAAAAATTAAATAATGGGTATTTTGACAAACATCATGGTCAAAAAACATGTTCCATGGCATGTGGGAATTCTGAAACTTAAGGTACAATTTTAGCAGTAGTTTTGATTCTTATTGAAATGTTGAATTAAGCTGATAAAGACACCTTGCTTTTATGTACCCACTTGTGGATGACACAGCTAGATTGCTTAAAAAAGATGAAAACTAAATGTCTAGAATCAGAAGTTCTATTTATGAAATAAATTGATATTCTTGGAATACTTGAAAGTGTAGTTTAATGGGAATCTCCAAAGGTAGCCAGAAGTGTCTATTCCTTAATGACTTTAATCTCCAAATCAGTAAACAGAGAGTGTGAATAGAGCCATTTTACCTACTATACATTTGCAATTCTGTACTTCAAATACCCAAGCCTCTAATATTAGAGGGACATTCATGTCCATGATCCTGGAGTAGGTCAAGGCAAACACCTGTAACCCACGTGTGTTTTTAAATAGCAACTTCTTTTGTCCAAACCAGGTTTGGACAGTCATCCATTATGTAGACCCCCAATTTGTAAGTAGACAAAAATACTAGTGTAAAAGTTAGTTACATCTTATATAATCAAAATAATACACCAGTTATAAAAATGTAATTAAAAACATTCATCCAAATAAGCTTTTGTTCGATACAAGTGATTTCTTTTTTCTGCTGAGATAGAGCATTCTCAGCCACGTGGACTGTGGCTCTGGAGATGCCAGTTATGATATGATTTCTGATGTGTTAATGTTCTACTGGTTCAGTACTTTAAAAATTGTTACACAGAATTGCCATTTAATTATCACCAACCCCCACATGCAGTACTTATGTCATATCTTATTCTGCAACAAAGAATAAAATACATCAGGAGGAAATCTAATTATACCTTATCTCTTCTACCATTTTTCTTCTACAGGTTACAGACATCAGGATTCAAAACATGAAATCAAAGCTACTCTAATAGTTTCTAGCATGAGGAGTGAAATCAACAAAGTGTATATCACAAAGAAATAAAATGTTCACATTTAAAATTTTACAAACCTAGACCACGGATGTTATTCACTAAGACGGTAGAAGTCATACACAACTAAGAAAAGGAGCTCATCTGTGGCAGTACTTGTATTCATAATCTTCTTTTATACATACTTAATTCTCTTTATAAAAATATTACAGAGGTTATTAGAAGCTTTCAGAAACTTTTTAGTAAATAGTGTGTAAAGAAGTTAGGCCCCGAGAAATAATGTGGTTCAATCTTTCCGAATCAAAGAAATTTAAATTCAACAGAATAGTAATTCAAGGTCATAGAGGGAGGTCATTTTAGATTTGGGATTCTGGCTCACTCCTTTCTTCCTTCCTTCCTTCCTTTCTGCCCTTCTTCCTTCCTTCCTTCTTACATTCTTGACTTCCTGCATTCTTACCTAATTTTTTAAGTAACTTTGTTAGGCAGCTTGGGACCAAGACCCTGATTAATGCCCTCAGAAAGTTCAGGGAGCCTAGATATGTCCCATGTTCACGGACATGGGATGCCATTAACTCATGAGACTTTGATCAGTTCACACTAAAATCATTCACATCATATTGGGTGAATTTAGAAGTTTAAGCAATGACTAATTGGTGCTGAGACTTTGCTAGAGATGGAGCCCTCAATATCACACATCAAATCCAATTTCCTAATTTCAGGGATCAGGACATGCTCAGAAACATTCAAATGGTACTGTCATTCAGGAGCCTATCTCAACTCTGCAATAAAATATCAGACACTAGGCTGGGATGGATGCTCTCAGTGTTCTGAATGCAATCTTTTACCACCACACATATTGCTAAGTGATAGGATGTTGTTTTCTCTCCACCATATCTTCTTTAACTAGACCTGGAGTATTTTGAGAACTGGGCTGATGTTTTAGACAAGTCAGTTCTCATCCAGAGTAAGAAGCATGTACTCTTGAATAAGTATCTTATCTGATGAATGGATGGATGGATGCATGGATGGATATGATAGGCAGAACATTCAACAGGACTAAGGCAATCTGACACAGTGTTTTAAGAAGAATGCATTAAGAAAGGTGGGCAGATGGATTTGCCACCAAATGGTCTAATTGGAGTGAGTTTTTATAGGGCAACTAAAAAATGACACTAGAAGAAAATGATGAAACCATGTCATTATGGAGTCTGAATGCTGAGCTAAGGAAGTGGGATTTTAAAAAAGGGGCAGAGTAACACATTTAAAGTTCTTAATACTTTAAGACCAGAAGTATTAAGAATTTAAGGAAAAAGATTTATTGATTGGCATATTTTAGAGGTAGTTGGTTTAACAACTGGGTATAGAATAATTGTTTCAGTTGCAGGGTTTATTAAAATATAGGGAACACAAACTTCAGATGATGTTCTCTACAGATGTGAATATTATATGAGCAATTCCACTTAGAACAAGTTTAACAAGAAGATTCTGTCCTCGGTTATCAGTCACCTGCATGTCTACCTGGTCTACGCATTAGCTTGCAGTAATCTCAGGCCTAGTGTCCAGATGCTAGAATTTCACATGCTAGAACTACAATTGCAGTTAACCAACCATGGCACCACAAGATTTGGAAACTCCCCAATACTGTTCCATCCCCAAAATGGACCTCTGAGCCCCTACACTAATGCTTGTCACCCTCTACCTCTAGGAAAACAGAAGTCAAACAAAGAGACATTTGATTAATTACCCTCTCCCCAACTCTTTACAACCTCAAAACTTCACTTCCATTCATAATAGTAACAAAAGCATCAAAAATAAGTGCTCATTACAGTCATGAACCAAACCCCCCCCCCCCCAGTAAAATAGCAATTAGAATTAAACATTAGTTGATGGTAACTATTAAGGGGTACAAAATAATATTTTAACAAGGGACCTGGTGTGATCCATCTGTGGGGTTAGTTGCAGTGATAGCACATAAGGAGACTGCTTTTCCCTCCTAAAAGTCTTTGAATGCAGCTGCTCAGTGCTGTGCATGTCCTTCTGTTCGGGCACTGGGCACCACATGTACAAGCATTGTTTACTTTTGCTGAGTAATCAGCATGCCTCAGCAGCCCCCATTACCCTTGATAACAGTGTGGCTGCAATTTGGACCTGAAAGAAATAGGTCTAGGATGGGGCCCTCTGATGCTCAGTGCCACTCCGCAACACTGTCATCTCCATTGGCAATTTGTTTTGAAGAGCAGTGATTTACATTTCAGTTAGATTACACCTTTTAATGTAGCACAGAGGTAAAGTGGCTGCGGTGCAAACTCACAGCTCTGTCACATTTCAAAAGATGCATCTGAGACATCAGCAGAGAGGCCTACATTTACAATTAAAACCCCAAATGGGATGCTTTTTTCCATGATGGGGAAGTAACACTTTTGAGGTGACAGGAAAGAGGCAGAAAGTGCTGTCCATCCATACTGCTCTTTTGAAGTCAGATGAGACAGTACTCTACCACTCAGAGTTTTCCTGTCCCTGTTACTAAATGATTGAGCATAACATTTCCTGGTGATATCATCTCAAACCTTAAGCAAACTTAAAATTTACTGTGGAGCTGCTTCATGTTACCTAAGAAGGCTCAACTTTTATTCATAAGTATATTGTATTAAAACATCCAATTAAGCCCAAGAATAATTTCATTACTTTTTCAAAAAAGTAATGTCAAAAGTGACAAATTATTAATTTTAATAAGTGATTATATGTAAACATTTTTACTTATAAATTAATTCTTTTCTCATAAAGATCTTTTTTGAAAGATGCTTTCTTATTTTATTAGACTGCTGAGATTAGTTGATTTTTTTTTAGCTTTAGTGTCCTGTAAATTACCTACAATGCAATCTATCCATATTAATTGTACAATTGATGGATTTTTTTTTTTTAAATATTTTTTAGTTGTAGATGGACACAATGTCTTTATTTTATTGCTTTGTATGTGGTGCTGAGGATCGAACCCAGGGCCTCACGCATGCGAGGCAAGTGCTCTACCACTGAGCTACAATCCCAGCCCCAATTGATGGATTTTTCCAGTTGCTTGTAGACACATAATTACCACTGTGATCGAGGTAAAGTGATCCCACTGGCATTACAGAGTTTCCCTATGATTCTTTTAAAGGAATTTTCTCCCCTGCCTGATTAAGGCCACCACTGAGCTGATTTCAGTCACTCTATGTTTCTTTTTGTGCAATCCTACATGAAGGGAATCTTGTAATACTTAGTTGATATAGTTTGAATGTTTGTGTTCCCTCCACAATTCATATACTGAAACTTAATCCCTAATGTGATCGTGTGGGAAAACAGGAGCTACAAGATACAAGAGGTCCCTAAGTCTTAAGGACTCATGCAGTGATAAGGGTGTAACAAGGACTTCCAATTCCTTGCTGAATGCTGGTATCTTAATATTGGAGTTCCTGACTCCAGAACTGTGAGCAAATACATTTCTGTTCACTATAAATTACTCCATCTGGGTTATTCTGTTATAGCAGCATAAAACAAACTAAGACAGAAATTGGTACTAGGAGTGGGGTTGTAGATATAGCAAGTACTTGAAAATGTGAATGTGGCTTTGGAACTGAGGAATGTTATTCAGGCTGAAACAGTTGAGAAAGGAGTGCTAGAAAAATCCTGTATCTTGATGAGCGAAAAAATATGGGTGCTTCTTGGGAGGGTTCAGAATAAAAGGGAAAAAAGTGGTCATGATCAAAATGTTGGTATAAATGTATAGAATAAAGGCCATTCTGTTGAGGTTTTAGGTAGACATAAAGGATATCTTATTGGAAAATGGGGGAAACACCATCCTTGTTAGTAAGAAATGTGGTTGAATTTTATCGATGTCCAAGAAGTTTCATGGAAAGCAGAATTTCAGAGAAATGAACTACAGTCCCTAACAGAACAAATTGTTAATCAGTAAAGTGCTGCACTGTTTCTCTTTCTGCATATAGCAAAATGAGAGGAGAGAAAAGGGAGTAAAAGTTTCAATTTATTATGAAAAAAAAGCAATATGTAAGAATTTAGAAAATCTTACAAATTGTAAATGTAGACAATGAAAAAGCATGTTTAGGAGAGAAAATTAAGGATGTGATCAAGTAAATGCTTAATAAAGAGATCTGTGTGGCTAGACCATGTGCTATTGGTAAAGACATGATGTAAACATACACACACACACATGCACACACAATGAAATATTATTCAATTATAAATGGTTTGACATATGAATGTATCCCACAATGTAGACAAATTTTAAAAATTACTTTCACAAAGAGAAGCCAGACAGTCACATATAATTTGACTTTTCATGAAAGGCATTCAGAATATTAGATACACAGAGAAAGAAAGCAGATTATTAGATGCCAGGGCCTGAGGTAAGGGAAGAATTGGAAATAACTTCTTAACAGATACAAGGTTTTGCTTTAAGATGAAAACAATATTTTGGAACAAGATGTTGATAATTATTGCATAACATTGTGACAGCACTAAATGCCACTGACCTGTATACTGTAAAATGATTAATTTTATATTATCTAAATTTCACCTCCAAAATATCAGGACAATATGATAGACAAATTGAAATAAAGATATTTTCAATGGACATATGATATTCTGGATAGATTTTAAAAACACAAACAATATACCTATTTACACCAAGTAGTCTTAAAAAAAAAAGAAATTGGGCCAGCAACTAAATGAAATACTATTTTCATAAGAGGAAATAGATTTACCTGATACTGAAAAACGGCCAGATTCCACAGACCCAGGCTCTAGATTTGCCCAGTGCCAACCTAATCCTACAGACTTCAGATTCCAGGCTGGCCCCTGAAATCTTATGGTCCAGATCTACAGCAGTAAGCTGTTTCCTGGCTGACTATGGCAACCTGAGGAACCAAGTTTGTCCCTGTGGTCACAGGTGCCAGGCCAACAACCCTGCTGACTCAGGCACCAAGAGAAACATTCCAAAGGCAAAGGAAAAAAGTCCTCCCATAGAAACCCAAGATGCCTTATCTAGAATTTCTGAGTAATTTGTAAATAAAGGGCTTTCCTGGCTAAAGTCATTCTATAAAGAATGGAAGATGTATCTACTTCTTTTAATGCACAGATACCAATTCAAGATCATAAGGATCACGTGTAATCAGGGGAAGGATATCACTCATGGAACAAAATGAAATATGAGTAACCCCCCAAAGGAGTTCTACATACTACCTGACAAAGAGTTCAAAATAACCATCTAAAAGTATCTCAGTGAGCTACAAGAGAACACAGATAAACAAAGATAAAAAATCAGGAAAATAATACATGAGCAAAATAAGATCAACAAAGACAGAAACAATTAAAAACAAAAAAACAAAAAAACCCCTAATTCTGGAGCCACAGAACACAATGCCTAACTGGAAAATTCCACAGAGAATTGGAGCAGCAAATTCAATCAAATGAAAGAAAGAATCAGCACAAAGACAGAGTGAAAAGACAATTCACAGAATGAGATATTTTTTCAAGTCATATATCCAATATATCTGCCCCACATGAAATGCAAGCGTGAGGACTTCCAATTAAAATGAAAGAAGACTACACAGTAATTTGAATGTATGTGAAGATATATTTCTGGAAAAGGTAAATACATAAGCTGTATAAAGCTGAATATTAATGTAATTTGAGTTTGGAACCACTTTTTATTGTGTATAAAATTTAAAATACAGAAGCTTAAAAAGAACAACAAAAAAGAATTTAATATCAAAAATATATAAGAAATTCACACAATTCAAAAGCAAGAAAATAAATAACATGATTTAAAAATAGAGGACCTAAATAAGATAGGATGTAGAAAATATGGACTGCTTGTGCACTGTTTATAAGAATACAAATTAATATGATCATTTTGAAAAACAATATGGAGATTCTTTAAAAAAATTAAAAATAGAACTAGTATATGACACAGCAGTCCCACTTCTAGAAAGATATTCACAGGAAATGAAATCAGAAGCTCAAAGAGATATCTGCAATTCCAAATTCATTGTAGCATTATTTACACTATTATTCCAGGCATGAAATCAATGTGTTTTTCACCAGATGAATAGATAAAATAGATATGCACCCCACGCACACACAATGGAATACTATGCAGCCTTTAAAAAGAAAGTAATCCTGCCATTTGGATGAGTCTGAAACACACTGGGCTAAGAAAGTCAAGTCAGGCACAGAAAGACAAATGCTGTATGATCTAACTTACATGTAAAATCTAAAAATTTTGAAATCATAGAAGTGAGTAGAATAGTGTTTGTTGCAGGGGACTGGTTAATGAGAGGAATGGGAAGATACTGGTTAAGTCATCCAAGCCTTCAACCACATAATGAATAAAATCTGGGTCTCCAACATATAGCACAGTGACCACAGTTACAGTAGTTAATAATAATGTGTTGTGACTGGGCACACGCCTGTAATCCCAGCAGCTCAGAGGCTGAGGTAGGAGGATCCCAAGTTCAAACCCAGCCTCAGCTACTTACTGAGACCCTGTGTCTAAATAAAGTACAAAAAGGGGCTGGGTATGTAGCTGAGTGATTAAGTATCCCTGGGTTCAATCCCCAGTATAATAATAATAATAATAATAATAATAATAATAATAATAATAGCAGCAGCAACAACAACAAAGTATTGTGTACTTGAAATGTGCTAAGAGAATAGATCTTAAATATTATTACAAACAGACACATAAAATAACTTTGTGAGATAAGGAGATAGTAAATACCTTGGTCTTGGTAATCATTTCACAATGCATACATTTGTCAAAACATCATGTCTACCTTAAATATATACAATTTTTACTTCACAATTATACATCAATGAAGTAAGAAAAAAATACCAAAAATTAATTTACAAAGTGAGATATAATTCTGTATCAGAGGAATACATTCTTCAACTTAATCATAAAACTCTTGACTTCATATACAAAGATAACTCGCTACAAAATACTAAGAAAAATACTTCTTTATGGAGAAGAAAATAAGTGTAATATGAAAAATATTACAAATACTTAGATATTAAGAATCAAAGAGCAGATGTAATGTAAGAAAAAGTTACTTGTAGATGTTATTACTTTTTTAAAGAGAAAAGTCACCTAATGACTCTTTCAGTACTATGGCTATTTTAATTGGAGTAGCCACATCAGAAAAAAAAATATTTTATCCAAGATATTAATCCAGAAGTAAATTATTCAGAGAGATATAAAGTCCAGTGATAAAAGGCATTGTCTATATTTTCAAAAGGAACAAATTGAGGAGTAGTTCAATTATACTAGTAGTCTAATATAAAAATCTTAAATGTAATATCAGATAACTGATAAATGTGTGGATATTCAGCCTAGAGATGACTGGCATTTGGATGTCAATCAATGTCAAAAGGACCAGCTTGTTGTCATTTCTCCTGCGTCTGCTCTCTTGCATGAGGTAGCTACCATTAGCACCACCCAATGATATCCTCCTCACCACTAGAGGACTTCTCCTGGTACTCCCAGGATTCTAGATGCTGGAAAAGGGCAGGGAACACTGTCCTGTACATCCCCCAGAAAGGAATCCAGCCCTCCTCTTTCCTAAACGATAGCTCTGTGAGACCACATGGACTTCTGGCCCACAGAATAGGAGAGGAAGAAATTTGTGTTTTTAAGTTTATGGCAATTTTCTGTGGCAGTAATAAAAAAACTACTGTAATGGTCTTTTGGTTATTTATACAATTAGACGCTTGCAATTAAAGTTATGTGCGGGGTGGGGTGGTTAGACATCACTAGAAGTGCTAAGAGTGTGACATTAATGTAAGAGATGAAGGACCTTGGAATAGTTGCCCACCGTATCCTACTACCCTCTCATCACTAGAATCTCTGACTGTACGTATAGGAGTTCCCTTCAGGAGCATTATCCAAAAGACAACACTAAAGAAAATAAAAGTTCCAAGGTGAAACAGAAAGTTCAGGAGAAAGAAAATTACTGGTTTCTAGAACAGAAAGAATATTAAAGTAATGTAAACAAGATTCTGTCACCACATGAAAGGACCTATTCAAAGCATCACCTTGTTCAATAGTTCAAAAAGAAAACACCATGCAAAATGCTTTATTATTCCTTTCTTGTTCCTAAAAGACAGGCAAAGATATTTGATTAATGCCACAAACAAACACTAGAGACAATCTGCAATCCCAGATTTTGCTGATTCCACAATTCTTGCTGATTCTACTCTACCAAAGCTTTGCTCTCTGAGGAAAGTCAGTTATGAAATGACGGCTGTATTTGATGCTTAGACCAAACAAGGGGATGGCATCCCCAGAAGAACAGTCCTTCTCTAGTGTTTCAGAAATCCTCACTTTCTTCACCTTCAAGTCAATCTACTTCCCATCCTCTCAGTATTATGCTAATCACTAAAGATAAGAAACTAAGATAAAACCAAGGCATAGCTCCTTTCTTCAAGAGTTTGCAAATATTTGGAGAGATAAGATGAACTTTGCAAGATATAATTAAACACTAAGTTATACAGTGCTAGAGGTTCCTAGAAGGAAAAAAAAACTGCAAGCTGGATCCAAGCACTTGAAGGGTCCAGGAAGGCAAGGTCCCGCCCTCAAAGTACTTACACCACTGTATGATTTTACGACATACCAGAATTTGTCTTGGGATGTGATATGAGCAAATTTAACAAAAAAAAAAAAAAAAAAAAAAAAAAAAAAATGGAGAAGAGAGTAATTTTAATCTTGTGGCTGTAGGACAGGATCATTAGCTTCATTACTATGCCACGGTTTGCAGGTTGCTTTTTAACAGGTTCAAGCCTACCACAGTTCCAACTTTGGTAGCTTCTCTGAGCTGTTCACACTGACCTGCCAATCTGTGTGTAAACTGAGCAATTCTCAAGACTGAGATGTGGTAGTTATTGACAGAAATGAAGGGAATTGGCAACCTTTATGCCATTCCAGTTTCACTACAACACCCAGAGGCTGTTTTGATGATGTGAATTCTATTTTGTGTTTACTCAATTAAAAGTTTTTTTTGTATAAGCAGTCAGACACACACACATTGCATTTTTCTTATCTAACTTGTATCAGATATGCCTTGCATTCTGACCTGAGCATAGTTAATTTTAAATGAAATGCATTTCAAAAAATTGATTTCTTTGTGCCTGTGACCTTTGCAGATCTACCCTGCCCATCTCTTGATTGAGGGACTATTCAAGTGTACTATTTTTTTCAGAGGGAGCCAATCTTATTGTTTTTTGATAGTGAACTCTCTTTCCATACAGCACTGAATCTTACATACATCTTCAACTTTCACACCTTTGGAGAATTTTGCTGAAATATAGCTTGGGCATGCATATATATTTTTTTTCCTTTTTTTTTTTTTTTTTCCTCCTGCAAAAACCTGTTGCCTGGAAATATTTGCCTGGCCAAGTGAACCATACTCACTCATGCTGAGAACACCAGACCTTAGCATATAGGAGATAAAAATGTAAAATGCCTATTGTATGGTACATTCTACATGGGCATTTATTCTACTTAAGCCTAGAAAGATGAATTTGCACAAGAATTTTTAAGTCAATCATAGCTTAAACTGTCTATAGGCAGCAAAATCCAGAAAGGGGTTAAAAATAATCTCTTATATATGGGTGAACTGGTAGGTGGCACAGGAAGAATTTTGAAAAAAAAAAAAGAAAGACACAAATATTTTGAAGGTGTTTAAGTTTGCTTAATACATGTCTCTTTTTTTCAAAGTAACTGCTTTATACGTGGTTGAAGTTCTGAAATTATGCCAATTGAGATGTAAAATAATCAGAATTTTTCTGCCCCATTCTTGTTTAAATAAACCTTATTACACATTGCTTTTACCCGTGACGAGGTTATTGCAGCTCAGAGTCAATATCGTTCACATGATTTAGATTAAATTACAGCAGTGCTAGTCTCTTTTCTTCCTTCCTTTCTTTCCTGAATATAAACTTAACCATGATTTTCCTTTGGCTGGCATTTGCTCCTTTGACTTTCTCCCATATTCAAGAACTGGTGTATGCTCCAAACACATAACATTATCAACTTTAAGGGCTGCAATTGATTGAATATTTTGACAAATATACCTCTCTAATTCCTGAAGCCATATGGATGTGCAGGATGCCATATGGAATAAAGTGCTCTGCCTCATGAAATGATCCAAAAGCATTTTTTTTATTAGCGGTTATTTCCTTGAACTGAAAACTGATTAAATTTTGAATATTCCATCACTGGGGTTAGTAAGCGAGCCAACTATATATTCTTAGCAGCATCTTTAGAGATGGAAGTGTATTGCTGAAGTAGAAGCCCTTGATAGGGGTCGCAACAGTTTTTTAAATGTCAGGGAAAAGGTTACTTCTATGGTGTTTGTATATCCATTAAGAGGCTTTCGGCTGAAAGCAACAGAAAACCCTCAATTAGCTATTTCGAAACAATGAGGAGAAGGGTGTTATATTGTATAACACCAAGTCTCATGCACGACAGTGAACAACTTGGTTAAATCAGAGGCTCCAAAATGTCATCAAGAACCACCATTCTTTGGGTCTTTGACTGCCCGCCAGGGCTCTCCAGCTCACTTTACTAACTGGTTGCTGCCATGGTGACCAGATGATCATAGCAACTTGAATGTGGCACCCAGACATGACAATGTCCACTGGCACCAGAGAAATCATGCCACTTCACTAGGATATAGAAAGCAATTCTCTCAGAAAGAGTTCAAAACATACTTTCTCTCAAGTCCCTTTTGTGTCCCTTGTCAGTCCCAAAGTGAAGCTGTGTGAAGGAATTGGGATTCCCAAGACATGGAGGATATAGAGGAGAAAGACAGAGACCCTGCATCAAAATCATGTTCTCTTAAGAAGGAAGTGACAGGAGCTTGATGGAAGGCCAAGCAACCTCAGCTTCCTACACTCTTCTAATATTTCTTAGTATTTACAAAATTGACTTAGCCAGTCTACCTCCAAAAAAATTAACCAGGTCAAATTTTTTTTAAAGGAATAGGATGGAATCACTCCCACAGATCCTGAGAGAAACATTTAATTGAATTCTGAAGCACAAACAAGTGGATATTGATTAAAGTTGATCTTTTCAACACTACAAGGCATACTTTTTAAGGGTTGAATGAGATGGACATCACTACTCTAGGCACATGTATGAAGACACAAATGGTGTGACTCTATCTTGTTTGCAACCAGAGAGATGGAAAATTGAGCTCTATATGTGTACTATGACTTGAAATGCATTTAAAAAATAAATAAAATTTTTAAAAAAGAATATTTTACTGAATAAAGGACATATACAACTGGACTTTTCCTTAATTGTTTAATAGCTATAGGAGTGTTTTTAAATCACCAATCTCTAATCCGCTATTTGATTTCCACTTATCAACTGTGATGCTTTTTGAACATCTTCTATGAAGTATTAATGAAAATGAAAAAGTAAAATTAAGAGCATCCATTGGACATAAAGAACTGGGGCTTGTTTGGTAAAGCAGGCACAAGATACCAGGAAGATTAAATATATGAGTGTTGTGGGTTACTGTGACCACATTGAGTAGGGTAGGCCTGGTGGCCCTTTTGGGCAAAGTCCAAATTATTTTAGAGAGGCAATGAAAGGCCTGGAATTTGGAACCCCTCATGTCTGTGTAAGTTTGCCTCTGATTCACTGCATGAACCAAAGCACCCCACTCTACCAGGAGGTTGAGGTGCTTATCCACATGTGGTGATGAGTGAGCATGGTGCTCAGGATTTCTAAGCTCACATGCAGCTTCACGATTCTGTCATTCTCAGTTAAGTTGACATAAACCGAATGTCCCAAAAGGTCATGAAAGAGCAACTCATAATTCCCTACCAACTCTCAGAGCCATAGATAATCGATGATGTTAAAACTTTTACTATAACTCCTATCCAAATATTATAACAGAAACGAAGTCTCAGTAAACTGCATAGTTAATAGATTCCAATGCAAAATGGACTATTCAAGTCCTTCTTTTCTCAAACTTCAACGAGTTGTTTCTTTATTATGTACAAAACCCATCTGATTCTTGAACACAGAGTATTATCTAGTAGGAAATCAATGTTTCAGACATAAATATCTAAAAATAATTGGAGGGATGTGAAATTTAGTTTTTTTTTTTGTCTATTAAACTCCATTAAACTCTAAAGTAATGAATGTTTTGTATTGATGTGCATATGGGGAA
Organism: Geosciurus inauris; assembly: GCA_004024805.1. Classification (NCBI taxonomy): domain Eukaryota; kingdom Metazoa; phylum Chordata; class Mammalia; order Rodentia; family Sciuridae; genus Geosciurus; species Geosciurus inauris. The sequence goes on from PVHX01001612.1 coordinate 197,826, forward strand.
AAAAGATTCTAATGTTTACAACCTATTTATGACATCTGCTCTAAATTTCTCCTTTACAATTTATTTTGATTCATCTTCTTTTTATGTATTAGAATTCTTTTATCCCCTTAACACTCTTTCAGAAATCCATAAATGAGCATAATTAAGGAACATATTTTTTAAACACTAGCTTCTGAAATATTCATTATTAACCTGCTGGCTACATTTGTCCCTTTTTTATATTTATATAATTAATCAAGCCTCTCTCCTAATACATACATTCTCAAATAATTTATTAATATAATTCAGGTTTTGACTTGTCTATCCCTTCCTCCTGAATTTAAAGGAAATGATTTTTATTAATCAGGATCTCTCTTGCCTTTTAATTTTCTAATAGAGTTCAAACAATGACAGATGAAGCTGGACCATTTTTCCAGCTTTCTGGAAAAGAAAGTGGCAGTACCTCTGGAAGAACATGAGGAAGGGAGCATTGCTAAGTGTAGTGTTATATATCACGAAAGAACCAGACGGGGGATTCTTCTATCCATCTTCCATCCACATGTTAGTTCTAGAATATTTGTGCAGGCAGGTCAGTGCCAGATGCTAATAATCTAAAATTCCTATGTTTAAGTAGCATTTGAATTCTAATTTTGATTGATGAGTCTAGTTTTTCCTAGATGATTTAATAGAAGTAAGTCTTATACATTTCCAGGGTCTAGTTTTCTGTAGTAGGAAAAAAAAATTGGCTCAGAGTTAGTAATGAAGTTGTGTCTGGCTAAAACGATGAGTCAGCATCACTGGATGACCTGTGGCAATTGGTGGACCTGTAAAACATCTCCTCCAGTCCAGAGTTCTCAAGGAAGAACCAAGACTATAACTGTTTTTAGCAACAATTTAACTGTCTTGGATACCTTCATTCAACGAAACTAAATATTAAAAAAGGAATTGGCACTGCTTCTCATATTGCTTCCTAGATGTTGGATCTTCTTTAAACAACTAGATTACCAGGGAAAATCCATTTTATGCTTGTTTACTCTGCAAAAGCCCTTAGATGAACGGCTAAGAAAAATAAGAATTGGAAATTGTCGTGGTGATGCCAAAAAGCTGTCACCAATTTTCTTAAAGAAGAGTTTCCATGTATGTAAGTCAGTGAACTTTTATACATATTTGCTGATTCTAAAGAACTATGATGCACAACTTGAGTCTGAGACAGTTTTTCAGAGAACAATCTAAAGAAGCCTGCTGAAAGTTACCTTTAGTTCGTGTTTATATTTGAAAATAAATATATTCATGTTGAGACAGTAGCTTGACACTGTGTGCATGTCCTATTTTGTGTTTTATATAGAGACAAGGTCTCACTGAGTTGCTTAGTGCCTCGCGGTTGCTGAGGCTAGCTTTGAACTCGCGATTCTCCTGTCTCAACCTTCCAAAGTGCTGGGATTATAGGCATGCAACACAGCGCCCGGCTTCATTAGTTCTTTTACAATGTTTACATTATTAAAGAGTTTGAATAATCTTCCTCATTTTGTTGAATTCATCGATAGTTTTAAAAAATAAAATGTGATACGTTTTATAAAACAGTAAAACCATAAGTCTAAAATGAAAAATAAATTCTGACAACATTCCAATTTAAAAGACATTAGTAGACAAACAAGCCAAAATTTGATGTACGTATAAGAAAAGAAGATATAGTATATGTTAAATGTTGTTGAGTTGCCTGGTAACCAAAGCAAAAGGGGCTAGATAAAAAGGTGGTCTTATTTCTTTGTTTGAAAATGTAAAATTAATATAATGCAGGAGCATCTCACACATTCATACTTAAATAAGGGCTTCTGAAATATATGAAGAAGCATATGTCCATAGTAATTTTTATAATATGCACAATTATTTTTATGTGACCATTTTTTGTCTCATTTCATTCAGGTAAGCATTTCTGTTGTTATCACAATCTCAAAGAACAGAGAGTAGCTCAAGTTTGCTTACATAAACGGGTAACAGCACATTGAAAGTTAATATCACCAATATCTAACAATATGAGATACACAGCTATTTAAAAACATCATGTTGTATATGAT
>PVHX01001613.1:0-199593 GCA_004024805.1 Geosciurus inauris
CTAAGGTGAGAACTTCACAAGGAGGCAGTTAGTGGACATGGGCTCTGGATTGGTCTGTTTGCCTAGGAAAGTGTGTCCGCCATGGAATCACCTATGGTCTCTTGGTTTGTTTGCTTAAGAAAGTGTGTCTCTGGGAGGAGCAGCATATCCACGGCTGGCAAGACCCCAAATACCAGAGCACAAAGAATGTAAATGGAAAGAAAATTAAAAAATAGAAAAAGATACCAAAATAAGAAGATATAGTCAATATGCCCTTTCATATGCACAGGCCAGGGGAGTTGGGGTGAGGATGGGATGGAAATCTCAGCTGGGTGAAAGGCCTCTGAACCTACTAGTCCCCTGTGCTCATTGTGAGCTCCCAGTGAACAGGAGGGATGAGTGGCAGAGTCTGATGGAACTTCCCCTATCTAGTCCTGAGAGGTGCTCCCAGGCAAGCCAAGTAAGGCCCGTGGTGTGGCATCGAAGAGGAAACCTTTCCCATCAGTGCCCCTGGCCTCTCCACATGACTCGGCCTATTTAGCAGTATGCTGAGGTGTGTCTTGTGGCACAGTGGGCACTGGTGCCCCAGGATGGGCAGTGGCAGTCATGAGTTTCTCCCTGTGGCTTTGCAGGCAGGTGTGAAGAGATGAGGACCAGAGCAGAGTGAGAACCACAGAGACACAGTGAGGAATCTCTCTGGGCACTCCCAAGGGTGACATGGAGGTATACCCAAACCCTGTGACCATACCCTGTGCCTGGAGTCAGGCCATACCGCAGAAGGTGGGATGGTTTTATTTCAGGACTTAACTACCATCCACTGAACCCTTTGTGTCCGTTACAGCAGAAATATAGATCAGTCCCCCAGATTCCCCCAGATCTGGTGCTATTGCCTGGATCTGCTGGACACCAAGAAAGGATTAGATGTGCAAAGAAAGGGAGGAAGAAAGAAAGTCAGGAAGAGCCGTTGGACTGTATTGCAGGTCTGGCCCTTGTCGAAGGAGAAAGAAGGTGGGAGACATGGATGGGAAGACTCTGAGATGAGAACACAGGTCCCAGAAGGGTTTGGCCTTCACATCTCACCACGCTCAGTCATGGGCTGGACGGCACATGGTGAAGTGTGGTGAAGGGACAGCAGCTGGGCCCATCTGTCAAGTATGCTCCTAGTAATAGGAGATTTGAGTGACATATTTCCATTGCCACCACATCTGGGATCAAAACAATTTCGACTGCTTCCCATATCAAATTTGGCTTGAACATCTGAAGATTTGCTACCCTGGGAATCGTTAATGAATGTTCCATAGGATTTGAAGGCAATCCCAGAAGAGGCGTTGAAAAGAGATCACTTGGAATTAGCATAGATTCAGTAAGGCCATGGAAGATGGTAAGGCAGGCCATGCACTGCACAAGAGCAGATGAAGAGTTGGCCGAGTTCTGGCTCTTGGTTTGCTGATTAGGCTGTGTGCTCTCAGGCTGGGCTGCCTCTGCTCAGAGAGGTTGCTTTATCTCATTTGAATAAATGTTAGTCCTGACACCTGGTCCCAAGGCATTTGTTTAAAGTCCAATCACATGTACTATAAAGACATTTATAGAAAGCGGGATGTCTGTGTCTACTTTATGGAAACCTGCTAAAAACTTCTCATTCACCCACAAGATCAAAGGCCTACGCACATCCATGAAGGAGACATGGGCCTCTCTCTAACCACTTCCTAATTCAGAACTTTTCCTGGCTGGTGGAACATCTCTCATCCCTACCCCACCCTGTGCCCTCTTCCTTCTTAACTCTGGTCACTCCCCTGCTGATCTCATCTAGGACTGTCCTGTGCCATCAAGTCTTTCTGGACCAAGACTCGTGTTGTAGCCCATCCTGTACCCACATGCCAGTTAGCTCTGCACTAAAGACAAATGGGACCAAATGGCCTCACCAGGGACCTGAAGACTGGCAACAGCTGCCAAGAAAATGGCAAGAGACCACAATTATCCAGCATACTTTGTGCGAGGTGCTGTGCCAAGGGACTTCGTTTCAAATGCACACAGTGGTGAAGGGGTATTATCATCCTCATCGTTTCAGGAGAACTGGGCTGCAGGTGTTAAATACCTGCTCAGTAAGTGGCAGAGCTGGGTTCTGACAGGCATTTTCCCCATGGATTCCTCTTACTCAGTGGGCAGACGGCTGCAGCCACAGGACCTCAGACAGTGCCCTTTCTGTACATCTAGAAGGAGGAAAAAACTTCAGGAGAAGAGAGTGATTTTGACCAGCGCTACTTATATGATGTCACATAAATCAGTATTTTTCAAAAGTTGTTCAAATAATATTTTTCAATCAATTGAATTGATCATGAGCAACATTGAAAAAATTGAAAATACAAGTCAAAGAGATGAAATAATAGGACAGGAAATATCAGAGGGCTTTGCATATGCAAAAGGTAAATGTCGTTGCCTAAAATTATCTGTTTTATATTCGTGCATATATTTGCTAGTGTATAAGCATATGTATTTGTGTGTGAGTACTAAGTTCTGTCAAACTGCACAGGCAATATATTCTTAACAGAGGGTCAAGGTCAAATGAATTTGTCTCACACCAACATGGGTGGTGGAGTAATCTGCTTCCTTATTTATCTGGCCCTGGTGGGAGAAGAGAACTACGTGGATGGTTAGCCTGGCCAGAGCTCACCCTGCTCTGCTTTAGGTTGCCGTCCTGCTAGGGGAGCAGAGATCCTGCAGGCAAAGAAGGGCTCCCAGGAATGTTTTCTCCTTTTCCTCCTCCCCTATCCCTCAAGCACACCCTGAGGGCAGCACAGAAACTTGTACTAGCCTAACCAGGCTTTTCCCCAGAAAGCTTCCACAATTACAGGGCACGAAAATGAGAAATCATTAGTTTTAAAAGGATTATGTAATTTAGCTGGGGATGGTGGTGCATGCCTGTAATCCCAGCAGCTTGGGAGGCTAAAACAGGAGGATCATGAGTTCAAAGCCAGCCTCAGCAACTTACTGAGGCACTTAGCAACTCAGCAAGACCCTGTCTTTAAATAAAATATAAACAAGGGCTGGGGATGTGGCTCAGTAGTTAAGCACCCCTGAGTTCAACCCTCAGTACCAATAAATAAATAAAAGAAGATTATGTAATTTAAATATCAGTAGCATTCACACATTTGCAGCATGAGAGACTCTTCAGGGGCTGGGAGTAACCATGGTAGAACCTAGTTAGCAAAGAGAATTAGTTAAATAGCACACAGGATGACATGAGTATTATATCCAACCCACCTGTGAGCAGTACAATGCGTTCCAAAGTGAATCCGAGGAAACATGAGGGCACTCTTTCTTAAGTATCAAATTCCCATTTAGTGATGACTCTGCCCACAGTTGCTGTGTCTGGCCCACAATCACAAGGACTAACATTGGTTAGTACATTGGTTAGTACAAAGGAAAATAACTTATCAAAGGAAAGTAAGCTCTTTACTATAGATAGGTACATGCATAATACAACAATCTATAGGATTTTCTTGCAGATGGGCAAGTTGAGACTAAAAGTTTAATTGAATAAGTTTTCCATGGTTATGCATCTAGAACAAGCCTATAGCAAGCTCTGCAGGTTGCTGTGAGGGTCAGACCGCAAAAATGGCCTCACTTTTTCCTCACTTGCACAAGCGCTCCTCCATAGAGGGTGGGGGTCTGTTTCCCCAATCCTTAAATCAGAACTAGACTTGTGTTTTCTCTGGCCAATAGATACGGTGGAAGTGACTGTGGGAGGAGCCTAGACCTGGACAATCCTGGCAGGCTGTGCTTTCTCCGGGAGTCCCTAGCTCCAGTGCAGGAACAAGCTATGGCTGGAGTACTGGAGGACCAGACAGCACATGGAGCTGAGAGGAGGCAGCCCAGCTGGGGCCATTCTAGACCAGCTAGACTCTGGCCAACCCACCAACTGACTGACTGCAGACAGCTGAGCAAGTCCAGCCAAGACTGGCTGAGCCTGGTTCAGTTTTGCAAAACTGTCTGTGGAGTCATGAAAAATAATAAATTGAAGTTTTGATCATTGCATCTTAAGGAGATAAATTGCTCCATTATAGGAGCCTATACAAGATAAACTTGCCTACCATAGTCATGTCATCTCTTTTCTTTGAGGACAAGTCTGCTGCCCACAACAGAGCTTTAAGTGTCCTTCACTTTGTAGTTGGAATGACTACATGTCTTTTGTTCACTCTTCAAATTTCCTTTGTAGTTGGAATGACCTAGCTTTTGCAGGTACACAGGGAAGAAGTCAGTCTGAGGGAGGTAAGGAGATGGGATAAGGTGGGGGTATCTAACACACTAGGGGTGGCAAATGGAAAGCTAGATTCCTTAACAGATCATTCCTCTGTGGAAACAATTCTGGAACTGCCGTACCTTCTTACTTCTTCACTATTTAAGCTATTGTGTGCTTGTTATTCTAAGTGACAAGGTGCACTAAACGGAGTCCAACCCTATGTAGTCCAGTTTAGAGCCATTATGCTGTGTACTATGGAACTCGAGTGCTGTTCAGATAAACAAAACTCTTGTAGAGACCCAAGTGAGTCTTAATTGTGGTCATCCACAAGGCTTAGTGCTGGCGAGCCCTGGAGTAGCCTGCTCCTGGCCAATCATGGGCTGGCATGGTTGCAAGGAGCCTCAGTCTCCTAGATGATGGTAGGTCCTGAGCGGGACCTTTCAAGGGGGTGCCAGGAGAATCCAAAGCTTTTGTAAAGGATCAGAAACAGCAGGGTAAAAGGGGATCCACAAAGGCATTACTCGTATGCCCTGAGCCACCCTAGTCCCTCAGCCTGATTTCCAAGGACTGCAGAAATGGTTCTAAGCTCATTTTAAATCTTTGAAATATTTTCATATTGATTTGATTCATTACATTTCCATATCTTATAATGTTTTTGGATTGCATAGATCTAAGAAATGATGAAATGCAGACTACCTATACTCAGAAAAATCTGTATTAGACTTAGAACTAGGTCTCGTGCTCACTGGTTTTACTGCCTCTTCAGATGAGTCCATGGTGCTGTCTGACTTTGGCCCTGTTCTGTGTCTCCCCCGGTGCTTGGGGTTCTTTGGACCAGGATCCCTTCTTATTTCTTTGGAATCCAGTTTCTAGTGACTCAGCTCCATCTGCTCCACACACACCTGTCCATTCCCCTCTCCTTGCTTGATCCCCTCCAGTCTACCCTGTCTCTGACAACTGGGTATTTCCATTAATCTCCTCCCATTTCTCTCTCCTCTTCTTGCATAGCTGGAGGGAATCTTGGGTAGATAGATCATAGTTTTTAATCTTAAAACATCTTCCTTCTTTCTCATGCCTGACCCCACAACATGCATACAAATCTAGTGTGAAGATTGGAGGCAGAGAAAGTGAGAGGATGTCCAGATGGATATACATTTTTTGGAAAATGCTGAACTCCCTGTTTATCTTCCAGTCAGCCAGAGGACTTTGGACCTCTGTCATACACACGGATATCAGCACTTGAGATTAAAATCAGAGCCCTTCCTCCAGGTTTTCCACCTGCCTGGAAAATCCTTGTTGTTTTAAGTAGGAAAGACCTCCCAGATCCTGAAGAGCTCCTGTCTGATGGTTGGAAGTCCTTTCAGCAGCACAACTTGGGTGGGCATTTAGAAGGGATGTTTCCTCTTTTCTGCTAAATGCTCATTGGCAGAGACCAAAATGCTCAATCTAGAAGTTTCAGCTGGAGTTTTACCTAAAAAGAAAGAAAAGAAAAATGTAGGAGGGACATGAAACTGCAATCTACTGGCTCCCCAGAGGCTACACACATACTGTCCATTCAATTTTGGCATTGTAGTCACCCTGTCAATCACAGGGCATTTTCCCTTGAAATAGGGGACTCTCCTCTCTGGGGCCATGTATAGGGCTTGGGAAGGACAGCCATATGGCAAGTCAGGGTGAAACATACCTGACACTTCCAAGCCATTATATATTATAAACATAAAATATTAGATATAATATGTGTAATATAGAATATGTTATAATACATATTGTATTATATATATGTTACAAATTTTATGTAAAAACAAATTTTTTTGTGCTCTCCAGGGAAAGGCCAGCCTGTCACTGTTCATTGTCTCCCATGAACCTTGAAGGATCAGTAGTAATGCATACTCTTCTTCTGATATGTTGTGTATTGATTTCAAAATTCAAAATGTTAAGAACACTTTGATTTTGGTCTTTTTCAAGTTGTTAGGGAATACCGAGTACTTCCAACAGGTCATCCCCTGCCTGGAGGGAAACACATGGGCAGCACTATCCCCTAATTTTAGCGTTTTCCTTTTATGTGGTTCCATTTTATTCTTGAGTCTTTCCACAAGCTCTGTAGCTTCATGGAAAGACCAGTGTCTCTAATACTTCGAGAGCTGGTAGAGATTCTCCACACCCACATGCCACTAGAACAATTCAAGGAACTGATGAATGGATCCACCAGCATTTCATTTCTATCCTTTCTGCAACTCAATAATTAATCTTATTCAAGTCTTGAGGCTTTTCCATAGTATTCTTCTCCGAACGGTTTCCAAACACGTTCCATTTTCCTTTAGCCTTCCAACTAGCTTCTCTTCCTTCCTCTCTCATTGGAGTATTAAAGGATTGAACAAGAGCTTTCATGTCCATAAATTTCTATCATCTGTTCCTTCTCTTTATCCTCAAAGGAAGAAGAGTCCCTCCTCCTTCCAAGTACCAGTCCCACAATTTATGCCCTGGATTCCATATTTTCTTAGTTTTTCCAAGACTTTATTATTGACTTCCCCTCTCATGAGTTTTCCATTACTCCTTCCTCAGAGGCTCCTATTCCTCATCTTACAAATGCAAGTCTTTCCCATTTTAAAAAACTTGTTTTCTCATAACCCGTTTCTGTCTTGGGTCAGCATCTTACCTCTCTATCCCAACCTTTTGAAGTGAGAGCTACATTGCTTGGCCCCATTTCCTTTCTGCTATTTTCTCCCTACCTCTTTCAGTCTGCCCCTAATCCCACTGCTCTTTTTTTTTTAATTTTTTTTTTTAGTTGTAGATGGACACAATGTCTTTATTTTATTGCTTTGTATGTGGTGCTGAGGATCGAACCCAGGGCCTCACACATGCGAGGCAAGTGTTCTACCGCTGAGCTACAATCCCAGCACCCCCACTGCTCTTTTGATTTGCTCTCTTAAAGAGAGGAAGAGGAAGAAAAGGGAAAAATAAGTTTCATGGTGTGTTTAGAAGCCAATCTGTTGGAATCACGAATTTCATTTAGAAAACAGGTTTATGAAGAACAAAGTAGGACCGAAAGGTGTGCTGTGTGGTGAGCTGGAGGACACAATTAATAAGTTCATAGGGTCAAACAACCTCGACACAAAACTGCTGTATACATTAAAATTTATGGGTTCTGCTTCTCCATTTACTACAACGAGCATATTCTAGAAAAAATCATTTTTATAATAAACATAATGTGTCCAGATATAATTTTTACACCAACCATGTAGCTTTGTAGTTGAGGTTTACATTCCAGGGGAGATAACTATAAAACTTGTGGTTAAGGGTAGAAAATCACAGGAGGGCTCCTTGCCTTTTTCAGTAAACAGTTTGATTTTATGATGACAAGGTACAGGGTATGTATAGATTTAATTTAAACAGGAACTTTCCCCCACCTGCCTGGTACTTATTTTTATGCCTGATGATAAATGGTGTATAAAATTCTCTGATGGGACTTCCTTATTTTTACAACCACAGATAATTCTAATCCAGAACCTTGATAGCTTTAAAGTGCTTTGGTTGACAATCTTTTTCAGTTTTTCAAAATTACTCTTTCTTTATTATTTACTATTTTTGGGTTTTTTTTTTTTTTTTTTTTTTGGTACAAGAGATTGGACTCAGGGGCACTCCACCACTGAGCCACATCCCCAGCCCTATATTGTTTTGTGTTTTATGTAGAGACAGGGTCTCACTGAGTTGCTTAGTGCCTCGCCATTGCTGAGGCTGGCTTTGAACTCAAAATTCTCCTGTCTCAGCCTCCCAAAGTGCTGGGATTACAGGCATGCACTACCACTCCTGGCACTACTTGTTATTTTATAAACAAGCTCAGGTCTTCTAAATTTTGAAAAGACAAAAAATTCTATCTCAAGCCTGCTCCCTCTGTATTTAGCATCTTTCCCCATCCTACTCAAATCATGGAGTTCAAGGCTAGGCCATTTATCTCCACCTCAAGGTTTCTTATTAACTATTGTGGTCTGCAAAATATAGATTAAACAAGGATTTCAAATGGGACTGAATCAAAGTTTTAGGGGGTCATACTTTTTTTTTATTTTCATAGAGCTAACTTTATTCAGCACCAACAGCATATCAGTTTCTTTGTCTATGCTGTATTGCTAAATAATCATACCTGTACTAAGGTGGGTACCATTTCTTTCATTAAGTAGTTTAGAGAAAGATTTTGTAGGACAATCAACAACATGGTAACAGTTGCTCATCTAGCACTATGGAGATTGACTGCAGTAGAGAATACTTGACTGTGTTGTTAGGTAGTGCTCAGAATCCCAGGGAAGTTAAGAGACCTGGATTTAGGTGGCAGTGACCCTCAGTCAGCCAGAGGTGGATGGGTGAGGGCATTTATGGCAGCTCTGGACTTTGTAGCTTTCACTCCAGCATTGCCAGGGATCCTGGAGGCCCTCACCATACCAGCACACTGTTTCAGAGGGCATTTCTGCAACTCCTGCTACCCCCAGAGATAATCTCTTGGCTCCCCTGCCCTGAGGTAGGTATGTCTGACTGGCAGGCCCCAGCTCATGGAGCTGCACTACACCTTAGCTGAAAGTGAGTTTCTGGAACTTTCCATTTCTTTAAAGGAAGATAGGTTTTGCTTCCCTTTGAGAATCATAATGTGTGTGTGTGTCTGTCTGTCTGTCTATGTTATGGGTGGCAGACAATCAATATTCTCAAATAAAGGAAACTACTAAACAAAAACAAAACAATAGACCAACATCCCTCATGAACATCAATGAAAAAAATTCTGAATAAATACAAGCAAACAATAACATATAAAAAGATATATATTGTTATATCAACATATAACAATATCGACAACAATATTTATCTTTTTATATATCATTACTAAGAGGGTCATGAATATTTGGTACAATATTCAAAATTCAATCAATATAATTTACCACATTAAAAAACAAAATAGAGACCTTATTCATTGCTACCTGTCTCTGGTCATGCAGCTCCCGCTGTCATTGTGGTCCCTCTGCTGCTGTTGCCCCTACAAGTCTTTGTGATAGCCGTGGTCACTAACAGCAATTGGTTGCACCCACTTCTCTTCACTTGGTTCCCCGCCAGTCACAACCATTGACTCTATGTCAGGTTACTTGAGTGACCATGGCTAGGATCCAGCATTTGGTGCATCTCGATTTAGAAGAAGTAGAGCAGGGCTCCTATCTGGAAGTAAATTTGGAAATCCTGAGGAGAAACTAGTTAAAAAGAAGTGGAGTCTTGAATTGTTGCCTTAATTTTTATCAGAAACACCCTGACTTGGCCAGGTGCACAGCACAAGTGGTAGAGACATACAGAAGCGAGGAAATTACAGTTAGAGGCCACAACTGTCCAAAGACAGTTCTGAATTTCTGTGAAGCAAACTTCTCTGCAAACATCATGGATGTAATTGCAAGGCAAAACTTCATGGAGCCCACTGCAGTCCAAGCCCGGGAATGGCCAGTTGCTCTAAATGGATTGGATATGGTTGGAGTAGCACAGACTTGTCTGAAAAGACATTGTCCTATTTGTTGTCTTCCATGGTCCACATCAGCCATCAACCATTCCTAGAAAGAGGTGATGGACCTAGTTGCTTGATGCTGGAACCGGCCCAGAAGGGGCAGCAGGTAGCTGCCAAATACTGCAGAGCTTGTCACTTGAGGTCGACATGCATCTATGGTGGACCACAGATGCGTGATTTGGAGACAGGTGTGGAAATCTGTATTACAACACATGGAAGACTGGGAACCAACCTGAGAACAATCAATCTTATCCTTGATGAAGCAGACAGTATGCTTGATATGATCCCCAAATAAGGGAGATTGTGGATCAGGTAAGATCTGATAGGCAAGCCCTAATGTGGAGCGTGACTTGCCCCCCAAAAAAGTAAGACAACTTGCTGAAGATTTCCTAATATAAACATTGTGCACTAGAAGTCAGTGCACAACATTCTTCAGATTGTGGATTTATGTCGTAATGTAGAAAAGGATGAAAACCTTATTCATCTGACGGAAGAGATCATGAATGAGAAGGAGAACAAAACCATTGTTTCTGTTGAAACCAAAAGAAGATGTGATAAATTGACCAGAAAAATGAGGAGAGGGGTGGCCTGCCATGGGTATCCATGGTGACAAGAGTCAATAGGAACATGACTGGATTCTAAATGAATTCAAACATGGAAAACTCCTATTCTGATTGCTGTAGATGTGGCCTCCAGAGGGCTAGATGTGGACGATGTGAAATTCGTCATCAGTAATGACTACCCTAACTCCTCAAAGATTATATTCATCCAACTGGAATAACTGCTCACAGTACCAAAAAAGACACAGCATACACTTTCTTTACACCTAATAACATAAAGCAAGTGAGAGACCTTATCTCTGTGCTTCACAAAGCTAATCAAGCAATTAATTCCAAGTTGCTTCAGTTGGTGGAAGACAGAGGTTCAGGTTGTTGCACCGGTAGAGGAGGCATGAAGAATAACATTTCAGAACAGATACCCTGTGGGCAAAAGGGGTGGATTTAATACCTTTGTAGACAGGGAAAATTGTGACAGAGGTTACTCTAGTCTGCTTAAGAGAGGTTTTAGGGCAAACATTCAGAATGGTGTTTACAGTGCTACAAATTATACCAGTGGGAGCTTTGGAAGAAATTTTGTGTCTGTTGATATACAGACCAGTTTTTAGGCCTGGTAATCCAACAGGGACTTACCAGAATGGTTATGATAGCACTCAGCAGTATGGAAGCCATGCTCCAAATATGTGCAATGGTAGGAGCCAACAGATAGATGTGCATCCTGCCAGTGCAGGTGCACCTGTGATTGGCTATCCAATGCCAACAGGATATTCTCAGTAAAACTTTAGAAGTATATATAAATGTCGGTTCTTCATAATCACTCTTTATGTTGTCTGTTACAGACAATAGTTATTTACAAAACATGGAAAATGCAGATGACTGTAGTAATTAGGGTGCACCTTTTCACTGTTTAAGTTGGATATTTCTCTACATTCTTGAAACCATTTTTAGGGTGTTTTTTTAAACTAGAAAATGCAGGTGGTGTTTTCACAAAATTAACTGTACAATGATTTGAACTACAATAAATGAGGCAATGCATGGCTTTCCAATAAAAGATATTTGAGGACTTAAAAAATAAAATAAAAAGGAAAACCTATGTGGCCATACTAATAGATGAAGACAAATAATTTTATAAAATTCAACATTTGTTCATGATAAAAAGTCTCTGCAAACAGAGAATAGAACTTCCCCAATCTAATAGAAGCATTTACAAAAAGGCCTAATGCTACAATAATGTATAACTTGGTCAGGAACTATTGAGTATTTTTCCTTTAATGCAAAAGTGTTTCCTCTCATCACTTCAACATTGTACTGGTGGTGACTGAAATATTCTAAATCTTACTCAGGATGATGGTTGCACAAGTCAAAATTCATTGAGTTGAACATGAAAATTTATGAATACTCATTTATACTAAATCTGCATCAGGAACTCCTCTCATCAAAAATCAAAATAAGAAAAACTTTCTAAAAAAATCTTGATTATAATATTTCTGAACAACTGTTTTGAGGTATAAGTGACAAATAAAAATTGTATATGAGCCAGGTGCAGTGACGCATGCCTGTAATGCCAGCAGCTTGGGAGGCTGAGGCAGGAGGATCAAAAGCCAGCCTCAGGAAAAGTGAGGCACTAAACAACACAGCAAGACCCTGTCTCTAAATAAAATACAAAATAGGGCTGGGGATGTGGCTCAGTGGTTGAGTACTCCTGAGTTCAATGCCCAGTACCAAAAAAAAAAAAATCATATATGTTTAAAGTGTACAACTTGATATTTGTAACATTTTTTCTTCATATTTGAAGGTATATGGCTGCTACCCAATACCTGGCCTAGATCTAACATTCTTGAGAAGACCATTGTTAGTCTCAGAATCTTACAAACATTTTCACATTATCTCTGACATTGATGTTGGTATTGAGAAGACCAAGGTTAATCTGATATTTCCTCCCATGAAATACTGGTTTTGGTTCTGTCTAGATATCTGACAGTTCTATTTTTTTTTTTGATACTGAGGATTGAACTCAGGGGTACTCGACCACTGAGCCACATTCTCAGACCTATTTTATGTTTTATGTAGAGACAGGGTCTCACTGAGTTGCCAAGCACCTTGTTGAACTCGCGATTCTCCTGTCTCAGCCTCCCTAAGTGCTGGGATTACAGGCTTACGCCACTGCGCCCGGCTTGACAGTTCTATTCTTTATCCTTAAAATTCATTGTCTTAGCAATATAAGTGGTATCCACTAATTTTTTTTAATATAGTGTAGTATGATCTGCAGGTTGAATTACTTTCTCATTTTAGTAAAATTTGTATTGTATCGTTTATCATGTTTATTCCATTTATGGAATTCATTTAAGAACACTAATTATTATGTAGTATCAATTTTGTTTTACTGGTTAGTCTCTGATTGCCTTGGTCTCTTTATGTTTTGTTTTTCTTATCTTTTGAATCTGTACTCACTTCCTTATGCATTGGTAATTTTATATTTAGGTGATTCTAGTCCATTTCTTGTAGTCCTGAGTTTAATCACCATCTATATTTATTTTCTTAGTTCATAACTTTCCTATTTATTCTATTTAATCATCTTGACAATGGGCAATGGGTAATTATGGAGCTTATCTACTTACTAATTTACCTTTATACTGTACCTCCATGCATTTGTGAAGAATTTCCATCTGATTTGCAATTGTTTACATGTAAGTTTGTTTCTTATCTTTTGCCTTGTGTGTGTTTGTGTTTGTGTATGTGTGTGTGTGTGTAGTTGTCAGGGTGCTAATTTTCATCTTGCTCAATTGTTTTTGGGTCCAGACTTATTATTTGCCCTGAGTAGTATAGGTTATCTGCTTGTCTTCTTTGTCTTTGGAACACATTGATTTTCCTGATAATACATAATTTGAAAGCCTGATTTTCACGTTCTTTCCACGTTTGTAATACAGTCTGAGGGCATGGGAACACAGAGCAGAGAGAGCCCAGCTGAGATGGTGTGCAGGCTTTGTAGAGTATCAGGGCTCAGCTTCCTTTCTAAAGTTTTGCAGGAGGGCTTTCTTCCTGAGTTGAAGGTTTGCATTCTGGTTCTCTGGGATGCCCTCACACTTTGAATCTGCTTTCATTTTCATGTTTAGTTTGAGAGCCTTCAATGCCACCAGAGAGAGTGTGACTCATTGCTCATTTCCCTGATGTTCCACCATCTTCAAGGGCTTTGTTTTGGAGAGTCAGCTTCCCAGTAATCTTCCCTCTCAGTTTTGGGATATCAAGCCACTATCCCTGGATTTAGTGGGTATACCCATGTGGCTCCTGGAGATGGAGGTAGAGTTAGTCACTTGCCATGGTGAACTGTGCCTCGCCACTGTAGAAATTTTTCTTTTTCATCAGCTAATGCTTTTTTAAGTTAATGGCATAGGGATATTCCCTTCTCTGCTCTTGTTTGTGCTGCAGAATTTTTTAGGAGGTGGCCTGTTTTTTAGATGTATCATTTTGTCATTTTGGGGGTATATTAGGAAAGGTCTTCTTCCTGCTTGGGCAATCTGGAAGCCCTGTCTCCTCTTTCCTCTTTTGGCTTCCTTGATAAGTTGTTTCCCTTCTCCCAACTGCTGTTTCTTACTGCTCCTCAGTCTCATTGTCTACATCCACTAAGATGTCTTCAAAGTCATTTGGATCCACTCTTCTTTTCCCATCTCTTCATTTCCCTTCTCCCATCTATTCTCTCAATACACTCTTTCAACCTCTCAATTCAATCCTATCCCCCATTAATATAGTTCAGGCAGATATTTCCAAAATTTCTATTTTAGGCTCCAATCTGTCTTCTACGAAAGGGTCTCACTCCCAACTCTCTGCTGGATGTCCTACTAGGTGACAATACTACCACAATCTGAAGCTTGAAATGCCAAAAGCTTATGGTCTTCCCTTCCAAGCTAATGCTTGGAGTCTTCTATGATTCTTTCCTTTCTTTGCTCCTCTTTCCAATTAGTTAATTGTGCCACACTTCTTTGTTTCCACCACCATTACTCCAGAATATGTTTGTATTTTTCTCACTTGAACTTAGTAATAGACACTTTCTTGGTCTCCCCTCTGATCTCTTCTACTGCTTAGCTCTCCACACAAATCTCAGGCTATCTTTCTCTAAAACCTTCCATGGAGACTTAACCCCTTTTCCTGGTATTCAAGAGCCTCCATAATCAGAACTCGTTTATAATATGATGCTTGTTTTCCCCTGAACCCCTTCACATCCCCTAAATTTCAACTAAAACCAATTGCCAGGCAATTATCAAGCATGCTGTGTTCTTGCCAATGTTGAAAGAACATGGAATGCCGTCACCATCATCTTAATCACTTAAAAAGTTGGCCAGTTTTCCAAAATCTAAATCAAATTTTACTTCCTCCATGAACCCTTTCTAATTTGTGGAGATGGTAGTCCCTCCCTACTCTGAACTTCCTTCATTCTCTATCACCCCACACATGATCCTTTGATCATTGTGGAGGAGTCCGCTTGCCTCAAGTCTGTCAATTCCTTGTGGAGAAGGAGAAAGGTTATGGGAAGTCACAATACTTACAGAAGTTGTGATGTAGTAAACTTGGACATAAGATCTTAATTCATGATCAGTTTTGCCACTTTTGGAAGTGGGACAAGTCATTTTTTCAGTCTCTCTGAGATTTACTTTTTTTTTTTTTTGGTACCAGGAATTGAACCATGTGGGTATGTTAACCACTGAGTCACCTCCACAGCATTTTTCATATTTTTGTTTTGAGACTGAGTCTAGCTAAGTTGCTTAGGGCCTTGCTAAGTTGCTGAGGCTGGCTTTGAACTTGCCATCCTCCTGCCTTAGTCTTCTGAGCCACTGGGATTATAGGCATCTGCCACCACACCTGGCTGAGATTTACTTTTTATTATGTTTAAAGAGGTTGTTATAAATGTTAAATGAATGTATATGAAAGTGCTTTGTAAGTATAGCTTTATGCACACAAATACACATATGCACATGTACATAGATAGGTAAATAAAATGTACATTAAAGTACAGCTTGTTTCTTCAAATTTCCCCAGTATCAAGCTTAGTAGTTTAAATATAGCATGTCAATAAATGTTTATATGTAGCTGCAGTGATGCCTGCAGAACCTCAAGGATATGCTAATGGGTAAGGATAAATATGCAGGAAGTTGATAGTTTGTGTGGTTATGCTAGCAATTTGCCAAGCTGGAGATGATTGTATACATAGTCTAAGATTTTGTGCATGGTGCAGAGGTCTGCCTAATAGAGGCAAATAGACTAGATGGTTTGTGCCACTACGTCTAGTCCTTGACATTATGCTCTTTCACAGAACAATACATAACAGATGCCATATGTGAAACTGTTTATCAGTAGCTATTCTATATACATGCACACACACACATACATAGACAACTTTGTTTGTAAGTTTATGCTAAAAGTACTTCATGTAAATATAGACTTTTATCTCCTTGAATGTTTCCTCGTAAGGTGTTTGTTGCCATTCATTCAATCACCATTGTTGATATTTTCCAAACTCCCAATTTTCCACAAGTGCTCTCTTTATAATCAAAGGTACCAAACTGGTATATCCACATCACGGTTGGATAGAGAGTGATGAAACAAGTATGGCCATTAAGTACTTCCCTTAATAGTTGAGATCATCTGGATTGAATCCTATGTATGTTCAAATTTTTCATGGTAGCTTCTGCTTTTCCTCCAGAGCCACATGCTCAATGTTTTAAAAATATTCCAATTTTGAATTTTTTAAAATTAAATTTTGGTAGAAAACTGTCCCTCTGGGAGGGATCTTAATAAAAGCCAAATAAGCTGGTTGTGATGGTGCATGCCTGTAATCCCAGCACTTAGGGAGGCTGAGACAGGAGAATTGTGACTTCAAAGCCAGCCTCAGCAATGGCGAGGTGCTAAACAACTCAGTGAGACCCTGTCTCTACATAAAACACAAAATAGGGTTGGGGATGTGACTCAGTGGTTGAGTGCCCCTGAGTTCAATCCCCAGTACCAAAAATAAATAAATAAAAATTTTAAAAAAGCCAAATATATATATTCTGAGACTCTGCTTATGACGTGATAGCTTTAAGACCATGTTTGCAATCAATATCTAACTGAATATTCACATTCATTCTGCATCTGAATTGGGCAAAAATGTGAGTAACATTTCTTGTCCCAGACTGAATACCTTGAATTGTGCCTCTAATGGCACTGTGTACATGGAAGATGAGGAACTTTATTTGGTGACAATTCTAAAGAGAGAATGAGGCAGGACAAATGAGGTGGGAGCAGCTCTAGCAGGAGCAGAGCTGTGTGGGGAGACGGTAGACACAGCCAACACTTAGCAGACACAAGTGTGTGTGGTGGCAAGGTGCTGTAACACAGTGAGTGGCCTTAGCAGGGATGGCAACAGCAGTGTCTGAGTGGTAGAAGAGAAAAAAAATGTTCAGAAATACATATTTCTTTGAAAATTGTCCAGTGTTTGCCACAGATGTTTGTGAAAGCTTATTCAGGGACAGGAGAGAAAATCATTACTAAATCTTTAAAGAAGTTTATCAAATGCTTAATAATTTTCATCTCATTATTCTTTTTAAAAGATGTCCTGTTGAAAGTATGGTCTCAAATCAAGCACAAGTTGCACTGATTTGTTATTCTTATTAAATGTATCACAAACAGTTTATTGAATGTTTTCAAGGAATATTAATTGAGCCTAAAAAGTCAAGTTCTTGATTTTTCAATTTCCTAAGTGAAAACAGATTTTATTCAGAAAGTGGCTATTAAAAACATCTTAAATGATTGCAAGTTTTAAAGGAAAAAAAATTCTTACTGTTGTTATAGATTGATTATAGGTCTGAACATGTCCATCCAGGGGCAAGGAGGGGTGGTATAGTTTATGGTGAAAACAGAAGGGAAAGTGAAAATGGGAAAAATATTATCAAGATGGAGAAATAACAAAAGAGGAAGGTTACTACTTGGAGTTCTTCAGTACAGCAACTGGACAAGCTTAGTCTTCTCCAGGCGGTGGCCCTTATCTGAGTTACCATGACCAATGGCAGTACCCATTCTTGGGCTCTAACATTAATCACCAACTATTTGTCACTAAGGACTAGTGGAAATCCTTGGCCAATTGCATTCTGGTTCATTGTACAGAAGACCTGAACAGGTAACATGAAAAGGATGTGTTAAGGGACGTACAGGATATTCAGGAAGACCAAGGAAGGGTGCTGTTTGAGCTGAAAGTTCGGGGGACAGGGGGAGGGTTTGCAGAGATACAGCTTGAGTCTTACAGCTTGATAAGTGGTGGTTAGGCAGGCAAATAGAGGTGGCAAAGGCATTTGGACCAGACGAAAGAGCAAGAGCAAAAGCACAGGAGCCTGGGATCTGATGGTGAACTTTGTGTGCATGCGAGTAGGTGCATATGGGAGCAGGGAACAGGGAGTAGAACCGTGGGGTACCATAGGGCAGTCTTAGTGCTGAAGGGTAAAGAGTGTGAGTGTCCGAGGTAAAAGAGAGCAGAATACCAGGGTCAACAGATGCCACTGAGGCTGAAAACATACGCTGGAAGACTAACGAAGGGGAGAAAAACTACTTTTGGATTGACTGTATAATGTCAAAGTCTTGCAAGTAGCTAGGCACAGTGGCGCTTGCCTATAATCCCAGCGTTTAGGGAGGCTGAGACAGAAGAATCGCGAGTTCAAAGCCAGCCTCAGCAATGGCGAGGTGCTAAGCAACTCAGTGAGACCGTTTCTATACATAAAACACAGAATAGGGCTAGGGATGTGGCTCAGTGGTCGAGTACCCCTGAGTTCAATCCCTGGTACCAAAAAAGTCTTGCAAGTGACCTACTTTTATTTTTGTCTCATTTTTCATGTCACTCAAGAAGATGTATATACAATGTATACATATAGTGAAATGAATCTGTATCATGAAATATTGTGATTATATAATCACTAGGTTTGTTGTATATATATATAATTATGGATTATATATGATCACTAATTTTATGACATACACTATATACCTTTATGCTTATTACATACTTACATATATAATCACTAAACTTGTCAAATTAACATTTTAAATTTGGAATAGAGCAATGAGCACCATACTTGCAAGTCAATAGTGTTACTTTGGTTTTTAAAATTTTTAGAATTTTGTTCTTTTTAGAGATACATGATAGTAGAGTGTATTTTGGTATATTATATATGGAGTACAGCTTATTCTAATTAGGATCCTATTCTTGTGGTTGTACATGATGTGGAGTTACCCTGGTTGTGTGTTCAAATACAAGGATAGGAAAGTTATGTGGATTAATTCTACTGTCTTTCCTATTCTCCCTCCCCCTTTCTTCCCTTCATTCCCCTTTCTCTAATCCAGTGATTAGAGATTAATTCCACTTCTATTCTTCCCCTCTCCACCCTCCCTTGTTGTGGGTTAGCATCCACATATCAGAGAGAATATTTGGCCTTTGGTTTTTTTGTGACTGGCTTATTTCACTTAGCACAATATTCTCCAGTTCCGTGTATTTACTGGCAAATGCCATAATTCCATTCTTCTTTCTGGCTGAGTAATAATATTCCATTGTATATATGTACCACATTTTCTTTATACATTCATCTATTGAAGGGCACTTAGGTTGGTTCCAGAGCTTAGCTATTGTGTATTGAGCTGCCATAAACATTGATGTGGCTATGTTGCTGTAGTATGCTGATTTTAAGTCCGTTGGGTATATGCTGAGAAGTGAGATAACTGGGTCACATGATGGTTCCATTCCAAGTTTTCTGAGGAATCTCCATACTACTTTCCAGAGTGGTTGTACCAATTTGCAGTCCCACCAGCAATGTATAAGTCTACCTTTCCCCCCACATTCTTGCCAACATCTATTGTATTCTTCCAGTGGCACACACATGTAAACCCAGTGCTTGGGGAGTTGAGGCAAGCAGATTGCAAGTTCAAAGCCAGCCTCTGCAATTTAGAGACACCCTAAGCAACTTAGCGAGACCCTGTCTCAAAATAAAAATAAAAAGAGCTGGGGATGTGGCTCAGTGGAATCCCTGGTACCAAAAAAAGGTGGTGGGGTAGTATTACTTTATAATTGTTCAAGCAGCATTATTGCCTACTTGGGCCTGTTTAAACACTTATATGGACTATTCTAAGTACATGATGCCTTTGGTCTTGCATGATTATTACTTCCTCATGTTTTCCTTCTTCGGGAGCAGCAGTAGTCTTCTGCTGAGAAGTTGAAAATCTTGATTCTCACCTATGCTCTCTCCCAGTAAGCCATGGGCCTTGGAACAGTCTATGCCTCTGTTTTGTCATTTCTAAAACATGAACTATGGAATTAATGGTCCTTGAGAACCCCTCAAGTGTGGCACAATGTGGAGTCTGGATGATGTGGTCAGGACCTAGGACTCGTGGCTGTCAGCTGTGACTCTCCCCACTGGGCCAACTGACATGTGAATTGGGACTCAGTTGGATCCTCTCTTGAATGACAATAATGATATCCAGGCAGGAGGAGCACAGCTGCTCTGCTTGTTTCATCAGAATATCATGAAGATTAAAAGACGCTGTGGATGGAAACATTTGTTAGGAAGCAAGTACTTTGCAATATAAGATAGGAATGGTGTGCTACTGCATTCTAAAATTCTGATGCCAGAGGCCAGGAGGTTAAGTGACTTTCCCAAAGTCTTACTTTTCCTGTTCTTTTGCTTCTTTTAAATGAATGGTTGTTGTGTTAAAACATATACAACAATATGTGTATACATATACAACAATGTTTGTATAATATAAATACATATGTTTGTATTCACTCTACAAAGTTATTAGCTTAACACAATACCCAACACCATTTCCAGGAGTTGAAGGTGGCCTTCCTGTATCAGGTACAGTATGGTTTACCAGGAGGACAAAGCAAAACTGTGCTTGCTCTAGGTAGCAAAGCAGCAGAGCTTTAGTATGGTCTTTTGTGGTAAAAGCTACCAGAATAAATAAGTGAATAAATAAATAATATGTCACTTTCAGAATAAGGGTCACCTATGTACCCTTAGACCATGTGAGTGAGGAGAGGTGAGACTGAATCAGGAAATTAAATTAAAAAATAAGTAATGGCAAACCCTGATCCCGTCATCATTTCTCACCAGACCCAATAAGACTTTGAAAGGAGCCGTCTGCAGAATTCATTTTGAGTCTTGGAGAAACAATATGCAATTTAAATATCTGCACATAAAAATGCTAGGGTGGACGGGTGGGTCAGGAGATGTCAGACAGCGCCGGGATCACAACCTCACCCCCCAGACCTTTCCCTACTAAATACAATTACATGTGGTCAGCCCTGATGGTGACAGTACGATGATTGGCAATTCCTGGAACTACCTATCTGGGGGAGCTTTTTCTTATGGAAGTGGCAAACCAAGCCTGTCAGTATTTTTCAGAATTTATTTACCTAGCAAAAGAAATTATATTATGTTTGAGTTAGATTATTAGTTCAAAGAACTTCAAGTTAAAAGTGTGCTCTCTCTCACTCTCTCTTTCTCTCTCTCTCTCTCTTTTTCCCCCCAAATAAGTGAAGAAGTCCCAGAGAGGTGAAGAGTCCTACTAGAAGACCCCACTGAGTGGAGAATTGAAATGCTAGGTGCAGTTGGTCCTCCCTCCCTCCCTCCCTTCTTTCCTTCCTTTGCTTCTTCCTTTCTCTTTTCCTTTCTTTCTCTCTCTTTCTCTCCTTCCCACCCTTCCCTCTTCACTCCTTCCTTCCTTCCCTCCTTTTTATATTTATTCAGCTCCTCTATTATGGAAGGCATTTTATAAACCCTATAGGATATGCAGCTAAAAGTAAAACGCAAGAAGCCTCCAGTGGAGACAAGTGTATGAGTAAACGAACAAGACCGGGGAGGATGCGCTCACTCGCAGTCACCCAAGTAACTTACTGTGGAGCCCAAAAGCAAGAAGGATCACTGGCCCACGAAGCTTCCTGGGAGAGGAGAAAGGCATTTGAGAAGAATCCAGAGTGACGGCAAATTGTGAATGGTAAATAGGGCCGAGTGGGAACTGATGATAAATACAGAAGTGCAAAAGCAGTGTGTCTTTCCAACTCAGCCAAAGAGTGAGAGATGAGGCTGGAGGAGCAGGTTGGGACCTTTCTTTTTAACTTTATTTGTTCTTTTTAGTTATACATGACAGTAGAGTATATT
This sequence comes from Geosciurus inauris, assembly GCA_004024805.1. Lineage (NCBI taxonomy): Eukaryota > Metazoa > Chordata > Mammalia > Rodentia > Sciuridae > Geosciurus > Geosciurus inauris. The sequence goes on from PVHX01001613.1 coordinate 21,475, forward strand.
TTGACATGTTTATACAAACATGGAGTACGTCTTATTCTACTTAGGATGCCAGTCTTGTGGTTGTACATGATGTGGAATTTCACGTGGTATATTCATATATGAACATGAATTCTCATCTCCTTTCCCTTCCCTTCATTCCCCTTTGTCTAATCTACTGAACTTCTATTCTCCCCCCTGCCCCTTCGGTGTGTTAACATCTGCATATCAGAGAAAACATTTGGCCTTTAGTTTTGGGGGATTGGCTTATTTCATTTAGCATGATAGCCTCCAGTTCCATCCATTTACTGGCAAATGCCATAATGTCATTCTTCTTAATGGCTCAGTAACACTCCATTGTGTATACATACCACAATCTTTATCTATTCATCTGTTGAAGGGCACCTGGTTTGGTTCCATAGCTTAGCTATTGTGATTTGAGCTGCTATAAACATCGATGTGGCTGCATCAATGTAGCATGTTGATTTGAAATCCTTTGGGTATGTACCGAGGAGTGGGATAGCTGGGTCAAATGATAGTTCCATTCCAAGTTTCCTAAGGAATCTCCATACTGCTTTGCAGAGTGGTTGCATCAATTTGCAGCCCAACCAGCAGTGTATGAGTGAACCTTTTTTGTTAGTTGTATTCTTGATAATTGCTTTTTGGACTGGAGTGAGATGGACTCTCAGTGTAGTTTTAATTTGCATTTCTCTAATTGTACAGATGTTGAACATTTTTTTCATATTTTTGCTAACCATTCATGTTTCTTCTTCTGGGAAGTGCCTGCTCAGTTCCTTTGCCCCTTTATTGATTGGGAGTTGGAAAGGGAGAAGAACCTGGAATGATGGCAGAATTGTGAACCAGGATGAGGTCAAGGTGGAAACGAACTGGGACCTTACTAATAGGAACTGAATCTGAAAAGAAAGGAGCCACTTTGGATTATTATGGAGACACAATTAACAGGCTGTGGCATATTGGTTAAATATATTGGTAGATAAAGGTGTGTTTAGGCACACAATGATAACAAGAGAACAGTCATATATAAAAGGAATATAATGACAAATTTTGAGTGCCTTTGGAAAATGCTGCAATAAGGGAGCCCCTGAGAACAAGGCAGATGCCAGAATAGTGAATCACAACCACATGTATTGACTCAGTTTCCTCCGTAAGACTCAGCAGCTCTCAAAGACAAATGGAGAATAAAGAGTCTGGGGATTCCCCAGAATCAGGACTTGGGACATGACCATGTAAGATTTTAGAGAGCTGGGCAGGGCACTGTTGAAATAGAGTTCAAGCTGGACTGGGATAGAAACAAAAGCTGAAGGCTAAAGAATAAGAATGGTGGAGTAGGCAAAGGCCTGGTGGGGGAGGTTGGGCTCACGGGGAATCAGTAGGAAAGATGGCAGGTGAAGAGGTGTACAGGGAGAGGCCCAGCACTGGAGGTCCTGGTGGTGGAAACGGTTTGAGTGATGAGAAGAACCAGTGTGGCACTGGGTATGTTGGCCTATACAAAAGCCGGAATTGTGGGTGTCAAGGAGCTGAGGCTGAGTTTAAAAGAATGACCCACAAAAATTTCATTAGAGTTTGTCAAAGACATGTGTGGAGTCTGTGTGTGTGTGTGTGTGTGTGTGTGTGTGTGTGCATGCACTGGGGAAAGAATTTCTGTATTGTAGTGTCTGAATTTATTGCTGCCTCCTTACCTCTTTATGAATTGGACCAGTGTGGAGTTGAACCTTATTGTATACAATCCATGTGTTTATTCATGTCTTTGAAATATGCTGGATGTAATGTCTTTTTCTTTTGTTTTGCTTGGTTAATTCTGTTCCTGGGGAAACATCTTTCACACTGTCTTCTGCCAATCTATATTTTTCTTAAATTTATCTTTGCTATGTCTCTGAGCTTAATCTAAATACCTTACACCCAGCCAGATATTTTCAATGTGACATTTATTCCACCTGCTGAAACAGTGAAACAAGACAAGGTAGACAAGAAGGAGAGGCTTCAGGCGGTGAGGGTGAGGGAGAAGGCAGGAAAAGGATTTAAGCCATGGTGGATGTCTTGCTCATGACTGCAGTATTTTAGAATTATATCAAATCCAGGATTGCTTGTTTTGTATTTGGTTGGTTTTTTTGTTTTGTTTTGTTTTTTCCCTCAAATGATCTCTTAGGGTAAAGGTAGGAAGTAAAGGCAGAATTTTGTCTGGACAAGGATGTAAATTTTTTTTTTTTTTTTTTTTGGTACCAGGGATTGAACTCAGGAGCACTTGACCACTGAGCCACATTCCCAGCCCTATTTTATGTTTTATGTAGAGACAGGGTCTCACTGAGTTGCTTAGCACCTCACCGTTGCTGAGGCTGGCTTTGAACTCGTGATTCTTCTGTCTCAGCCTCCCTAAGTGCTGGGATTACAGGCGTGTGCCACTGCACCCAACTGGATGTAAATTTTTAATAAGAGAAAAAGAAATGCAAAGACTTCATGCTTTGCTTTGGTTCTACATTGCTGAAGTTGGACTCAACTGCTGCTGGATTAGAGGCTATTCTAATATCCACGGATGAGCGCCTTGTCTGGGTGAAGAATATGAGGTATCTTCATGCCTCACAATCCCTTTTGAGGTGTTTTCAGACCCTCTGCAGCCATCTTCTTCCCCTGCTTTTCTAGCTTTCCTGTTAGCAGTGGTGGGTGAGAGTTCAAGAAAGCCCAGGACAGTTAATTAAGCCAATAACCCTGCTTATAATAGCAAGCTGGCCTCATTCTGCTCAATTTCTGAACTCTATCCCATTCTAAATCCCCTGGGATGATTTTATTATCCACCCTTGTGAGAACTAAAAGTTTGGTGGTCCATTTTCAGAATGTAGAATTTAGCCTTCATTGAGATGTAAGATCCAATTGTAGCCATTTTGACTATAGCCCTTTCCTTCACCCACCCCAATTTTAAAATTAGTTAATCACTTAGACTGTAACCCCGAGAGCTCCTCCTATCAGAGCCAGGGGCAGTACTTCCTAAGGGATAAAAGCAGGCAGATTGCCCACCCAAGTGCGCTTCCTTGCAGGATTTTCTTTGGTAACAAGCCCTTCTGTAAGAGTCAAGTTTGCCTTGCTGAACTACTTCAAGTACACATTTGATTTCTTGCAGTACAATAATATTTCTAACTCCTTCCCCAAAGATTCCCTTGCCTGTGTCACTCAACTCAACAGAACAAATTTGAGTTGGGCAAAACAGCGCAGAAACTTTATTCTGTTGGTACAAAGAACAGAGAAGGGAGAACTCATACTCCAAAGACACCTGCTTCCATGTGTAGGTCAAGAGGGGCTCCTCTTATAAGGGAAGGGGCCCATGGCATGGGTGAGGCAGGGAAAAGGAGAAGCACGCACAGATCCTCTTCTTTTGCTCTAAGTGCCTAATTGCACAGGACCATTTTGTGCCCCCCCCGCCGGCTGCCATCTTGGATTTTTATGGTTTGGGTTGGTTTTGCAGGCTTTCTGCCCTGGTTCCTGTGGAGCAAAAACACAGCTAGGAGAGAAATTAGGCATGGTAGAAGCCAAGGAGGAAACTCACCAGAGGCTGTTTAAGTGACAAAAGCAGAATTAGAATGACCCTGTGGCTCCACTCTCATTTCTCCAGCTTTGTCCTGGTAATGCCAGAAGGGTGAAACTGATGAACTTCAGCAACTGACAGCAAAGAAGTCCCTCCAGAGGATGGTGGAAGCATTATTGCTCAAGCTGCTGCCCAAGTACAGCTCTCATCTCTTCAAGGGGGTGAGTCACTGGCTGAAAGCAAAGAAGCAAACTGATGAGAAAGAGAAGTGCTTTCTAATGAAGAGAGCTTGACAGGAGGAAAAACTCAAAATCTGGGCCTGGAACTTCCTGTATTAAACTTATACTCTGGCTTTAACAATTAGTATCTTAGCTTTCAATGCAAGTAAAGAACAACAATCTTGTTCTGCAATTTTTAGCAGGGTGAGGTGTATGGAGGAAGAAGCTAACAAATGGCTTCTAAAATATGCAATAGTACCACCACTTAAACCTCATTGTTTAAATTCTTTAAAAACAATTTCCCCTTACTGAATCCAGGATTAGGTGGGGGGATATATTTTTTTCTTCTTCTTGTGCTTCATGCTAATGAAATATCTTTCTATTTATCTTTCCTAAGACCATGTTTCATCACTTGTAAATGGGATTTACTTTGGTCAGATGAATTTGTATAAGTTAGCCAAACTTTGACAGGTGGAGAAAAAAACTCTTTTTTTTTTGAAAGAAAACCTGTCCTGGACTGTATTTACCCATGCTACTTTTCTTTCACCTGGAGACCACCAAGATTGTATAGATGGTGGGGAGCTGGTCTGGTTTTTGTTTGGATTGCGTATTTTTATTTTTAATATCTGTCTTCTGAGTCAGAAGTGGTTATCTCTTAAAAGAAAAATTTGAAGGCTTGAAAGCTGGGTGTTTGTGCTTTCCCCTCCAAAATGTTAACATTTAGGTAGTTTTCGATGTGCTTCAAAGTTAGCACCCCACTAAGATGAATTAGTGACCTGTCCCCCACCTCTTCCCTCCCCCACACTGGCGTGATTACCTCCCTATGGCAGGCTGCAGCCCCTCTGGCCTGACTTGGGCAATTCCATAGGAGACTTGTTGGTCAAGCTGGGTGGCATGAATGCCTGGCCCGGACAATGGTGGCTTTTCATGAAGATTTAGTAATCTGAAGAATGCAGCAGCTTGTCCTTGAGAGGAACCTGCTTCGGTTGATATGTTTATGTGGTTTCTGGAGGTGGGGGGAAGCAGAGGGCCAGGGAGGGGAGTAGGGAGTGATATGTGGATTGACTGGAAATTTACAAGTTAGTTTGAACCTGATTTATTGAGACTTTATGAAAACGTTTTTAAAAAGTCACCTATCCAGTTTCCTGACACATTAAGTTAAAGATTAATGAAAACAGGTTTTTCTCTTACAAACACTGACCTTGATTACTGCAAGACCCTGCTGCTATCACAGTACACAGCAGTTTGAGCATCTTTTGGTAGAACTAACTTCTCTCTCCCCTTTGTCTGCTGATTTAAAATCCTCTTGGTGTATATTCTGTCACTCGGGACGCTTGTGTGGCCTATTTCAGCAATGATGTCTATGGACCAAGACTGGTGTCTGTTAACCTGCTTTATCTACCACCAGGCCCCCTCGTCAGGGGTGCTGCAGAAGGGAGCATGAGTGATTCTAGGCACATCTGTCCTCACTGCCTGAAATGCAATTCAAATCAGATGACTTCTTAGGGGTGACTGCCTCACTGTCTCTATACCTGTGTGACTACCCTGTCTCTGCTATTCTAGTACAGCACAAATCAGCATGCATGCTATTCCAGGCCACTGGCAGAGAACTCTTTACTGTAGGAAGCTGAGATACTGCCATCTCATGGCCTGTGGAGCTGGGGAGAGCTGGGTTCAAATTTTGGTTCAGTCAGTCACCTCCTCTGAACCTCAGTTTTCTTACCAGGAAAAATGAAAGTGTTCAGATCTCATGAAAGAACTGTTCTGAGCTTTAAGTGTAACAGGGCTTCTTTAAAATTGGGGATTTAAAGGAGGAATATATCACTGTCCTAACTAACTCCATTTATCTCTCTAATCTTTTCTCTCTTTGAATCATTTCTCCTCCTCAGCCTATCTCCACTTCAAGGAACAGTTAGCCTTAGAGGGACCCCCACCTCTGCCCAGTGACCAGAAGTGAAAACTATCCTTCAAGTAGTAGTGGACCCCTGTCCCCGGCAGGATGTTGTGTAACCAGAGCTGAGATAATGATCACATACCATCTGACCAGGACGCTTCACTACCTGTACCTCTTGGTCCCTTCCCTAGTTCTTCAGATTTGTCAGTACATCAAAGACACATCTTAGGTGTCTCAAACCCTTCTTCCTTCCCAGTGTGGCCACACTGAAATAAATGCTTTTCCTGCTTTGCCTCCACTTGTTCTCTCAGTTGTTTGGGTCTTCTGGGATGAGTGGCTGGACCTGGTCTTTTGGGATACTCCTGTGTCCAGGCCTTTGGCTAGGATTACAGTGACCTAAGTAAAATAGCAAAGTGATTCTCCTGGCATAATTCCTGGCAAAAAGTAGGTGCTGGGTAAATTGGAGACCAGCACAACTTGTAATGCATTCAAGGGACAACTTTACTTTTGCTTTTCCATGATGCTTTAAACTTTGGGGGAAGGGGCGGAGCTAATGAGGTTCTCTTAGCCTAGATGGAAAATCAGGTAGGCCTGTGACTTTTAAGTTCATTCCCAGAAAAGTAAGAACATGAATCTTTTTAAAATCATGTAAGAAGATCAAATGCCTACACTGGTAATAATAAATAGTCTACACTTGATCTAGCAGCAGATCTCCCCGCCACCCTGGATATCCCTTGTAGTCCTGTGGTCATTCTAATTTTTGCTCTCTTTGTCCTCTACCCACCAATGACTTGTTCCTTTCCCTTGCCAGGTTGGTGGGGATGGTACAGGGTGGGAGAAAGAGTAAGAGGCAAGATAGTTCCTAATCAGATTCCTGGGGCCTGACAGAACACAAGGCTTTTCCTCATGAGCATATTTTTGGGGATTTGTGGAGGTGTCCTGTGTGGGCCCTCTTTCTCTCAGTTCCCTGGTGCCATTTCTATTGTGACTCGGTTTTGTGCTGCCTTCACTGGTCCAGACAGCTGGCAGTCCACCTCGGCCTCCTTCATTTGATGCCACCTTGCTTCCTCATGTCCTCACCATGGGCTCCCTTTCCCTTGTGGCCCACAACCCACTCTCTTTGTAAGGACACATCAGGATCTAGGAAGAAGGACTAGAAAAGACTCTCAGAAGTACTCATCCTACCCCTTGGGACAGTGGAGTGTTGAAAGCAGATTTCTTCAAAGCTCTCCTTACTAAATTCTCTTTCTCCAGTCTCTGATCCCTATTTTATGCTTCAGATTTATAGAGTCAGCTCTGTGTGTGTGTATCTACGTGAGATGGTGGGAGAATCTGTCTCATATCTGCCTTGTTATCCTGATATTTATCATATTGACACTTCAGTCTAAATTGAGGCAGGAAATTTACTCCTTCCCACATAAACACTTTGGCCATAATTTATCATAAAGGAAACTTTAATTGATGGCAGTAATAGAGCAATATGGGACATTAGAAATGATTAAAATCCAGTGTCCCTAAAGGAGACAAGCACAAATTTAGGGCAACTGAAAAGAAATTGGCATTTGACATTTCAAAATAACATCAAAGTCACAATGATGAAAAGATAGAATTTGGTTGGACTTCCTTTAATTCATTGTCTAGTTTTGTCTATATTTTGAATTTCATGAGTGCTGCGGGAGCAGCACAGCTTAGAAGATCTCAAATCCGTTTCAGGTTTTGAGTGCTTGAGAAGGTTCAGGAACATCTCTGGGGGAGGTTCTACTCTGACAGGGACTTGGTTCAGGCCAGTCACAGTAGCCTCGGCACCTCGGCCCTCCAATGGTGTTCCTCCCTATGTCTCCAGGCCACCTACCCTACTGTCAACCACAGGCTTGGGGACAGCATGGCTTCAAGTCATGATTCAACAGCATGACCTTAGGTACATTACTTAACCTATCTAAGCCTTATTCCTCATCTCTAAAATGGGAAGAGTGTCATGTGTATCAACCACATGGTTTATGGGAAGAAGCAATAAGGAAGGGAGGGTCAAGCCGTCCCCTCAAATGCATGGCTCATAGGAGACACTGGAACCTTGGTCGATGTTCCAGGGTGTTTTGAGAAGGCAGTTAGTTTTCTGGCCCTTATCTCAGGGGATTCTATCCTGTTTTTTATAGCTTCTGTCGGAATGATTGATCTGGGCGAACCAGTTTGGAAGTTCTGTGTTCACATCTTCCTTTATTCTGGAATTGTCTTTGTTTTCCACAGTGAGTATCTGCTCTGGTTTAGGTAATGGAGGCGGTTGGAGTAAGAATGTTAGGGTTAAACTCAGGTTCCACCATGGACAGTGGGTGCCTGAGGAGGTCATTCGCCTCCCTGGGCCTGTTTATAAAGGTGCTGCAGCCTCATGAGAGCTGTGAGAATTCAGTGGGTTTAAATGTGGAGAGAGCATAAAGCATGCTGGGCAAGCTGAAGTGTTAGCCACTGTCAGGTCTCCTTATTTGGGGAGCATTTATGACCTGAAGATGTCTTATAAACTATTAACAAAAATTTGAATTCTTTTAAAAATGATCTTCATTAACTACTTTATTTTTAAGTACAAACCAGAACTATAAACAATCCAAAACTTCAAAATTGTAATAATCGTTACATTTTAAATAATTGCATGTCAAATACTAACAATTGTAAAGCAATTAAAAAATCTAAATTCCCCTCGTTTGAACCACTTCAGCTGAAGTCTTCTTTCTCTCTGTTTAAACTGGTAGCACCTATAAGTTCATTTTGAAACACTTTTAATGTTACCTTTTAAGTTTAATTTTTACTAGTCTTAATTTAAAACATCATTAATTTTTTTAAAAATTTGAATGTAAAGGAAATTTTTTCTTAATTGTTTTGGTTATACTTTCCTACAAAAGCATCATAGAGATTACCAAAGAGATTTTCACTTTAAAGCAGAACTAAACAGGGCTTAAATAATTCAAATGATTTGCCTTGTTAGGTCTTTTTTGCCGCACAAATCCATAAAATTCTAATAGGCTGCAGAACTAAGTCAAACTCAATTTATAATTAAGTTTGGTGTCTGTACTTGGAATCCACAGCCTGAATTTAAAATGCTATTGTGGGGGGTGGGGTGGGAATAAAATGGGGGGAATAAAATGCTATTGTAACTAAGGATAGTGAGCATATTGATTTAAAATGTCTTTGCCTATAACCTTCAGTATTTCTTTAGGACAAATAATTAGAAGTAGAATTGCCAGATCAAAGGTTATGACTTCTCTGTTTTATTGCATATCACAAAATTGCATTCACAGAAATCTGAACCAGTTCATGTTCTTACTAACAGTATGGAAGATGCTTCCACGCTCTCTTAGAACACTTGTTAATATCATTTGCCAGCTTTATAAGTTAAAATGACCTCATGTTGTCCATGCATGAGGTTGAACATTTAAAATCTATTCATTGACCATTTTTCTGACTTTCTGACCTCTTCCTTTGACCTTTGGCCATTTTATGGTTTTCTTTTTCTTTTTTCCAGCAGATTTAAAGCTCTTTATATATTATAGAATGAAATAATCTCAAACATTACAAGTATTATTCTTATTTTCTTTTCTGTTTTTCAATATATTCAATATTTGTTGATATATTGTTTTCTGGATATGTAGAAATTTAGATACATTTGTAACTTAAAATTTTCCTAGCAGGGCATGGTGGTGTATGCCTGTAATCTCAGTGGCATGGGAGGCTGAGGCAGGAGGATTGTGAGCCTCAGCAACTTAGTTAGGCACTAAGCAATTCAGTGAGATTGTCTCTAAATAAAGTACAAAAAAGGGCTGGAAATGTGGCTCAGTGGCTAAGTGTCCCTGAGTTCAATCCCTGGTACAAAAAGAAAAAAAATAATCCTTTATGATTTATTTTTCTTTTATAATAGGCCTTATTACTAACTTTCAGTTTGCGTAAGTATTGCTTTTTTAAAATATCAAACTCTTTGCTTTTATTTGCTTTCTTTTTTATTTGTTTACTTTGCTTTTTCAAGTAGCTGAATACGTAGCTCAGTATCATGTGTTAATCATACCAAGTATAATCCCTGGCACATGGTAGGAACTAAAAAAATGTTTGGAATTAATACATAATTCAGTTAACTTTCTTATTCAGGAATTATTTTATTGGAGTTAAATCTAGCATTTACTTATATTTGACAAATAAAGAATAAACTGAAATGTTCATGTATAGTGCGAAAGATCACAAGCCTTGAGGAAACTGGCATGTGTACAGAAGAAACTAGAAGTGGACATGGATTTCAGGGAGTCATTTCTTTCTGTGACCAGAGCCACCAGCCACTCAATGCTCTACCGGCTGTAACCAATGGTAAGAAGAATGGGACTATATTGACGGGGAGGGAAGCCTCCATTGTCTGTATCCAATGACTACTCCCCACATTTTCCTTAGTAATAAAAACTCTGATTTTATTTGGTACTGGGTTGGCAACATGCTCAGGAAAGGTGGTCTCAGGAAAAAAATCGTGAATCATCTAATCATATAATAGAATTCTTCATTATTCTTTTGCAGCAATTGGTTTAGCAGTGGGCATGGAACTCAATTCTGACTAATGGAGGGGTAAGAATGTTAGGAAAGTCTACTGGTGGCCACTAGGGAATTTTTTTTTTTTTTTTTTTTTTGGTACCGGAGATTGAACTTAGGGGCACTTGACCACTGAACAACATCGCTAGCCCTATTTTGTGTTTTATGTAGAGACAGGGTCTCACTGAGTTGCTTAGCACCTCGCCATCGCTGAGGCTGGCTTTGAACTCACGATTCTCCTGTCTCAGCCTCCCTAAGTGCTGGGGGGAGTATTTACTCTGTGTGTGTGTGTGTATGTGTGTGTGTCTTTCTCTTCCTCCTTTTGGATATCGTTGCATGAGAATGAGGTACTTGGGCCTCTGAGCAGCCATTACTCTGACGTGAGGGAGCTCTGTGTATAGACTAACAATACTGAGTTTCTAAAATAGTCCACCTAGGCTTATTATGTGTGAAAACTGTGCTCTATTTTAAAAGTCACTTTTAATGGTTGTAGTTTTTGGTTTTTTAGTTACGTTTTCCAATGCTGTACTCAGCCTTTTGAATCTTTAGTTTCCATGAAGAAGTGAGCTAGATGGTTGCCATGGTGCTATCCAGGTTTAAAACCCCATGATTCCAATTAATTTCTAGTTACCCTTGGGAAGGTCTTTCTCATCTTTATTCTAAGAGAGAAAGTCTTGAAAATTCTGAAATACAGAGAGTGATAATATCTGTAGAGTACATTTCACACACTTTATCTCTTATACTCTTTTAAAACAACTCTGAGAAGTAGTTATACCCATTTTGCAGACAAGGAAGTCAAGGCTCAGAGAGGTTAATAACAAGTCCAGGGTCATCCTGGTTGGTGGGCTGAGCCAACACTTTAATTCCACTTCTTCAGCTCTGATCCCCTTCCTCCTTCCCCTGTGCCTCCCAGCTGCAGACACCATTATCTTTGGTTGGTTTATAGCAGCAAACCTCCAATGTGATTAATTTCCCCCTGCTGTCCAGATGATCACTGATCACTCCAAGAACAACTCCACAAACAGCCAGAGAGTTAAAAAGGAATGTTACCACCCACTAGTGGATTTTTTTTTTTAATGAACTTACAGGGTCAGACTCTGATGTTTATATGAAAGGAGATAAAGCACACCTGTTCTTTTGGGAATATACTTTAAGGAAAGGAGAATATATGACTTATTTTGGATAGAATATTTATAACCTACTAATCTATAAACTAAATGATGAATTACTGAAAGTCAGAGGCCTGCAGGTCCTGGCAGAATGCAGTTTACACCCTGATCATGCAGCCTGAGCCCTGAGTGGAAGAGGAGAGAGATGCTATGACAGGTGGGGACAGGCTCTGGGCTCATGGTGACCTGTTGCTGATGAGTAACTGCTGCAGAGGCTTGAGGACATCTGCCTGCTGTTTATCGCCAGCAGGAAGTTTCACATCATCTAAGCTTCCCATTCACTTTGCAGGTGAGAAAATCACCTTTATGGTTTATACCCTCAGCATCTAGCTCAGAATCTGGCCCATAACAAGTGCCTCGTAAGTATTTTCTGCATCCTGTTGTTGATTAATGAAATTGAACTCTAAAAAGGTGAAGTTACTTGTTCAGAGTAAAGTAACCAATAAATGACAGAGCCCAGACTTCTGGTCTCCTCTCATCTAAAAAACTTAACTTCAGTAAAACTGAAAGTATGGACTCTGTTGGGAGGTCAAAAATATCACTATACATGGGAAAATCATTTAAAATTCTGCCTTGGAATATCTGGATTCCAATATAAATAAATCATTCATTTAAAAAGAGGCTAATTACATCTTCTTGAATGTGGGCAGAAAGACTGTAGTAGCTCTGGAAGCATTTAGTCATGAAAATACATCTGTTCCCTGGGGCCACTTAGAGGGCCCAAGGTAGTCTCTGGTCAGCCTGAGCAATCTCTTTTCTGTGGCTGGCATGACCTTGGCCACCCTTAGAGAGATGCCCGTGGGCCATAGACTTGGCTTTCTTACCAGTACTTCAGTCTCTAAACATGTGCTGAAGGCTTAAATGTGGCCCAGTAAGCGGTCTTAAAGGAGAAGCAAAGGAGCTTACTGGAAACAGATTCTGAAGAGGTCATGTCAGAAGGTGAGAAAGGGGTTCAGACACTTTGACTTGGTAACGAAGGAGAGGTAGACAAAAGAAAGGACTATTAGCTCCTTGATGGCAGAGACTCAATAATGATCATTGTAGCACAGCAGGCAAATATTTGTTGAGCAAATGAAAATTGCAGTCATATATATATATATGCACATATATATTCATATATCAGATATGCATGTATGCATCATTAGTTGATAGAGCAAAGTTCATCTTTCCTTACTCTTCACTATCTGAGTCACTCTGCCCATCGTGCTGGTTTTCACAGTAAATCAGGGTCTCCTAAACATGGATCCTGACGCAACTGGCCCAGTTGGTCCTACTGTTTAGCACTGAGTGGCAGAGAAAATGTAATACATAAATGTCACAAGATGTTTTCTCAGGACTAATGGTGAAAAAGCTTCTTATCTCTTCTATAGATACCACTTGGAGAGATTCTTTCTGGTGGAATGAGCCATTGCTTTGTAGAAATTCAGGAGATGCGATTTGTATCATGTGTAATTCAATTCAATGAATGGTATACCCTGGAGTTGTTCAATATGGTGGTCCTGTCAGTGACCATAGGTGAGAAGGCATGTATTCCCTAGAAACTTCTGGCATCTATTGTATAGTCATCAGGGAAGCCAGACTTAGAGCTCAGTACAACATGTGGACCACAGGGAGGAAATAGAGGATGGAACTGGACCTTTGGTGACATTGTTGAGCAAGTGGAGCAAACCTTGCTGAATCTTTCTACTTTATTGCTAGGTGGTACCGCATTTCCTCCATTATCTAAATCTATTTCCTTCTAATTTTATATTAATTGCAACTAAAGCATTCTGTACAGATACACACAGAACAATGGATATCTTAGATCTGTAGGATTAGTGTCATCAGTGTAGACACCCAGGTCAGACCACTTGGATCTCAGAGGGACTATTTTGTCCTGAGTGTCCGATTTCACACCCTATTTATAGTTCCCAGATAATTGCCGAGTGTCTGTTTCAGCTTGGAATAGACATGAGAGCATCTGTATACATTTACCAACTCTCTTCAACAAACTTTTGCAAAATTTCCTTTATTACAGCAGCACTTTGTTAAGTACAAGTTCATAACATATAAATTAAAAAGAAAAAAATCTAAAAGAACCTGTTCTTTAGAAACATGTTTCCTGACAATCTAGGGTTGTCAGGAAGGTAGGAAAAAGAAGGCCACCAGTGCCTCCTGTAACATAAGGCCCATTGTTCACTGTTGAAAGTGAAGGTCAAATACCTCGGCTAGGAGGGACAAAGTAATTCCAAGCTGGGGCATCAGTAAAGGGGGTCAAGAGTAAGTTTGTCTATGAGCTGGACTTAAAGAATTCACAGAATTTCCATAGCCAGAAATGGGGATAAGGGCATCTCAGGCAACAAAGAGTAAGCAAACGTCAGGAGGCAGGAAATTGCAGATGAGTGAACTGGAGTGGCAGATGCTGGTGTGTGGGAGTAAAGGAGCAAAGGATTCGGCCGGAAGGTGGGAAGGAGGCAGGCCTGGAAGATCTTTTCAAGGAGTTGTATTTTACCTGGTAATAGAACAGTTTTAACACAAATACTAGTAGTAAACATATATGGTTCTTATTTTATTGCCAGGAACCAGGCTAAAAAGTTCCTATGCATTAGCTACTTTAATCTTTGCAAGTACTCGATGAAATTAAGTACCATAATTATTATTCCCATTTACAGAGGAGAAAATCAAAGCATAGGGAGGTTGGCTAACATATCCAAGGTCATGCCACTAGAAAATGGTGGAGGCGGGAGTCAAACTCAGGCAGACTGATTCTAAGATATGAGTATACCAAGGTGCTCAAAATGGTTAGGATGGGGTTGGTGATGACTGACATGCCTGGGGAATGAATGGCAGATGGCTGAATAGCTCAGTTGAGAAACAAGGGTCTGGTGATGTCAGAGACCAGAAGAATAAAGGAGATGGAGCAGAGAGAGACACAAAGGAAGGAGACACGAAGCTGGGTGATAAACCAGGGCACCGCCCATGTGGTTTGCTCTGAAGTGTTTTAAGAATTGAGCTTCCCGAATGCATTTTGATGATGGATACACTCTTTCTCCAGGATCACACCCAAGATCACATCCCTCTCAAGCGTGACTTTTGACAACTAATACATTTATGACCCCCATGAGTTCGCCATGTCTAGCTTAGATGATGGGGCAATATGGCTTAGGAAGAGGTCAGGAGGGACCAGACAGATTTGTAGATGGCCAGTGGGATCATGGCCAGTAGGATCCAGTAGGATCATGTCTTGGAGCTTGGAATAAAATAACAAAGAATGGTTGTAGTCACTGGGCTAGAGAAACTGGTTAAAGTCACATGAGAGCTGGATCTGCATGCTTCAAATGGCTGAGTCTTCTGCATAGATATGGAAGTCCTTTTCCAGTATGGTCTATGTCATTCAGTTAGATGCCATCAGACTCAGCAGGTTTTAAGCATACAGATTTAGTCCTTAGAAACCCTAGACCAGTGGTTCAGACTCAGCCTGCACATTAAAATCACCTGGGGAGTTTTTAAAATGCCGATTCCAGGCTTCCTCTCTCCTTGCACATGAATTAAATTACAATCACCTGGGCCTAGGTATGATTTTAAAGCTCCCAGTGTCCTAACAGGCAACCTGACAGGTTAAGCAACACCTGGAAAGTTTATCAGTGGGTCAAAAGCTTTGTGGTATAGAAAGCCCTAGTCCTGGTATAGCTCTGTAGCTGTTATCCTGCCTGGGGCAAAAGAGCCAGACTTCTGGCAAAGCAAATCACTGGAGCTGTGTGATGTCTGAGATGAGCAACAGGAAGGATTAGTGCTCAGATCTTAAATGTTGAATGGGGCCCCGCTCAACTCTTTCTTCTAAATCCGGGATGGGCCCCAGGACCCAAGTGGGACTGAGCTGCAGGCTCTAGGCAAGTATAAGAGGAGATGGGATGGAGATGCCAAGACACTGCTGGAACATTAATGGTTTTTAATGAGTACGTAGTGAACTTCGCTCATCTTTGACTATACAAAAGTTAAGTCAGCATCAAAGTAAAGGCAGATAAATAGATAAATGGATGAGAGTTCCAGGTGATGTTAATGTGAACCCAGGTGGAAATTCAGAAACTGACAAACATGATATAAAGAAAGTAAAAATACTCCAAGTCTTGCTACTGTGGATGGCTGTTTTGTTGTACTGTTGTTTTGATCTCTCCATGGTTGACCTTCTGCTGTTTATAATTTTATATAATTGTACTTTTCATTTGATATTGTATAGCCTAAGCCCTTTCCAAGTCTTTGGACACTTAATTTTAAATGACTCCATAATTGTTAATTTATATGGCTGAAACATAACTTTCAATCATTTTCAAATCTTTGAGCACTGTTTCAGTCAACTTTTCTGCTGCTGTGACCAAAGGATCTGACCAGCACAACTGTAGTGGAGGAAAACTTTATTTGAGGCTCACAGTTTCAGAAGTCTTAGTCCAGAGAAGGTCAGCTCCGTTCGTTGGGGCTCCAGATGAGGCAGAGCATCAAGGCAGAGTGTGTGGCAGAGGGAAGCAGCTCACATCATGGTGGTTAAGAAGCAGAGAGACTCCAGCACCAGATACAAAATATATACCCCATGGCCATGCCCCCAATAAACCACTTCCTCCAATCACACTCTACCTGACTCTAGTTCCCATTCAGTTAATCCCATCAGGGATTAATTCACTGATTGGGTTAAGGCTCTCACAATCCAATCATTTTTCCTCTGAATGTTCTTGCATTGTCTCACACGTTAGCTTTTATGTCCAAATCATAACAAGCACTTAAACTTTTTTAAAAAAAATATTATAAATGGTCTTGGTATTATTTGTGCCTAACTTTCATAGGTTAGATCCCTAAGATGGAAACACCTGATCAAGGAGTATGAACATTTTAAAGGTATCATTATGGTTTGGATCTGAACTGTTCCTCAAAGACTTATGTGTTAAAGACTTGGTCACCAATGCAGCTATGTCCAGAGGTAGGGCTGTTGGGAAGTGAGTGGATCATGATGGCTCTGACCTTATGCATCTCCTCCATTGATGGGTTCACAGCTGATGCCTACTGGTGGGGTGGTGGTGGAAATGTTGGCCTACTTGTGAGAAGTAGGTAAGTAGTTAAGTGTCTTTGAAGGGTGTATCTTGTTCTCAGTCCCTTGCTCACTCTCTCTTTCTCTCTTTTGCTTCCAGGCTGCCATCAGGTGAACAGCTTTCCTCTGACACACCTTTCTGCCATGATGTTCTGTCTCACTTCTGGCCCAAAGCAATGGAACAAATTGACCACAGACTAAAACTATTGAAGCAGTGAGCCAAAATAAATATTTCCTCCTCTAAGTTGATTTTCTTAGGTATTTTTTCACAGCAAGGAAAAGCTAACACACGTATTTTTACAATAATTTTTGACTAGTTATGTAAAAATGGGGATTATTGGGAGGAGCTAGGATCCTGAAGCTCTATAAGTTCAGCTCTATAAGGCAGCTTTTGGGGCTGTGCCAGGAAAGTCAGACCCTGGCTCAGTCAGCACATGAGGTTCATACACAGGGCCATCAGAGAGGCACTGTGAGCAAAGCAACCACCTCAACATGTGTCTACCACACGAAGGTGCCTGGAGAGGGAATCCCTAGATCACAAGAGTATGGACATTTTAACAGTTCTTGCTAGAAATGTCCAAATTTCTTGCCAGAATGTACCAATGTAGACTCCCACTGGTCTGTGTATTATATCCTTATATCTGACATTGATTATTTTATATACATATGTAAATTATAAAATTTAAAATGCATATACTTAAGTATGTATTTAATTCTTCCAAAATCTGATAGATGAAAAACTCTTTATTTTGTCATTTTAATTTCCTTCTTTCTTTTAATACAAGGATGTCTGAACATAGTATTGACTAGATATTTGTACTTGCTCTTTTGTGAACTGAATTTTCATTTAGCTCACTCATGGATTGATGAGGATCCTGCCTATGTTATTATTAATGTGAATTATTCAAAAGCACTCTTTTCTATTCCCTCACACCAGAACTCCTCACCAGGTTCTGAAAGAGCTATAGATTTAAGCAAAAGCATTTGTTTCCTTGAATAATGCAAAAAGTTTTAGTTTCTACTGTGTACCCCATCAGTGCGCCAAAGATTTGAATCTTGTTCCCAAAGAATGTTTAAAAAAAACTCCAAAGCACCATATAAAAATCTTAAAGTTTCCCTATTATTAAATGTAATTTAAAGAACTCTGATTTGCAATGTATTAAAGATCTCTTTTGGCTTGTGTGGGAGTTAGGACACTGACTTACACTAGCTGCTGGCTGTTTAGTACTTGGAAAAGGAAAAAACACTTCCCTCATGTCCGCAAAGGAATAAAGCTATCAAAGACTAGCCATCAGAGTGCATGGCCTGGGCTGTTAATGGTCAGGTCAAGGAAGATATCACAATTATGGGTTTTTTAATGATCATTACATAACTCTTGATATGCCAAGTCAGGTCCTCAGTTTTATGGTTTTAAAGAACAATCATGTGAAGCTAAGCAGTTTTTGGCTCCTTAAAACTTGAGCTCATCACCTTAATCAGGAGAAAAATCTGTTAAAAAAAAAAGAACGTCATTAATGATTGTTTCATTAAATAAGCAAAAACAAAGGAAGGCATTAAGAATCAAGTGAAAACAAGACCCTGAGATCCTCCCTGCAGATCCTTGTCCACTTTTTCCTCCACACTTACTGGAAATTCATGTGGCCAGATATTTCTAATTCCTAGGGCTTATCACAAATGTCCTTTCTGCAACAGGTTTGATAAGTCCTGAAGAGGTCTCACGTTTGTGGAGTCTGAGGTCTCAAAACTTCCCTGGTGATTTAATCAGTTCTTAGAGTCATGATGAGCTTGTAAAAGAGCTTGTTGGGAGCGTCAGAGACACAGTCTCTGTTTAAACTCATGTGTTTATTTCCTAAGGATGGATCTTCCAACTTTTCAGACGGGAGATGGGAAGAGGAGCAGAAGGAGAGAAAGAGCTGCATTTAGGACTTGTCTTCATTACCCTGGCCCACCTGGGCTGTCCTGAAGATCTGGACACCATGGACATTTACAATTAATTTGAATACATAATTTTCTTGTATCATAGAAAAAGCAAAAAGTAAAGCCTTCAAGGCAAGCTTCAGTGGCTCAAGGATATCATTGAGTACGCGTGTTCCTTCTGTCTTTGCTCTCTGCCATCCTGTTTGTGAGCTACATTTTCCTCATGGCCACAAGATGGCTGCAGGGCCTCCAGAATCATGTTCTCTATATGCCAGCTTCCCAAATGGAAAAAAAAAATGAGCAAAAGATTTTCCTTCTATGCCTGGCAATTTTCTATCAGGAAAACAAAAACAAATCTTTCCCAGAAATCCTTAATTGATTATGGGAGAGCAGGTCTTATACCAGAACTGGGTTACCTAACTACCACTGGTCTCACAGGCAAAGTTCAAGAGGCTTGCCATCATCTCATTTGTCTTCAGGGGTGACTGAGTACATTGCTTCCCAGACAAAACTGAGGCTCAGCCAGCAGGCATGCTGAAGGACCGGCTGCTGGAAAGGCAACCTCCTGGGACAGTCCTGGTGCTTACAATAACACCTTCCACTAGTCAATTGCTTTTCAAAGTAACCTCATGTGGATTGATTTCATGTTATACAGTCAAAAGCAAACTGGGAGAGAAGACAACCCAGAAAGACGTATGTGGTCTTATGGGGGTAAGGCTAAGAAAAGGGAAGATCTTGTGGATCAACTCAAAATAGATACACAGATTTTTACTAAGTATCTGTTTTGTGCCTGGCAGAGTGCTGGGCCGCTGTCAGATTTAAAAGCCTTATGAGGGTGTGATGTGGGTTGAATCTGCAAGGAAATTGTAACTAGTAGGCAGGGTGTAGACTGCCCTGCTATCCAGGAGAGAACAGAAAGAATAGGAGCATTACTCAGGGCCAAGATGTGAAGTGGAGAAAATAATAACCAGGGGAGAAGGCAGAGGGCAGATATTATTGCAAATTGAGGTCTGGAGAGAGCTTTGAGAAAGAGCTGGATTTGAGGGCTTCAGGGATAGACCAGCAGAGAGGAGAGAAGCGAAGTGGGAGAATACTCCAGGCCTGGAGGCGATGGGCACATGCAAGAACTGAACCAAGAACAACTGTTTGTGGAGACTGAGAAACCTGACCTGGATGCAGATTGGGAGAGCGCTGTTTGAATTCTTGGACATCACCATTCAGAGGTGAACCTCAGCTGGCATGGTGGTGCACGCCTGTAATCCCAGCGGTTCAGAAGGCTGAGGCAGGAGGATCTTGAGTTCAAAGCCAGCCTTAGCAACTCAGCAAGACCCTGTCTCTAAATAAAATATAAAAAAGGGCTGGGGATGTGGCTCAGTGGTTAAGGGCCCCTGGGCTCAATCCCTGGTACACCCACCAAAAAAAGAAGTAAACCTCAGAGTGAAATGGTATCTGACAAACAAGTTTTGTTTTGTGAAATTTCCTGGGGGACAGTGTTGTTGGGGGCAGTTCAGTGTTGTCTCTGATGCCTGCAGGTAGGTGCCCTTAGTTCACTGGTGGAGAACAGCTCTGATGGGCATGGGTCTGGGCTGCCTCCTGCCCAGGACAGATGCCCATCTGTATGTTGCTCACTGCCTGCACAGATTCAGACACCCTGTAGCTTGGTTCATACACAGTGCTGCCTTCAGAGAAATGGAAATCCCGCCCCCGTCCTCCCTGCAGAGCAGCATTGATCTTTATTACAGGTTTTGTTAACTGGTGCCTAAAAACCTGTTGACCATCTTATTCGGATCCCAGTGTTTCCTCCTCCAGAAGCGGCAGCAACCTCACCCCTGTATCCTTCAAGTGACACGCTTCTGTCCTGTTGACCCCACCCCTCCCTCATACACATCACAACTTTCCCAGAAGCCCACATCCTCTCTGTGCTCATGAAGATCCTCAAGTATAAACCACATACCACCAAATCTTCTCAGGAAAAGAGTTGGGCAATGGCTTAATAAGACTGGCTGCAGGATCTGGGGGTGGAAGGGATGACCATAAACTCATACATATGAATTTTTGCCACATTCTTACCTGGTCCATAAACCTACAGATTAAAATGTTTAATATATGTAAAACATAAAATATTTATGTATATGAAACATAAACTGTTTCCTTTTGACCGTTTCTAAGTGTACAATTCAATGACATCAATCACATTCACACAGTTTGTACAACCATCACCACTATTTCTAAAACTTTTTCATCACCCAAACTGAAACTCTATATTCCTTGAGCAATAGCCTCCTAGTCATTTCTCTCTCCAGCCCCTGATCCCCTTTAATCCATGTTCTATCTATCTGAATTTGCTTATTCCAGATGTTTTATATAAAGAGACTTATAGATGATTTATCATTTTGTGGGTGGTGGATTCTTTCACTTTGCATTGTGTCTCAAAAGTTCCTCCAAACTGCCATAGTTTTGCTCCTCTTTATGGCTGAATAATATTCCATTGCCTGTACATACCACTTATTGTTTATCCATTCATCTGTTGGTGGACACTTGGGTTACTGCTGTTGTAAATAATGCTGCTAGGAACAAGAGCATACAAGTATCCATCTGAGTCTCTGTTGCCAGTTATTTGCAGCATATACTTAGGATGGAATTGCTAGATCATATGATCATAACTTTTGAGAAACCACCAGACTGTTTTCCACAAGGATTGCTCCCGTTTACATTCCCACTAGTAACATCAAGGGTTCCAATTTCCCCATGTCCTAACTCTTGTTTTTCTGTTTTTGTATTTTTTTTATCATAGCTTTCCCAGAAGATGTAAAGTAGTATCTTCTTATGGTTTCGACTTACATTCCCCTAATGACCAATGATGCTAAATATTTATTGTGTGCATGTTGCTATTTGTACATCTTTGGAAAATATTTACTAAAATCATTTGTCCATTTTTAAATTGTGCTATTTATCTTTTGGTTGTGGAATTATAGGTTTTTTATGTATTATGGATACTAAACCTTTATTAGATAAATGACTTACAAATATTTTCACCCATTCTGTTGTCTTTTCACTCCCTCTTTAACACATTAAATCCCAAGTTTTCTATTTTGTGAAACAAAATAACAAATATGCAACTATTATTTTGAAGTCACCCTGAGTGATATATTTGTCGTTCAGTTTTTATAGGTGGGGAAAATGGCACAAAATGGGTTTAATAATGTTCTTTGGTGTACAAGAACTTTCAATTAAGTCCAATTTATCTTTCTTCTTCTTTTGTCGTTCATGTGTTTGGTGTCTTATTTTAAAAAACCATTGCCAAATCCAATGAGATTCTGGTTGACGTTTTCCCCTCTATGTTTTTATAGATTTTGGCTCTTAAATCCAGGTCTCTGATCCACTTGCACGTGGTATGAAGCAAGGATCTGGTTTCATTTCTCTGCATGTGACTATCCAGTTTCCTAGCACTTTTGACTGTCCTTTTCCAATTGAATGGCATCAGCACCCTTGTCAAAAATTAATTGATGATGGCTGTGAGGGTTTATTTCTGGGCTGTCAATTCCATTCCATTGGTCTATCTGTCTTTCCTTATGCCAGTACCACACCGCTTTGATTACTGTAGCTTTGTAGGAAATTTTCAAACTGAGAATCTACAGACTCAAAATGCAAAGGATGTCTCTATTTGGAAGTCAGTGCTTTTTCTCCTTCTTAGGAACTGTTCCTGCAACAAGTTCAGACATGCCTGCCAGCCTGTGGTCTGTCTTCCTGTTCCAAGATGGGTTCTGGTTGAGGTCACAGTCGTAGCAGGGAAAGCCCTGCAATTTTAAGTCTTGGCAGGGGCAGGACTAAGTGGAATCTCAAAATAAATGCTCTGAGGTCTTTCCAGAGAAGCTAGGTTCATTGGTTTGTATTTCCAGGCAGGGTCAAGAACAATCCCAAATAAAGGAGCAGATGTTAATGAGAGGGCCTGAGTGTCTGCAGGTTCTAAACAGGACTCTAATATCCAGTTCCAAAATCACCACAGAAAGAAATGAATTCAGGGAACAGATACAAAGGGATGGAGAAAAGGAGAAGAATAAATAAACAAAAAATAGAGACAAGCCAAAGATGGGAAAGAACAGGAAATCCACTGCCACTCCCTAAGTGGTATGGGCAGATGGAAGAAGGAATGTTACCGCGACCTTGGGGCCAAGATCACTCTGTGGAAGATCGGAACTGTCTCCTAGACAACAGGAGCTGGTACCCCAGGAGAGAGGTGGCCTAGGCCAGCACTGCCTCCCCAGATGGGAAAGGGAGAGTGGCCCTGGCTTCTCCCTCCCCCCCTCTCCCGCCTTACCACTGACTGAAGTCCCTATGAAGTCATCTATCCTGGGAGCCCCAGGAAATGCAGTCTCCCCATTCATTTTGTCTGCCCTCTCTTCCCACTGGTGATGGACACTGAAACAGAGGAGATGGAATGGGACTCAGGCCAGCAATTACACACAAGAAAATCAGGAAACCTCTCCCACTGGAGTGCAGGACCACTGCTTTGAGATGTGCTGTTAAACATTTAGTAATGAAGCTGGACACGGCTGCGCATGCCATAATCCAAGCAGCTTGGGCAGCTGAGGCAGGAGGATTGAGAGTTCAAAGCCAGCCTCAGCAATGGCGAGGCACTAAACAACTCAGTGAGACCCTGTCTCTAAATAAAATGCAAAATAGGGCTGGGGATGTGGCTCAGTGGTTGAGTGCCCCTGAGTTCAATCCCTGGTATTCACCCCTCCACTCGCCTGCGCGCACACACGCACACACAAATCATTAATGACCACAGAAGTACAGTTCTGAAGAAAGAGACGAGTGAGAGGCAAACATGCAGGCTCTTAATGTTATGGAGCTGAGAAACTGAGGCAGCGTACAGACCCCCTCTTCAAACTCCGATACTTGCCATCAAGTCAGAAAGATTTCAGACATGTTGCTCAGAGTAACAGGAACGAATTTATTGAAGGGATAGGAAAAGGGGACACTCTCAAGGCAGAGAGTGGGTCCTCTCAAGGAGGAGAGGGACAAGTTGCCTCTCTTGCACTCTAGTTTTATTGGGGATCCCAGAGAAGTTTCCAGATAGTTCCACCCGGGTCTACCTCTTGACTTTTGACCCACAACAAGGTGACATCAGACTTTCAAGTCTCCACTGTCATGGCAACTCTAGGTCACCTTGGCCCATGCTGAATGATTCTAATTGGATTCTTAATTATACATTCTTACAGATTTATGGTTAGGAGGAACTATCCTTATCTCCCAGAGTTTTAGGCTCTGGTCACAAAGTCTCCTGGGTCCCTCCCATTGACATTATCTTGGGACTACATTTCTCCTTCAGTGAACAGTTAGTTTGCTGAGGAGTGTGGCATATCCTGTCCCCTTAAGCCAGGTTGGGCTGCAGGTAAATTGCTTCTTGGAAAAGAAAGCATGCGGGGGTCAGCACAGTGGGCCCATTTTATAGAATTATTTTCTTAACCTCAGGTTCCCACCATCCTCACCTGTCTGTTGCCTAACATTTATGTGTTATCACATTTAAATTCTTGAAAAGTTCCAGTGAGTCCAGTATGTCAGATCAGTTTTAATGACAGAGAGAAGGAGTTCTGTTAAATGGCTTATCCAAGGTTGTAACTGACGAAACCAGAAAGGGCAATCTGGGCTCATCTTTCTCAACTCAGTCTGTGCTTCTAACCCCGATGTTTGCTGCTTCTCAAAAGAAAACCAGAGTCTAAAGTTCTGTGAGATGATGGAAAGAAGTCTGCCCCTCACAGCACTGTTTTCCCGCTGACTGTGACCCTGGAGGGCCATGGACATATGTGAGCTTCCTCTAGCCAAAGTGCCATGGAGAATATGGGAAGAAAGGGGTAAGGAGAAGGATGCTCCAGGCGTCCTGCAGGACCTGGCAACAGGCTGCAGGTACAGAAGCTCTAGGGGGGCCTGAGGTGCCCTACATGGTGCTTGTCCCATCTCTTGGCTTCTCTATGCCCCTTCCCTCTGCGGTCAGTTCCCTATGTAGAATTTTCCTGGATTCCCACAGGAATCCTTAAGGGATAAGATGAGCAGGTTCACCAAAGATGCCCAGGGCAAAGGCAAAAGCTCTTATCTCGTGAGGATGTCAGGTAGAGCCCACTGGATCTGCTACCCATACCCTCTCCCTGTCTAACTGCGTTTTCTAGTACTTTCTCTCGGTTCGCTTGCTCCAGCTACACTGATCTTGTGGTGGTTTCTTCTACACACGAGGAATGATCCCATCTAAGGGCTTTTGCTCTTGCTGTTTCAACCATGTGGGACACTTTTCCCTGATTCTTCTGCTTCCTTCTCAGCTCTCGTAGGTGCTGCCTCAAAAGTCACCCATATCACTGAGACCTTCCCTAATTATCCTTTAAAATAACAAACATCCTTCTCTGTGGACAGCAAAATTTCCACTTTCCTGTCTTCTTCACAGCACTTACCATCTTCATCAAAGGTTTCAAACTCCCACAAGTATCAGAGTCACCTGGCATAGAGGGGGCGGGGGGGGGGGTTGGAATATGGTAAAACCCAGATTCCTGGCCCCATCCTCAGCTTCTGATTCCACAGGCCTTGAGAGGGGCCTAAGAATGTGCATTTGCAGAAGTTCCTGGGAAATACTCATTCCAGAATCACATTTTAAGAGCCAGTGCTATGTAACTATCCATATACAAATTATTTATATACAGTATACACACAGAGATCAATTTTTGTTAGCATTTAGTTTTTTTATATTTTTAATAATTTTTAAAACTTTGACACTTCTAAAATTATATTCTCTTTTCTTTCTATATTTGCAATCACCCCATACCTTGTAATCAGTTTATATAAGATTAAAAAAAAAAGACTTTTTCATTATCCATTTTCTCTTTGTGTCTCTCAGGTTTATAGCCCTTGTGTCATTTTCTTTCCTCTTGTTTCTTTATGCATGCTCCATCACACTTTACTTTCATAAGTTGAATGGTTACCTCATTTTCTATCTTTCTTGATTCACTTAACATATATTTAAAGTTCTCTATTGTCCTCTTGACTCTTCTTTAGCAGCATTCCACTGACTTTGAAATGGCACACTTTCCTTGGACAGAGCTCTAGATTTTTTTTAAATTTTTTTTAGCTGCTGATGGATTTTTATTTTATTCATTTATTATTTATATGTGGTGCTGAGACTTGAACCCAGTGCCTCCTACATGCTAGGCAAGCACTCTACCACTGAGCTACAGCTCCAGCCCCAGAGCTCTAGACTTTTTGTAATGCTTCTGATTTTCTTTTGAAACCAAATATTGTTTAGTGCTAACTTATTTGGGTGTTTCCAGAGAATTTTTAAAAACGCACTTTTTTTTGGATTTCTAATTTTATGGCACTGTGGTCAGAAAACTTAGTCTGAATGATGTTGGTGTCTTCCAATGTCTTGAATCTTTTCTGTAACAAAGAACATGTCCAATCTTTGTAGTTTCATATGAGCATGAAAAAAATATAAATTTTGCTTGTTGGGAGTGAAAGGATATATATAGTATGTTGTATATAGTAACACATTAATATATATGAGCACTTATTTATCATGTAATTCAAATCTTCTGACATGTGGTTGTTGGTTGCCTGGTCCACTATTTCTTCCCATCCATTTCTCTCATTTTCCCTCTGAAGTCCTATTAGAAAGATGTTGACACCTCTATGTCTTCCTTCCATATCTCCTAACTCTTCTCTCCTTCTTTTCCTCTCTTCCTCAATTCTTGGTATCTACTGGGATAATTCTTCAGCCTGAACACCCAGCTTGCAAATTCAGACCTGGTGTCCCTCTACCCTCCCTTCACACATACAGACTTTGTTATTTCCTGGCCCACAGGGACAATGAGAGACGAACCTGCTGAGGAATATGGGGGACAGAAAGTGACAGAAAATATAAATTCTCCCCCAGAGGCTGGTCTGGGCTTCAGCTGTGCCCTAAGCTAACCCCAGCACAAGGTCACTATCTCCCTCCCCTTCTTATCCACCCCTTTACCTAACAGGGTCCCAATGAAGACTGTCCTTGCAGTTTCTTGAAATGTCTGTGTTACTTGGCTGAATGCACTTATGATCCATCAATCTCCCCATCTTTTCTATAGAATCTGCACTCCTGGATTCCATGTGAGAACCAGTCATCTACGAATAATCATTTCTCATCCATCCTGGTTTATCTGTGGGTCCCACTTCTCAGTTTTTATAGCCACTGCTTGTCTTAATTTTATTCTTTTCAAAATAATGCAAGGAAAAAAATATGAAGAAGTTTGAGATCATTTTATTAGCAATAAATGTCTGTCGATATTAATTTGTCCCATGTGTGATATATGAGTGAGACAAATGCCAAGCTGTTAAATTCAACTTGAATAACAGGAATGGCAAAGAATGAGCTGAAATTCTTGGCTAGCAGAGTAGCCATATTTTTTCCAAAAGAGTTGACCTGCTTAAGTTCAGAGATCTGGAGTAAAAAACTTTACAGAGCAATGTTGAGACACGTACTGAATCTAGGGGAATAAATTTCTCAGGATAAATTCCCCAGGGCTTTAGCAGAATGACTTCTCCATTGGATGGCCAACTTAGCAAATAAAAATGTAGGACATCCAATTAAATTTGAAAAGTAGCTCTAACTGTAATTTGTATTTTAAAAATAATGGAATGCAAGACATTGAGGACATCCTGACAGAGCAAATGCATGACAGGACAGTCACTACATACAGGGCTGGTCCTGTGTGTACAAATCACCTGGCAATTCTATTTCTCCACTGACTGATGTTACTAGACGTGCACAGGCCTAAGGGTTGCTTGGAGTCTTTATGAGACAGGCCTTCCTTCCAGAGTGTGAAACATGACCACCTAGGGAGAGCATATTTAAAATTGTCACTGTTCAAGAAATTCCAGACCAGATATTTGCATAGCCTATTTAAAGTGAAAATGCTCAGTCCTGGATGTCCACTAGCATCACCTGAGAATTGGGTTGCCAGGTGAAATACAGGCTGCCCAGTTAAATCTAAACTTTAAGCACAGCCATTTTTATGCTATATATAGAATATGCTTAGTGTTTATAGGTCCAGTAAAAATTATTCATTGTTTACCTGTAATTCAAATGTAACTAAGAATTCATTTGCTAAGTTGCCAACTCTTACTTGGAGAGTTTAAAAAACACACCTCCATCTGGGCCACACTTCAGATAAACTAAATCAAAATCTAATCTCAGGATGTATCTATTGGTCCAGTTCAGAATTCCCCTAGGGGATTCCAATGTGCTGCCAGGGTTATGGTCCCTCCTTTGATGTTTAGAGCTTAGTTTCCACATCCATAGGTGCCTACCAGGATTTGTTGAGTTCAGATTCAACAGCCCAAGGTGAGCCTGAAAGTCTGTGTTTCTAACAAGTTTACAGGTGATATGGTCCTACAGGCCATAGCACTGGTTTGTTGATCAAATATTTATGAACACCTGTGGGTAAAATGGTATTAGGTAGAGTGGCAGAGAGGCTCACAATAATTGGAAGAATATAAACTCTCCTTTCAGCTTAAGACTGTGCACAACAAACTGGTGAATTTTCGAGACTTTTTCTTCACTGCCAGTGCAGTGGAACCTCCTGAAATGAGCAGGTCCTTGGTTCACCTTGTCTTGTAAGCTCCAAATGGTACCTCTGCCTCCTTTTTTTGGTACTAGGGATTGAAACCAGGGGCACTTAACCACTGAATCACATCCCCAGCTTTTTAAAATATTTTATTTAGAGACAGGTCCTCACTGAGTCGCTCAGAGCCTTGCTATGTTGCTGAGCTGGTTTTGAACTCACAATCCTCCTGCCTCAGCCTCCCAAGCCACTGAAATTACAGGCATCCACTGCACCAGGGTCTGAATGGTCTCCTTTCTGAGTAAAGGATGTCCCTCGGGTGTGGAGGAAACCCTAGTGTTTGTCTTGATTTGGGTGTGTGTACAGTCCCTACCCCCAAGAGCTACACTCTGGGAACAGCATCTCCCAGTAGGCAGAGCTGACTGGCATGGACCAGCAGGGCCTCTGTGCCAGCAGCTGACATGGCTCTTGGGCCTGCAGGAGTCTTCTCTTGGCCTGACTAAAGTTGAGGTTTAATCCTTGAAAGAAGCATTTTAGATCTCTTAGAGTAGCCACCATACCCCTAAATAAAATCATGAAATTTTACAGGGGTGCATATATGGAAACAGATGGTACAGGGTGGATGTGGATATAGGCGTGGCAGGAAAGCCTGTGAAATAAATCAGATGGGGTCTATGGTACCAGTGAGTGTACTTGAACTTTATTCAGCTACTGAGTGAAGTTCCAAAGGTCTTTTTTTTCTTCTACCAGCCAGCTGCTTCTTCATGTTCACTGTGGAAACACACACACACACACACACGCGCTCTCTCTCTCTCTCTCTCTCTCTCTCTCTCTCTCTCTCTCTCTCTCTTTCTTAATTCAACTCATAGGGAAAGTCCAAAAGCTTCAATCACTATTAAGATCACCAGGAGCATATTGACTTATTCCTTGGGGATTGTTCACCCAGGTTATAATCTTTAAAGGAATTTGTAGGAGTTGGTTGTTCACTAAGGTTGTCAAGTGTGGTAACTTTTACAAATCATCCTGCCAGCTCTCAGGTGCCAACATGTACCAAAGCTACTCTCAAAATACTCTGCAGAAGTAGCACAGAACTGTTTCTGTTCTCCCAAGGATGTGAGCAGATTGGTTAGAACAGCAATGTTACTTCCAGAATGAGAAGATCTGGTTCCCATTTCAGCTTTACCACCTAATGGTAGTGTGACTTTAGGCAAGATGCTTGAGTGGTTTGATCTCAGTTTCTTACTCTAACAACTGGACCAGTATTGCTCAAAAGGGGTCCTGGGGGCTCAATGAGAAAATATACATGACAGTGGTTGGCACAGGTTGATCCAGCTCGGTCAGCTCTGCCTCCTGGGAAATGATGTTTCCACTATAATACCATGATCTTTGCCTCTCCAGTTTTTATTCCCAGACAACTTTCTCTGTGGCAAGAATCAGCAGAAAGCAGCAAAAACTGAAGTTCAAAGAGAACTGCAAAGCTATGTGCAGCTTATGTTTATAAAGAATGGCATTTATAGATGAGCATTTTCCAGGGTAGCATATTTTAATAACACAAAACAAATCACACACAAATACCAGCACACACAGACACCCCTTAAAGAAAGTATTTACTATTAATTTTATGAGAAGTTGACTGAACTGTTGAAAGAATGTTGAAATGAAAAGCCACTTCTGAAACACCCTTTCATGCTTTGAAACATTTCGGTATATTGTTAGTATTTTTCTTCCTAATTTGCAGGCTCTTGGCTGCCCCTGCCTGTGTGACTGAAGGAGGAAATGGTTCAGTTTGATGAGCAGGAATACTACTGGTTACGTTCGCTGTGAACATTAGTTGATTTCAAATGAATCATCACCTGTGAATATCAAGAAATGCCCTTTACCTCTTACGCCCAACAGGACTGCATTCAGTAAACTCATTATTGCATAAGATGCAGTAATTATACAGAGGTCAAATTGTTTCAGAGACTGAGATGCCCTGATTTTCATCTTAGTTTATGATTGAAAACACCAATTCAACTTCTCTTTAAATTCTACAGAGGGAGCACACCAAGGAGATAATTTTATTTTCATTTTGACCAGCATGACCAGATATAGACTATGGTGTTTTTATAAATAATGACCAAATGTACCTTAAATGTGTTTTGGTCTGTGTATACACACATATGTGTATACATGAGACTATAAATATAAATAACATATATATACGTGTTAAATACATTGTAACATGTCATTTCTGTGTGTAAATTTGTATATATGGGTGTGTTGCTATTGTACAACACTTAAAACTGAGGCAATTAAAGAATATTTGATGACAAAGGGAAATATTAAGCCAAAACAAGTTACAAAACAATATTATAGTATGATTCCCATTTTGGAAAATTTATGTGTATACACACATATGTAAAGCATATGTACAAAAATTAGAATACATAACAATATGTAACCAGTGGCTTACATATGAATGGCTGGATTACTGGTTATTTTTTTTCTGTGTTTTTTTTTCAATAAACATGTATTTTTTTATAATCAGAAAAAGATCCTACAACAAATGTTATTTTTAGGAAATGAAATCTAAAGTTCTTGGTATTGGCTGGGGATACGACTCATTCGTAAAGCACTTGCTTAGCATACACAAGGCCTTGGGTTCTATTCCTAGCACTGCAAAATAAACATTTAGAACATCAAAGTTCTGATTTCCTCTATGGCTGCCTCCTTGCCTGCTTGTTTTCCAGTTGAGGCTTCATGATTTTCTTGGCTGGGCTGGCAATAGCTAAAGAGAAAACCCTCCAGCCAGATGGTAGAAATTGAAGAGTGACCTTCAGCAGCTTTACTGCTTCCTCGGAGGAAAAAACAGAGGCCTAACTGCCCCAGGCTTTGTCTGTGAAGCAAAGCCATCCCGAAAGCCAAGGGATGTGCCCACAGAACATCCTGTGCTTGGCCAATGCTCTCCTGCCACCATATTGGAAGTCTACCTAGGTTTTGAGCAAGGATTCCTGCTTTCATTATTCACTGGGAATTGCAAATCATGTAGCTAGTGTTGCATGAAACCCTGACCTCTCAAAAGCAGATACAAAAGAAAACAATAAGACTAGTATAAGGGCTTAGCTTTCCTTTGCTTCCAGCATCTATGTAAGAATATCACCCAGGATGAATCACCTGGAACACTTTTTAACTTCCATGGCATTTCACTCTTTCTGTTCACAAAAACACAAAAGAACAACCACAATCATGCTAGAAGATGGATGGCATACACTTGGACTCAGTTTATGCATCAACTTTTTATCCTTTTTTAATTATGTCAGATCTCTAGAGTGTGACTCTGCAGGGGAACTTTTCTGGCCAAGAGTTCCCCTAAACTGGGCTGCCGTCACATGTATATATCCCTTCTCTCAAAAATGCAGACATTTTCAAGCTGCTTGGGTTTTGGCAGCCCTGGCACAGGGGCTGCTGATTTCCAAGCTCTTGGTCCTGGGCCCTGAGACAATGTTTTCTTTCTTTTTTAAAACACACCTACAAAAAGTACCATCAGTAAAATTCACTTGCCTTGTTGAGTTGATGCATATTTTTTTAAAATTAAAAATTAAATAAGTTTGCATTTCACTCTGAATGACTTTTAAGAAAATCAAAAATTTAAAACAGAAGACAAGCAACAAGAACATTGTTGACTCTTTCAATCTTTGGAAAATAAGAGGCAGAGAACCCTTTGACTGCCTCCTCCCCATGTCTGCTGATATTTTTGGTTTGCTAACTATGTAAAACTGTTCTTTAGCTATTTTTTATGGAACAAAAGAAGAGCCTGCAGTGTTCAACACTTTGCACTGATTGCTTTCTCTTGTTGCTGTTCAGCTCCAGGTGTTGGGTTCCTCTGTTGCCCTCCGCAGCCTGAGTTCTGCATTCCCGTTCCTCCCTGAGCCCTGGCCTGGTACTCCTCCGCCTGGGTTAAACGGCTGAAAGCGCTGCCTGCCCTGATTTGTCTTGGTCTCCCTTGACCCTGTCCCAAAAGCGGCTTCTCTTATTACAGTGTCATCCTACCTCAGCTGTTGAAACCTGGTCATTTCGCACCTGCTTCGATGAATTCTGAGTGCCTTGTGTTCTTGATGGGCTGCTCACTTCATAAATTCTCCCCTCTCCAGTTATCAGCACTCGGTCACCACTCAAGTGTGTTCCCATGCAGCCTTCTGGGCAGCACCAGGAGGAGGCTGTTTTGAAAGCCTCTGCTCCGGTTAAGATGACCAACTAATGATGTTCAGTCTGTCTGAAAACTTGCAATGACATAACTGATCCACAGCTTGACCCGAGGGACAGCAGCCCTGTGGTCATTCTTCTGTGTGCCAGCAAGCCGACCAGATCTGACAAAGTGTAAAACTGAACTTTTCCTGAAATTAGAGTAAAAATCTCACTGACCCTCTTGTCCCTGCTTAAGGATTTGTTTGGTTGCTTTTCCTTTGTAAATTCGCTGCCAGGTTGCCCCCGCCCCCCTTAAGGATTTCTTTTTTCTTTTTCTTTTTCTTTTTTTTTTAGTTGTAGATGGACACAATGTCTTTATTTTATTGCTTTGTACGTGGTGCTGAGGATCGGACCCAGGGCCTCACGCATGCAAGGCAAGCGCTCTACCGCTGAGCTACAATCCTAGCCCCCTTAAGGATTTCTTAATGCCACAAATTGATGGAAACACCAAAAGACTAGGAGCTTCAGGGCACTTCTAGCCTTTGGGAGCCAGCTCACACTTGGAAATACTTTGAGTTTGATCAGGGAATCTGATCTCTTGAGGGTCCTAGACTGATAGCTTTGGTATCTGAACTCTCACTAGCATTCAAAGGACAATGCCCTTTCTCCCTTATTGAAAAGTAATCTACCCTCAGGCCTGATTCAAAGGAAGTCCTAGCCACTCAGAGAAGCACTGGCCTTCTCTGTGGTCTGTCTTAACTGACTGATGTGCGTTTACAGGTGGGTGTCTGTGTATCTGTGTGTTTAGTTTGTACTGAATGTCTAGGTCTTGCAAATAATCAACTCCCTGGATTTTCACCATTACCCTATTGGAGAATTCAGAAGGTAAACATTCTGGACTTCTACCGACCCACAGACGCACCTATCAAGAGCTTGGGAACTGGGCTGGGGCTGTAGCTCAGTGGTAGAGCACTTGCCTAGCATGCGTGAGGCACTGGGTTCGATCCTCAGTACCACATATAAATAATAAATGAATAAAATAAAGATCCATCTACAACCAAAAAAATATTTTAAAAAAATTGCCTGAATCTAAAAAAAAAAAAAAAAAAGAGCTTGAGAACTCTCTTCCTGCCTCTGAGATCTTTTTTCAGCTTCCTCCGCAAAGAACCAGAAAAGCTCAGCCCCACTACCTGTGTGGAATATGCCAGGCCAGGCTGTGCTTCCCCCCTGGCACTGTGGCCTCACCTGCCAATCAATGGAGTACACATAGATTTCTGAGTTCACAGTCATAGCCACGGGATCTTTATTTGTTCCATCTAGGCTCCCTCTGGCTTCTGACTCATGTCTCCGTCTATTTAAGGTCCTGCATCTGCCCTTTGAGGACTCAACCTTCTGAGCTTCAGCAGGGTCTCCCTGTGGTGGGATTTTAGCTCAGAATCACCTCACTGGCTATCTTTGGAGCAGCACTTTGGGGGTTCTGAATCCATCCTTGGCTATAGCTCCTGGGACGGGATTTTTGGTCACTTATGTGGGATTCAGAGAAAGGGGATTATTTCCTTCTCCAATATGCTAAAGAACTATCCTCTTCTTACTGCTGCTGCTGCCACTGTTCACTATAAGCTTTGGAGATGATGACCTCCTGGTAACAGCTGCCCAATTATCTTCTGCCTCCCACTGTGGCCATTCCCATGGAATGCTCTACAAAAAGGAGCTACCTGATGACCACCGTGGCTCTGCTGGTAGGAAGTATAATGTGAGCTAGCAGAAGGGGCCCCGGGCTGTGACTCCTTTCTGGCCTCTGCTTCTGCTGCGCTCTTGATATGTCCCTACTGGGGAACTGAACATAAATCCCTGAGAGACACTTGGGTCTGTGAGTCTTGGAACCCTAGAGAGGAGACCAAGAAGATATTAAATGGTTAAAGCGTGACTACATGAATGAAATTAAATATTATCACATCATGCAAAGGTGAGATTAATTTTTCCAGATATATGTGGATGGTCTGACCAGGATATACATAGCAGCCACTTTGGAAGCCCAAAGAGAGGCCATCAAAGAGGTGGACAGGCATCTTCTAGATCCACTGAAATACATGGAAGGGCCAACTGGGAGAGACGTGCCATTTCTGTTAACTTACTGTGGACAGTGTGGATGATGATGAGTGTTGGTAAAGATGTGGGGAAGTTGGAATCCTCACATATCACTGGTGGAAATGTAAGATGGAGTCGATACTGTAGGAGCCAGTTTGATGAATCTCCAAAATGATTAATGTTCTAACCTTAAATAACAGTGATGGCTGCATAATTTTGAATAAACTAAACACCATTTAATTTTACCTTTTTTTTGGGGGGGGGGGCGTACTAGGGATTGAACTCAGGAGCACTGAGCCATATCCCCAGCCCTATTTTAAGGCTGGGCTTTGAACTTGCCATTCTCTTGCTTTATCCTCCCAAGCCACTGGGATTATGGGCATGAGCCACCAAACCTGGCCAATTTTACATTTTAAATGGGTAAATTTTATGATATGTAAAATATATCTCAATAATGCATCTTTTAAAAAAGGCTCCTTGAATAGAAAATAAATAGCCCAAATGTAAATCCATGATTAAACATACACACAAGAGGAGACGTAAAGTGCAAGTCTGGGTTTGAGTATAGCTGATCCCAGAGGCATCTTTGTGGAGCTGGGTCCAAGGTTTTTACTTAATGGTGGTCAAAGATTTGGCTAAGTAATGCCAAATTTACAGCAGGTCCAGGAGAGTAAGCTACCTGTTGATAGCCTTCCTAAAGGAGAGGCTTCCTGTCCCTGAGCACTTGGACCCCAGTGTCTGTGTGGATAGGCATCACTGCAGCCCCAGCACACAATCCAAGGCAGATTCCAGCAGCCCCCAGCCAAGCTCGGAGTGTTTTGCCTCTGGCACAGGCAACAAGCCATGATCCAAAGTAGATCTTTGTGAAAACTACGTTTCTTGTATAAAAACCTTTCCATTTTGAAAAATTGTTCCAAGTCCCCCTGCATTTGTATCTTTATTTGGGTCACTTGGCTGGAAAATGGACAGAATTCCATTTTACAGCTTCAAAGATAAACTTTTTCTTTCTTTCTTTTTTTTTTGTCTTGCTTCAAATGTTCTACTTGTTGCTAAGATTCTGCCAGAGAAGGTTGAACTTCACCTTTAGGATTGTTTACATTGTCTTCTATAACTCACTCTGGATATTGTCATAACCTTAGAGAGAGAACCTCTAACTCACTGGAGGTGTAACATCTTATTTTTGTTCTATCTCATGACATTTCCATACTCCTCATAAAAGAATCTGGAATAAGGATCTGAGTTCTTAGCCATAGCCTTATCACGTATTAAGAAAACAATCAATTTAGCATAATTAATTTACAGTGAGATGTCAGTGCTGGATGGGATGTTAGGGAACTCATGATTTAACATCCTTACTCCACAGATCAACAGATCAGGTCAGGTTCCTTTGGAAGGTTGCAAAACGAATTTTCTTAGGCCTCAGTTTCTCATCTTTAAAACGAGATAGATAATATTCTATTATTATTATTACTATTATTATTATTATTATTTCACCTGTAGAATTGTCATAAGAGTGAAGTAACAACATCTTTATAGATGTGTTCTTTTAAAAAACTTTACATTTGCTAGATAAATAGTATTTTTAATGAACACATGCAAACTCAAATTAATTTTATTCTGACAAGGTTGTTGTCTCAACGGAGAAAATCAGAGACCCTGAGCAGGGTCATGTTGCTAGAAAGGGCATATATTGCCCTAGTCTACAAAACATTGTCTGATGAGGACAGAAGAGTTAAATCACTTTCCTGGGAAGGAGAGAGACACACAATATGCTGTGTTCACACATATCTTTTAAGTATTAATCAACTTTGTAATTTTTCACTGAGATTAGTTTGTAAAAATTGGAGCAAAGAGGTAAAGGTTTGACGTGATTTCCTAAATAGGAAGAAGGCTTGGAGGGAAATGGCGTTGACTTTAGTCAGGGTCAGAGCTGCCTTGAATCAATCACAGGAAAGGGTTTCAGACAAGGCAGAAAGTTGGTTCCAGAAAATGCTACTGGAAAACTGGAAATAGATGCAAATTGTTGATCTGAGTATGGGAAGATGGGGCAATTCAGATGTTGTTTGTTTGGATTCTAATCAAGGATTGTATGATGTTATGGTAGCAATGACAGATTTCCAAGCCAATACTGTCATCTAATGTGTCGAAGGCACCATAACTATGTGGGGTGTTGTGTCTTAGGAGGGAAATCAGGCTGGAAAACTGTGGAAATCTACAACGAAACTCCTAGGTAGAGTATATGGAATTAAATTGAACATAGCTAAGACTGCAGAGGAAAGCACTCCTCTTATTATGTCCCTAAAAAGAAAAATCAGTTGCTGTATCATGTTCACCAAGACCATTTTGACTTTGAAGATCAGACAGGGCTCAGAATGAATTGCAACTTTGCCTCCAGCTTTACAGATAAATGTATTTGTTCTGGTATATTTCTTCAAAACTGAGGAGGTTCAGGACTGAACTATTATCTTTATGGTCACATTTGAAAACACTTTCTGTTTGAAACAAGTGAAGAAAAATCTTAGTTGTGTCTGCCCAGTCCTTTTTTCCCATCTCTAAGAATGCCCTCTCCCCATCCATAGGAGTGGGTCCTCTGGCATAGCTTTACCCTGTAACTCTCTCTCCCTCATTGTCAAAGCTGATTGGACCACAGTTGGGCACCCAACCCAGAATTAACCAATCAAATCTTCTTTTTCCAGAATCCTCAGATGCTGGCCATACTGAGCCAGATCGTGATATAGTGTTAGACCTTGGGCCATCACATGCATGATGAAGCAGAGCAGCCAGGTGTTCGAAAGGGAAAAATGAGAATGATGTGGATGTGCAGACAAATGAAGAAACAAGAAGCCATGTGGCCCCAGAAAAATGGAGAAATAATTGGATCTAGCTTTACAGTGTCTGGTCTAATATTCTGTGAGGCTCAGCTATACTTCCTGTCCTGAGATGCACAAATTTGCTTAAGCTAGTTTCAGTGAGTTTATGTTACTTTTAATGTAACAAATCTTAACCAAAATCTCAGGGATATTTGCAGATGAGAAAAGATCAGATGGTTCTCTTTTATTACCTTTTTGACCCTAAAATAGTTTTTCTTGAGTATTTTGCCTTAGAAAACCTGAAAGTAAAACACATTTATTTTTATGTCATTTTAAACTCATTCACATTATTACATACAAATGCCACTGTAACCAAGGAAGGCATAATATTAAATTTCAGCATTGTTGATGCTCACTAAATAGTTGCTGAGCAAATGAATGTTTCTTTAAGAGATATTTACCAAGCATTATTCTAGTGTTGAGCTAAGTACATAGTTAGCCTACATTTCCCAAATTAATGATTAATGCTCTTGGAAGATTGTTGTGCCTTTCATCAAAACATAAATTAAACATTTTTATAGATTTGCTAAAACACATGGCTTACATATGCTATGTAGTTATATCTGCATTATTTCCATATAAATGATTTATTGCCTCATAATAGCAATTAGGAGAGGAAAAATAGTGTTGGGGCTTTGAAGACATAGTTTATAAAAGAACCAGTGGTTGAATTTTTTACATGCACAAAATTTAGTGTAAAATCTATTCATTTTCATGACTGACATACTCTGTAGACAACCTAAATGTAGAGTAAAAACTCTTTTCTTTTATTTTCTAGTCAGACCTGGAGTCAAATCCTCTTCAGTGCCTGGGGAGAGGAGTTCAGTTCTTCCCTAAATTGCATGATATTGTTTTCAGAATGATCTCAAAATTGTTTTTGAACATACTAGTAAGAATGTTCTAGCCTGCTCAGGAGGAGGAAAAAAGGTAGATATCTACCAGATATTTTACATTAGCAAGGACTCCACCTTAGGTCAGTTTATAGAGCTGTGGTTCATGAATCTCTGCTGATTGAAGGAAAAATCACAAAGATAATTTATTTTGCTTTTTCTCTAACATGCAGGTTCAAATTCTTATTTGGTTCTGAAAATCCCTAAGGAAATAGGTCTGTATTTTAGAATTAGTTATGGCACCAAAGATGTGTATGGAAAAATGTGAGCAATTTCTCTGTAACAGAAGCTGTTTCAGCTATAAGTAACAAATCTCCCAAATAGTGGCTTATAAATATTAGGGGTAAACAGTACAGGTCCCCTAGTTCTTTCTTCCTTTTAGGGCCATCCAAGAAAATTATGCTTACTTCTTCTGGGCCACACTCTGTCTGCAGGAGATGCTGGAAAATGCATTAGGTTTTCAGCTGGGCACACTGCACTTCCCCACCAAGTTAAGGTCAGCCCTACTATTACCCCCAAGGGAAGGGAAGGAACAGTGTCCTCATCCCTCATGTGGATGTCTCACCCTGAACACACCTGAAACTTGTTACTTGAATCTATTTGTATTTCTAGCCAATCTGCCTTCTGAGGGGACAGTCAACAATGTTAGTAACAAACTCGAAAGTGGTTATTTCCAATGTAAGATGAGGAAGAACACAGTTCCCAAAGAGCAATAAGGGAATCAGTAATACTCAAAGAGGCTCCCTCCCTGCCTGCTTCTCTGTCCTCCACACAAATAACAGTCATACACAGCACATTCCCATCAAGCCTTCACTATGCACCATGAATTGTGTGTGCATGAGTATGCATACTCATATGATAGTCTGTGTATGTTATGATGCTCTGACATCTTAAAAACCCTTTTGACTGGGGAGGGACTGCTGGCCTCCAGGTTAGTGGATCCTTAGAGATAACACAGGGTTCCAGGGCAGGGAGCATGACTCTGATATGTGAACTACTCAATCCAGAGCCAGATCTCCTCTCTCTGGTTCCAGCAGACAGGAAGCAGTATCCATCTGCTTTAATTATCTCAGGGCCAGGTAGCAGACAACTAGGGACCCACCCCTATACCTCCGAGCCTGCTGGGATCATTCAAATTAGCCAAGCCCAAACTGCTCACCCTGCCTAACCAGTCCTCCCTTTGGAAGGTCCAGGAAAGGCTCTGACCTCAATCTTCCCTTCATTCCTGTCCTCTGCCTTCTAACCATCCTCTTGTCTTCCCATGTAGCCCTACATGGCCTGCTGTCTCTAGGATCTGTGAGGACGGTAGACTTGTTTTCCCAAGCCTCTGCTAAGTCTCCTCCTGTGGCTGTACAGAACTGACCATCACATGAATGGACGTAGAATATCCAGACTGTGTCGCTGGGTCCCTCAACACTCCCATTACTCAACTCTCCTAGTTTTAGCTCTTTTCAAATTCTCAGTGTACAATAATTTGGATTGAACTGAAGCAGGACTTTAAATCCTACATATGCAGGAATGAATTCATTTTCAGTATTTCTCCAAGTTTGGTTCATTGACCACCTGCATCAAATCACTTGGGGTTTTTGTTAAAAATGCAGATTCCTAGTTTCAACCACATTTTTGAAGTCAGAATCTCCAAAGGACAGCTGTGAACATCTGCCAGAGCAATGCATGCTCCAGAAGGGCAGTGTTTTCCCTCCACTGCTGTGTCCCTTCTGCATATCAGAATGCCTGCCATGAAGTTAGCATTCAACAAATAATTGTTGGATATGTGTAAACTTACAGCTATTGCTCTGTATTAGGCATGGTTCTAAGGACTTTCTATGCATTAACTCTTTTCATCCACTTAGCAACCCTTTGAGCTAGGCACTGTTGTGATTCCCATGCACAGGTAAGGATTCTGAGTCAGAGAAATTAAAAATGACTTGCCCATGTTATTTTTCATTGCTATAACAAAATGCCAGAGACTGGGTAACTTATAAAGTAAACAGGTTTATTTGACTCACAACTGTAATAGTGGAGGAGTCCAAACATCATCGTTCCAGTATCCTAATGAGGGTACCCCTGGCTGCATCATAACATGTGGAGAAGTGGAAAGGGAACCAGCCATGTGCAGATGGGACAATGAGAACACATGGTGGGACAGAGAGCAAGAGACAGAGAAGTACCAGGCTCACTGCTTTTATAGCAACCTGCTACATTGGGAACTAACCCACTCCTACTAGACCTGAGCTACTTTCATGAGACAGCATTCACCCATTCATGAGGGTGGGGACCCTCCTCTTAAAGGTCCACCATGTCAGGGCTGGGGATATGGCTCAGTTGGTAGAGTGCTTGCCTTGCATGCACAAGGCCCTGGGTTCAATCGCCAGCACCACCAAAAAAAAAAAAGGTCCACCATGTCAACACCATGACACTGGGAACCAGGCTTCCAGCACATGAACCTTTCTTTGGGGAACAAATCATCTCCAAACCACAGCACAAATTCTCAATTTGAGGGTGACAGAGGTACATATTGAACCCAAGCAGCTTGAATAAAATTGGAGATTGACACTGAACTTGGAAATAGAAGTAAAAAAAGAAAAAGCATACTAAAACACCTAGAGATTTGTGACAGCCTCAGGGTGTGTCTCTCGAGATGAACAGGAGACAATTATGATAAACAGAATAAAGGAGAATAAATACACCAACAGAGTAACCACAAAGCCACATGGTGTGTGCCAGGAGAGGGGTTGGCACAGTGGGCACTGGGAGCTTGTGGGAAGACAGAGGAAGGCTTGGACAGGAGCTGGGGGAGGCCGTGGAAGAGTTGAGGCTGGAAGTTGGCAAGGACCTGATCCTGAGGATGGAGTTGTTTGCCGTGAGGACGTACACTGAGTAGCAGAGCCTATCCAGAGCAGAGATGGGTTTCTCAGGGCTGCTGGAGGGAATGGAACTGAATCAGAAGCTGGTTGAGCATGTATTCACCCATTCTCCAGCCATTCTCATGAGCGCTGGTAGTACACAGGGCCCACAGTTACTGAGCATCCATGTTGTATATGCCCGGGACCGTGCTGTCCTAATCCTCTCGTCCTAGGAGGCTGTCATTCCCATTTTACAATCCTAGGAAAAACAAAAGAACAATAAAATGAACCATTTGCAGGAAGAAACGAGAGAATTCACAGTACAGTGCAGAACCTTCAAAACAGCAGAAACTGTCTAGAGAAAGCTATTCCTAAAGAAAAAATAAATGGTCTACCAAATTGATGCAGCTGTCCCTTTCAACACAATCTGTCTTTCTACTTCTCTTTAGCGTGCCCCTTTGTCAGGCCCATCTTCTGAATGTCAGTTTTATGAGTGTTTCATGATTTGGTCACTTCTGAGTACCGTCCAAACCTCAGTATTTCATACGAGAATGGGATGATGTTCCTTTAAGTCCCGTTTGTCATAAATGAAGTGTCAGATGGGCAAACTGAGTCTGCCTGAGTTTGAGTCTGATGTCACATGGGCAGACACTTGTGTGTATGTGGGTATATACTCTCATTAGTGCACAAAGAGGTGCTGGGTATTGGTACATGAAGGAAACATATGAAACTACTCCCTGTCCTGATTTTCCCACCCATGATGCCAAACTGTTATTTCTCTGTGAATTTAGTAAAGATTGTGGATAAAATCAAACATGCAGTTTTTTTTGCAAATAGAAAATGACTTTAATATTAACAAAACCCTTGAAATTCACTCTATATTCAACAGTAGGAAAGAAAAACAAGAAATTATCATATCACTAAATACAGTTAACTTTTAAAAGACTCCAGCAAAACACAAATTGGTGTCAGCTCCATAAGTGATTGATTAGGATTAACAAATTTTAAGCAAATTGATAATATTTAATGGCTTTGAGCTTGAGATCCTCCTACCTCACCTCCTGAGTCACTAGGATTAAAGATGTGTGCCACTATACTTGGCTGCAAACCAATAATTTAGAAAATTATTAAACTGATTAATGTCATTGACATTAAATGATTTCTGGAGAAATGGACCTAGGATTCTGTTGATGTGCATCCTTAAGAATTAGGTTGCATAACTTATAACAAAACCCATAAATGACAATAGCTTAGGATAAAGATTTATTCTTCTCTTTTGGAAAAGTAAGAGGTAGGTGACCCGGGGCTGTTGTAGATGCACATAAGATTGTCAATCTTCATGGCCCCTTCTGTCTTTCTTTTTAATCACCTTGGGCTGCCTTCCACCCTCTAGACTACCTACATAGGCCAAGATGGCTGCTGGCACTCTAGCCATGACTTCTGGGTTTTAGATAGAATGAAGGAGGAAGAAAAACGAAGGAGGGAAGGAAAAAAAGGGCACATGTCAGCTGTTTGTCCTTCTTTTGAGGATTTTTTT
Organism: Geosciurus inauris; assembly: GCA_004024805.1. NCBI lineage: Eukaryota > Metazoa > Chordata > Mammalia > Rodentia > Sciuridae > Geosciurus > Geosciurus inauris. The sequence continues at coordinate 63,773 of PVHX01001613.1, forward strand.
CCTTGAAGTGTCATTTGAAAAATGTCACTAACATCTCACTAGCCACACCTACCCGAAAAGAGGCTGAGAAATGCCATCTTTCAGCCAGGCACATTGCTTGCTGGAGTAAATTTGAGTTTGTTTGGCAAGAAAGAGGTTATGAGTAGACAGACTCAGTATCATGAATGCACTGCTTTTCTCATTTGCTTCTGGATATCAGGGCACACATTTTAAGTAAGGAAACATGATGTCATCCTTTGGGTTCTTACAAAAAAACATTTCCAGGTCAGTGGCCTGAGAAAGGCATGTGGACAACCCAGCAGGCAGCCATCAGTCTAAAGTCACAGCAACCTCCTTACTTTGGGGTGAGTGGTAGGCAATCAGCCCTAGACATCTCTCTGGCCTTTAGGCTAATGCCTGCCTGGAGAGTCACAGGACATACCCCAACTTCAAGTGACATGATAAAGGGTAACAAAAGAGAGGGCAGAAGAAAGCAGATTATAATTATTTCTAAGACTTCCAGGGGCAACCATGAAAAGATATATTTTTCTCCCAAGCAGACTTGTTAAGGTTTAGCTCAGCTCGGGGGATTATTTGTGCTGTGATGTAAATGGTTGTGTTAAGCTGCAACATAAACTTAGTCCATTCATGCTCTTGGTTGATTGGGCTGGACTTGGGCAAGGAGAGGTGTTTCTTCAACAAAGCCTGCCCTGGCTCAGCATAGGGAGGGCCACGTAGGCAGAGGGGGCTCTGTGCATAGGACGAGCATTCTGATGAATAGGAGCTCACCAGAGTCACATGGTACGTCTGCTCTGTTCTGGGCCAACTGTGTGATGTGTGCTGCCTCTTTAGCAGTGGTCAATTTCCACATGATGCACATTCACATCATATATCTGGAATCTACTATGGCTCTGAAAATAGGTGAGCTGAACTGGTCACCACACCGCCCCAGAAGTCCCCAACTGTCTGTGGCAAACACTGACTTTATACAGATAGGACACACTGAATAATTCTTAGTAATTACTTGGAAATTGCTTGCCTCCTTCCAAGAGTCTTTGAGTTGTACCTGCTCTACTCATTCTACCCTGTCTTCTTTCTCTCTACACCTGGAACCTTCCATTATTCTAATCTATGCTCCCAAATCACCAAAGATTCATAGTTTCCTGAATGTGCTCTAAACCAAGCCCAGGTGTAGTCTCTGAATTGTAAGAGATTTTTAGTTTACCCAGAATTATGCGGAATGTACTTACTATTAAAACAAAATTAAAAGATAAATGCTCGAAAAGGTGGCTGGAGGGAAAAACACTGCAACAGGGGTATGAGAAGATGCCCATGGTTCCAGGAGCCCCTTCCAGGTGTGGAAGGGAGGCAGGAGTGAGGACTGGCTGAAGAACCTGGACACCCTCTCAGCCAGAAATCCCAAGACAGGGATGGAGCACTGCCCATCCTCATGGTCCCTTCATGACTCCTGGGTCCCCAGGACCAGAGGCTGCCTCCATGCAGAAACCTTGGGCACTTCCATTGCTGAGGCAAGGTGTACGATGATGGCAGGTCTTGCCTCTGGGGCTGGGAGGTCTGGTGGTGAATGGCAGACAGTGGTGGGAGCAGCAGGCAATGTGACCACTTCTGGCGACGATGGAGAGGCAGTTCTGCCATAGAGCAATAGAACTAGAAACAGACCACGAGCCACAGGCGGGATTTTAACTTTTCCTGTGGGCACATTAAGAAAGAAGAAAGATACAAGTGAAATGAATTTGAATAATGTAGTTTATTCAACCCTATGTAGCCAAAGTAGTATTATGTCAACATGTAACCAAATAAAAGTATTAAGGAGATACTTCGTGGTGTTTCTGTTTTGTTTTGTTTTGTTTGGTATGAAATCTTTAATATCTGCTGGGTGATTTGTACCTATAGCACATTGTGATTCAGGCTAGCCACATTCCAAGTGTCCAATGGCCACGTGTGGCTAGTGGCTGTACTCCTCCGTATCACTCTAGGAAGACCCTTCGCTTTAATTTATCAAAGCTTCTTTCATCTGTCTTCCCCAATCCCCTGTCCGGCCACTTTGTAATCTCTCCCTTTGTTTCTACTTTCTCCATTTCTCATGACTGGTGTTTTAATATTCTGCCCTTTCTTTCTCCTTTCTTTTCATATAGCAGTGACTTTCTCATTAGAAACAAGAAGTCAGGACCAAAAAGAAAGGGAGAAAAAAGAGCTTAATTTTGTGGTCAAATGGAAGGGATAGAAGGGCCCATGGTATGCAGTTCTACCCCAAATCATACCCAATCAAGCTCCAGAAAGACTATTTCTAAGTGAATGTGTAAAGAAAGGAAGTCATTATATTTATTCCATTCATAATAAAAAAAATGCTAACTCTTCTGTTTTAATTACTCCCTGCCCATGTGTGTCAGATTTTCTAACAGTAACCATCCTGGGTTTTTTTTCAGTAGCACAGAATCTAGTTCAGGGCTCCATCTTCATGAATTAGCATCAGAGCTCGTGCAGGGGACTTGGGAGGCCTTTCCAGACACTCTGCTCCTCTCCACCACCCAAAGCCTCCACAACGTATAGCCCTGCTTCTTAGAGAACAGGAATCATCTTTGGTCGATTTCTTGATTATCCCAACTCCTCTCTCTGGTTGGAGTGCATGATGTGTATAAAGAGCATTTCCATTATCTGGATTGGGGGCTTTAGGGACAGGCTGTTAATCCATTGAGCTAAAATGAGTCAAGTCCCTTGTCCAGCTTCTGAAATAGAAATCGTTGGGTCGGTTTAATATTTTGCCTGCTCACCTCTGCATTTGGACATGATTTTGCTTAGGCTGCCCTTTCCTACCAAGTGCTAGTTCAACACTGAAACACTTCAGGCTTCAGCTTTAGCCTCATTGGCTAAGTTATGCCAAAGCTTTTGTTCTTCTCTGTCTAGCTTATCTACCACCCACTTTATCTGACCTCATAAACATGTTTAAATAGATTTCCCGGATAATGACCATTTTAGCTGGCAACTTCCCGTTTAGATATTACAGCAGGCTCAGTGCAAATTAGAGGGCAGAGCAAAAGCACTAAGAATCATGAGACCCTGGATAAATATAGTAGAACCGCTCAGCCTGGGGAGGACAAAGCTGGGTTCTACTTGTAGTTTACCCACTGACTCAGGGAGTGACTGGGGAACGCAGAATAAAACAATCATTGGTTTCATCCACTGGTGACTCAGTTGTGCTGATCTGGATAAATGGGGGCCAAAGAATGAGTCTGCTGTCACAGAGACACCTCATTTCCACCCTGGGTGTTTCACTGTTCCCTGGGCTTGCACTGAGTTCACTCGGAGGAGAACAAAGATGCCCTTTATGCACTACTGCAGGCAGAGCGGTGCTTACGGAGGCAATGGGAAGAATCTCTTAAAGGGTAGCCGATGGGCCAATAGGAAGAGTTGCTTAACCTGCTATTAAAGGTTTTCTTTCAAAGATGTCTTGGTACAATTTAGTGTTGTCTTGTTGCAATGTATTCCATTGCTTTGGACGTCACTATTGGCCCAGTCCTCAAATGATATGAACATGCCTCAAGAGCCTGGCGTTCAGCTCAGCACCTCACACAGCACTTTGCAATGGTCAGGTGTTCAATGAATGCTTTAAAGAGTGAGTGAATGGGTAAAGAGCAGAGGAAGGCTAGGTTACCTTGTATATGGTTCACTCATCTTCTTTGACAGCAGCTGTTTATTGGTGGATTTGTTTGTCCAAGTATCAGAAATGCCAAATCTTCCTCAAGTCTTCTTTCTTCTCCTGATTTTTAGAGTAAGGGTTGATTTAGAAATCATTTTCAGTTACTCTATGGGCATTTGATGAATTAGCATCAGATGGGTCTTTTAATTCAGCCACTTGCAGGAGATCAGATTTTGTGTCCCGGAGAGAAAACATTTTGGGTAGATTTTTACTGATCTTTATTAAATAAGCTGAGCCTAACACTTCCTCATTCCACAAAAATGTATCTCCGTGTTTTTTTGAGTTGGACCAAAGAAATGAAAAAGTAAAATACATAGTGCTGTACAGCAAGTTGGTAAACAAGTAGATTGATTTTTTTCAAAATGCAGAAAATATTAAAAGAGAAAAACAATTACAAAACAAAATTTGCAAAACAAATTACAAAAAGGTAATCTATATTTTTCCCTTTGAGGGAGAAGAAACAACTTCAAATGGGTGAATGGTATTATTATGGATTAGTTAATAAACTATTGCCTTATATTATGTAGTTCATGCACTTTTTTCTTTTTTGCCCCAAGTACATTTATGTCCTTATAAAAATTGTCTGAGGCAAGTGCCACAAGTATACCATTCTCTTTTGGCACAAGCAGTAACAGCTTTGCAGGTTGGCCTTGTCATCTGAGATCACACAGTTTGAAACTGAACTGAAACCAGAAACCAAGAATGCTGGATCAGAGTTCAGTACTCTTTCCCCCTGAAAAGGAAGGTAAGTTGGATGCCCAGGATGGACATGCAAAAAGAGTGACCATTAGTGAGGCATTTGCAGTAAGGTCTACTTGAAAGCCAATGGTCTCTACTGTTTTCCCCTTGGTTGACTAAGAGGTTAATCCACCTATGACTTCTGGAACCATGTCTCCTCTAGTTCACCTGCACGCAACTCATTTCTCAAGTGCAATAGTCCCTCAATGCATCCTTGGTAAATGGATAACTTTCCATAACATTTCCTGCTATCATCTCCTCTAATCCCTTAATAATCTTTTTGCATATCTCCTCTCCCTGGGTGGAGCATAAGTCAACATCAAGGTGGGACATATGGGATAACATCAGTGGGATTCCCCCCATTGATTGAGCACAGTGAGGAATCAAGGATTGGAACAATGCTTATGTGTGGCTTCTTGGATTCCAGCCCTCCATAAAGAATAAGAACACTGGGGCTGGGATATAGCTCAGCTGGTAGAGTGCTTGCCTCGCATGCACAAAGCCCTGGGTTCAGTCCCCAGCACCAAAATAAAAAACAGCAACAACAACAACAAAAGAATGAGAATGAAGCTAATAGAGCTTTTGGAGTTGAAGGGACTTTAAAGACCATCTGGTGTAACTCTTTCAGTTGGAGCACGAAGGTGTGAGATGACAGCTGATGGCCTCATGGCAACACTTCTAATGGTTTTCAAGATTCCTTAAAATATTTTGACTAGATCCATTAGATCCATTAGACTGTAAATGGCACCATGCATGCATTGCTCTATGGACCTTGGGTCCTCATGTGATGCTCAAGGAAAGGAAAGTTTCTGAGACAGACATTGAAAGCTATAGAATGACCTTTGCCCAGAGGATGCAGCAGCTGTGCCCAGGAGTGTAGCACATATCGCTCTCCTCTGATGCAAGTTACCATTTTGGTTGTCCTTGCCCTGGGTTCTGTGTGATTTTCCTTCTAGGTTCATACTTGTATAGTCCTTAAGCAATGATTGACAAAGGAGGCCCACTGCCTCCATTTCAGATAAACACAGAGATGTGATTCTCAATCCGGAGTTCTCTTGTGGGATCAGGCTTAAATACCCTTTGTGAAATTTCTCTTAAATCACTCTCCTGCTTGGCTCTTCTTCTCTACCCATAATCCATCTTCTTCTACTTCCTTTTGAAGCGAATCTTCATTTCATAATCTGCATCTGAATAAACTGCCCTAAGGTGAGCACTGATCTTCCAATATTGCTCATTTAATTTGAGCTAAAGTCTGTAGAAGAAAGACAGAGTGAAAGGGCAACAGTGCAGCTGAGCCAGAATTGAGTCACTTCCAATTTCACAGCACAGAAGACTCCAGTCCGTGTCCTTTCTTCCTCCAATTCCCAGGAGAAAGCAAAAGCAGTCAGGAGGTAGTAAACTCTGATAACTGTCCCCTGAATAGAAAATAACAAGCCCTCCCCTCCCTCCTCAGCATCCCCAATACAATCTGTGTTCCTAATATGCAATTAGGAGGCGATGATGACCAAAAGCATAATCATAATCACAGCCCTGTGTCAGTGCTCTGTACCCACACATCCTCTTGCTCACCCCAGCAATGTTTACCAGAAGGCAGCTTGCCAGAAGGGACACCAGCTGTGGGGGCTGCACAGTTCCAGGAGCCAGCCCATCAAGAAGGCATCTGTGACTTTTCAGGGCGTGGGGGTGAAGTGGAACAAAAGTAGTGTCTGTTTGCTTGTGTCAAGGAAGTAGGATTAGGAGAAATTGCTACAGAGCAGCCAATACCAGTTGGTGGAGCCCAGATTTTTGAAGACTAATTGGCTGCTCAACAGGAAGGATATCTGAGGAATGAACCCCATCACTATGACTCTCTCTTTCTTGATGCCTGATGTTTTTTTAATTTTTTTTTCAGAAGGAGTGCCAATCTGTGATAGGCTGCACTCATGTGATGATTACTGTACTGTGCATCTGCTGTCACTAATGATGTGCAGACTCACCAGAGTTCAACTGCTTTATAATTTTCCAAAATGAATACCAAGAGCATTTCTGGGAAGAGGAAGTGAACTACTGTGACATATGGACCAAATCTGATGATTCATCTGAAACTGATCAGTTGAATCTTTACCTCCATTACAGCCATCTAATCGCAAGAATTAGTCACTGTCACCTTGTGTTGCGACTTGCACTATACCTGCACATACGGTAAGTGAGTTTATATCTCATGCCTTTGGCTTATTGAGTTTAAATTCAATCTCAATGATTATTCTTGTTAAGTAGTGAGGACTGAAGGTTTTGTGCAAAAAATTCTGTTGAAAAGCATGTCACCCTAAAAGATGTATCAAATGCCTTGATAAAATTAAGATACACTATGTTTAGCATGGCCCTCACCCACCATTCCAGGAGAAAGCACATTAAAATAAACAAGGTTATTTTGATATAATTTGTGCTCTTCCTCGATTCCCCAAGGATGACTGATAGGATTTTGTAATCACAGCTAAAGGAGCCTCATCAGTTCATAGTTAAATGAAAGAGTGAAAAATGTGATGCTATTGATGCATCACCTTCTCACCTCTCATTTTAGAAATGCTTCTAACGTGTTATAAGATTCTTTTAAAGCAAAGATGAAACTCGGTTTAGCCACTGTCTTATCCAAAAGTACCAAACTAGGAAAGTCTACATTTATGAGGTTTGATAATTTTAAGGTGGTTGACATCTATAGGACAGGCAATCTGGACTCCATAGGATCCATGGGACATCTATAGGATGTCCAAACAAAGAAAAAGCAGGCTTTCCTATGTTTCTTTTAATCTGCAAGGAAACCCTCTCAGAATCCCCTCAGCATGCAAACCAGTCACTGGTGAGAAATGAAATTGCAGTAGTTCCTTGAGATTAGTTCTTCCAGATTTGCTCCCAGAGTCATGTAAAGGAGAGCATGAGGACCCAAACAAAAAGAAAAATGACCAGTGGCCAAGGAGCCAGCAGTGTCTGCTTCTGCTACCTTTCCAGGAGTCCAGCTTCTTCTGTGGTAGTGAGATGAGCCAACCTTTTATAAAGGTGGCCAGTACTTATAAGTGAAGTTCCAGAGGGTATTAATACATGAGTGATGGACAGACATTCTCACCTTCCTCAAATTATCTCACTAATGAATCTCCAGAAAAGTCCAACTTTGTTCCTTTGGATTGTTTTATCCATAATGAAAATATCTATCAAAGAGCACGTATAATTTTAGAATGGCATAGCACAGTAAGTAAACACTTTGACAACTCTTTTTTAAGCTCCCAAGAGCAAAGTGCTATGCTAGATATTGTGGAAGATGCATGAATTCATCACAAGTAGCCCTTTATACTGACGGTCTATTAATTTGAGTGAGCTCTGTGCACCAAATCCATATTAGAAAGTGATGCCATAGATATGTGGCTGGCTACTGGAGTTCAGAGGTAGGAACTATAAATTCTGAATGACGTCAACAAAGAAGGGAGAATGGTGGAGACAGTGGTATTGGAGTAGGCCTTCACCTGGAGCAAAATGATGGCACTCTATGACTGATAAGATGAAGGACAACTTCCAGAGGCACTTGATGCCAGGATAGGGGTTTGGCACTTATTACAAATACAGAGGATCCTTCAAAGCTATTGGAAGGAGGAAGTGGCCCTTGTCTAGAGCTGTCATTAAGAAAATTGTTCCAGTTTTGATGAGGAAGTAAACTGCATGGAGGAAGGTGATAAGATACTGTGGCGGTGGTAATGACAGTCATGTATCTATTATTCAAAGGAATTTAGCAAATCATATAGCAGTTGTACATTTGTATATTTTCAATGATGGAGAAAAGATGAAACATTTCAGAACAAGTAACATAGAGAACTTGAAGCTCACACAAGTCACCTTACTGAATTGTCTTGGACATCAAAGAGACAATTTGAAGATACCAGGTTCTCTACAGAGTTTGTGGTAGGTGCAGGGGTTGGGGTGAAGTCCAACAGCTGTTTTGGCCAGGCCCAGGCATTGGCCCAGGGCAAAGCCTTCTCTCAAGCACTAAACACTGCCAGGTTTTGTCATCCATGGGGACTGGGTTCCTAACCACGGTTTGTGGTCCCTGGCATTCCCTGAATTGGCAGCAACCTGTGCCCAAAAATGCCCTCTGTTCTTCATTTTCCAAATGACTCAGAATATCATTATTCATGTTGCCTGAGTTGATTTATGAAATCCGAATGTGATAGATGAGACCTAGTTTCCTTGGGGGGTTTTATTTCTCTAGGTAGTTTTCCATTATGGCAGCTACAATTACATGTGCATTTCTGCCAATAACACTTAGTTATTTATTTTGTACTTCAGAGATTCTTGGCAGCAAGTCCAGAGTTCTGGAATTCATTCTCCCAGCTATTTTGACTATGTTTGAGTAGAAGTTCTGGGAGAAATTTATGCCAGGTCATGCTATACATGATGGGTTCTACTTGAGAAGTGGGAAGTGGAAGATATTGCAAAGGCCAAAGGCTGCTACTGGCTACAGAAATGATGGTGAGCCACCTGCTTCAACCAGCTTGCTAGGCAGACTCGCCTTTATTAATCAGAATTATCAATCAGTCAATCAATCAATCTATATATCATCTATCAACCAGCATTTCACAATTACAGGGCAAAGTTGCATCAAGAAGCTATTAGCAAACATATGTATTCAGTAATACAAAGAGTCCAAAGAAATACAGTCACTAAAGTATGAAAATAGAGGAAAATTACGAAATAGAGAAAAATAGCTTGTTCAGAAAACCTTAACGTTTAATTTAGACACTTTTATGTGGATACATCCTGTGTTAGTTATATCACCTACTGGTGATTTTTTGTCTACAGATTATTAAGGGCTAGCATAAAGGTCAAGGAGGAAAATAATGTAGTTCTGAAAAATAAGAGGTATATTCAGAGGTTCCTTTGGCTTATAGAACTTTCCTCTCAAGAAGAGTTGGCAGTTCAGTACAATCAGAAAAGTTCTGGGGGTAGAAATTACCATATAGATGGGTTTATTCATCTCCTATTGCTGTTATTAAAAATTACCACAAATTTAGCCACCAAAACAGATTTTTTTTGGTGTTTGTTATCCTAAAGTTCTAGAGGTCAGAAATCTTGATTTAGTGGTTGCAAATCAAGATGTTGGCAGCTCTATTCCTTCTCAGGAGTTCTAGTGTTGGATCCATTTCCTTCCCCTCTTAGTTTTAGTATTCTCCTGTATTTCTTGGCTCATGGTCCCCTTCGACATTTCAAGTCTGCAGCGGTCAGCCAGGTTGTTCTTGCAGTGCATCACTCTCTCTCTCTTGTCCACTTAGAGAACCCTTGTGATCACGTTGGGCCAGGATAACTTCCCCTTCTCAGGGTCTTCAGCTTAATGACATCTGTTAAGTCTTCTTTGCCATGAAAGATAACATTCTCAGGTTCCAAGAATTAGGATGTGTACTTTTTTGTAGGGTGGGGAGGTATTCTGTTTACCACAGTGGGTTTCTAAATGTCACAATAATCATTTATTTTTTACATTTGATCTCAACCACACAATCTGGCTGTCACCTCAATCCTGTCTTCTCTCTGAAGTTTGCAACTGAAAGACTGTTTTATTTCATTTGTGGGAATGACTTAGATGGTGAAAATGAATTAGAAGATGGAAATAAATATGAAAAATAGAAAGATGGAATAATGAAAAGATGAAAATAAGTTAAATTGGTCCAGAATCAAAAAATATGTATTTCTTAATTCATTAATCAAGAGGTTTTTTGGTTTTTTGCTTTTTTCCCTAGTGCTGAGGATTAAACTCAAGGCCTCACACATGCTAGCATTCTGCCACTGGGCTGCATTCTCCAGCTCATTAATCAAGAGATATTTATCCAATATAGTCTATGCTAAACATTGTGGGCAACAAAATAATTGAAGAAAACATGAGCCTTACTAAGGAGCTTCAAATCTTGGAGGCAAAGCATATACACAAATAACTGATTTGCTTGACAGAATGGACTTTTTTGTGCCCTTCAGATCACTGCTTCATTCACAGTCCAGAGCATGTCTTGACATCTTTCTGGTCAGTATGGCCTGGACCCATGGGCGTGTCCCAGAGGCAATGAATAAGTCGGTTTGGCTGAAGCTGAGGGATCATATCTCCCTGAAAGTGAGTTGGGGAGGGGTCTAAATGTTTGTTGGAATCAGGAGGAACTGACATAGTAATGACGCCCCTGGGAGTCTCTTCTCCCACTCTGTTGTTCCATCCAGGGTTGGCGAACTGGTCAGTACTAATGCTTACAGCTAAGTTTCCCTGTGACAGTTCATTGCTACCATCTAACAACATCCAGGTTATGTAAGTGGCCATAAGACCCAGCTTTGATCAGCTTGGGCCAAACAGCTTAGGCCTTTGCCACATGTGCCATTTTGATGTCAATCCCTTGGACATGGTTCCATTTGGAAATGCTTCAGCAGCAGTTTCATTATCCTGGAGAAACATTTCCAATCGCCTAGTTCCACTGATTATGTCCTTATACCCTGTTTTTAAAAAATATTTTTTTAGTTGTAGATGGACACAATATATTTATTTTTATGTGGTGCTGAGAATCGAACCCAGTGCTTCACACATGCAAGGCGAGTGCCCTCCCACTGAGCCCCAGCCCCAGCCTTCCTTATTACCCTTTGATGTCAGAAATAGGCTGGGTTATTCCAGGTGCTTGTCACCAATGCTTCAACAAAGTCCTGCAAGTAGTCCTATGAGAAGAGCGTGTGTGTAAACCTCCAAGACATAAAATAACATAAACAGGGAAATTTTTCTAAGATACAGATAAAGTGGCCCATGAGCAGGAAGATTTGGGGAGTGGGTAGGAGGGTTCTTTTCCCCCCACTGCTGCTCTGTATTCCTAAGCACCCCTTTACCTCCTCATTCATAGATGATTTAAGATGAAAAAGTTAATACATATCTCATTGTTCCAGTTCAAATGCTAACACACAACTATGTCTTATATTTTCCTCCCAGAATTACAAATATGCAAACTAAAATAAAAGAAAATGGTTAGAAAAAGACTAGATGCTTTCTAAAAGCAGTTGCTTGAAAATATTTACAAAATGCAAAAAGAAAAATTCCTTGCAAGATAAAAAGGAACAATTGGAGAAGAAAAGAATAAATTCTAGAATTGGTTCTTTGAAAATATTTGCAAGATGGAAAAATGAAAAGAAAAAGAGAAAAAGAATGTTCTTTGCAAGTCTGAGTTAAGTCAAAAGATGATGCCAAAAGGTTAGAAATGAGGGGCTGGGTGGCAGCACAGTGATAAAGTGCTTGTCTCTGGCACTGGGTTTGATTTCCAGCACCATAAAAAAAAATGAATAAAAGAGAGTGGAGGAAATGGTAAAGGATGAAAATGGAGGCTTATACAGTATCAACAAAATTAAAGTAATTATGAGATAACTTCTTTTTGGTAATAAAGCTGAAAACCTGAAGTAAATAAAAAAAAAACTAGTTTTATTTACAATATGGACAAGTGGGCTATTATTAGACCCAACCATGAATGATAGACAAAAATAAAACTCCTTGAAGGCACTGGAAAAGCAGATTCTGAATTGACCCTTAGAAGAAAGGAACAGCATGGGGTGAGCTCCCTTCCTCCCATCTCTACCCCAGGACAGGCTTAATACATCTATATCATATAGAGTTTCAGAAACTATGAAAGAACCCTCAAGTGTGTTGGCTTGCAGAACCAGAGAATTCAGGACAGCCACAGCCACAGAAATTAAGGAGATCCTTGAAGAAAGCCAGAAAGGGAGGGCTCCAAATTCTGTATATAAACTCTGCTCAAACCTCTGGCTGACCCCTAAACTATACACATATAGAGCAGACCCTGGGAGTCTCAACTAAGGGAAAGAATGGAACTGAGGTTTGAGATCCAACCCAAAAGATAGAGTCTTCCATTCAATTAAATGCCTGCTAAAATAAAAACCCTAGCAGACATTGGGAGTATATAACATAATGCAAAATGTCTACAATTTATCATTACAGTGTTCAAGACACACAAAAATTACCAAACATAAAAAGAGACAGGAAAATATGACTCATTCTTAGGAGAAAGAGGGATCATAATATTCTCAGACATTAGAATTAGCAGACAAAGATTTTAAGTGGTGACCATAAATGTGTTTAGTGATATAAAGGAAAACATGTCCAAAATTAATGAAAAGATAGGACATCCCAGAAAAGAACTAAAAACCACTTAAAAAATTGAAAATTAAACTATCTTGAAAAAAAAAAAAAAAACTTAAATGAGATTCAGAGCCAAACGGTAATGACAGAGAAAAGAATCAGTAAGTTTAAAGATACATCAATAGAAATTATACAGTCTGAAGAATTAAAAGGAAAATAATCAAAAAGAAAATGAGTCTCAAGGACTTATTTGGCAATGATCAAATGGTTTGACTATATGGAATTGGAGTTTCACAAAGAGAGTAGTCAGAGAATGGAACTTTCAAACAGTATTTGAAGAAAGTGTCTGAAGTGTTCCCAAACTACCAAAAGTAAAGAAAGTCTGCCTTAAACTCAGTTAACTTCATGTAGGTTAAATACAAAGAAAACCATGTCTAGGCACACTGAATGTCTGAAAACTAAAGGTAAAGCACCATTCCCAGGAAAATGACACATTACATACAGGGGAATACTGTTTCAGATGATTTCTGCCTCTCTCCAGAGAGTATGGAGATAAGAAGAGAACATCTTTAAAGTCTAAAAGAATGACAACCCATCAAGCTAGAACTCTATTGCAGTGAAAATATTCTTTGAGAATGAAGGTAAAACAAAAATGTTTTGAGAGGAGAAGAAAACTAAGATAATTTGTCACCAGCAGATCTGTTCTTGAGGAACAAACTAAAGGTAGGTTGTTAGACTGAAAGGAAATTATACAGGAGGTGAATGAAACTGGATCTTCAGGAATGAACAAGAAACATCAGAAATTGTCAATATCTTGGAAAAATATAAATTTTTTCTCCTAATTTCTGTAAAAGATGTAACTATTTAAAGCAAGCATTACAAATTTGCATATTATTCTTTAGAGTGTATAACATATAGATACAACAGTTATGATGACTATTTACTATAAAGTACTATGGAGGAAAACTGGCTTATATATTTGCAACATACAGTATTAACTCTATGAAGACTGAGAAATACTTATAATATGTAGCTTAAAACACACAGCAGCCATTTAAGCACTATGATAATGCAAAGAGGTATAGCTTAAAAGCCCATAGATAAATTGCAATACAATTCTAGAGGGACATAAAGTATCCAAAATAACCTAGGACTAGATCAAACACTTGTAGAGAGGTTTCGTATGAGGACATTAAGACAATGATTTAAATTTTTTACTAAAATGTTTTTAGGACTAAATGGTGTCACAGTGGATTTCTAACAAGTCTGTAATTCCAATGTTATTTATATACTTCCAGATCTCAGCAAAAGGAAATCTCCCCATGTGTTTTCTAATGCCAACACAACTTCTACATAGCTGATTTCAGAGTCTGGCCACCCGTCCAGGAGCTGATCTGTGGTGGGCCTCTCATGTAGGCTGTTTCTTCCTTGCTTATTGGGGATTCACACACTCACTTCACCTCATCATAGTCTTCCCATAAGTATTTGCATTCCAAAATACAGAAATCACATTTGCTATCTAATTTTTGAAAAGGCATTGATGCCTAGAGGAACTGATGGCCTTATTTTCCAGGAAGGAAAGGAGGAAAGGAAGAAGAGGACATAAAAGAAATTAATAAGCACCAATCACCTACTATGTGCTTGCAAATTCACCCAGTATTCTTTATCTCTCCTGGGAGGGCAGTAATATTATTCTTGCTTTTATAAATATGGAAACTGAGAAGCCCTAAACAAAAGACAGGGAAAAAATTCTGCCTTCTTCCACTTAATTAATGATAGGTGTGAGATTTGCAACAAGAGCTTCCAATGAATCTCACAGCATGTGCTTTTTTCTTTTTTCCCAACTGCCAGAAAGATTTTTTAAAAACATTGAATTGAAACTTTTCTTTGTATTCTATTGCTTCTAGAAACTTGAAGAATGTCTATTCTTAGTCCTAGTGTAGCTTCTACTCGTCTTTCTAAACTATCTGTCCTTTCCTGATAGAAATGGCATTAGAGCCGCCAGCAGCTGGATTTTTTAAGAAGCGTGATTTGTTTCTCTGTAATACTCTAGAGCTTATTTTCCCCTCTGTGCTTTTCAGCCTCTCGTCCCTTACCTTACTTCTGGCTCTCACTGAAGAGTTTAGAGTCACCAACACCTTTATTTTTTTCAACAACAAAAGCAATAACAAATTTGTAGGTTAAGTATTTTTTTTGTGCCAAATGCAGTGGTCAGCTTGGGGACAGCATACTGTAGTTCTTGGCTTGCTGGGAATTACATTTTAGTGGGAAACAACAGTTTCATGCAGGCTGCACAGTAGAAATACTTGAAAAGTTCATCCTTAACAGTAGGATGAATCAGACATAACTTGCCTATGGTCATAGATGCATACATGACCAGTGTAACTCCACATCATGTACAACCACAAGAATGGGAAGTTATTCTCCATGAATATATAATATGTCAAAATAATTCTACTGTCATGTATATCTAAAATTAACAAATAAAATAAATAAATAAAATCAAGGTGCATAATTGAACCAGGAAAAAAAATAGCTTCTCTTTAATGCCTAGGTTCTTCCTTGTGATCCTAATTTTGGTGGCATCTGGGGTGAGGCCTGAGCATCAGCATTCTCATAAAGCTTCCCCTACAATCCCAATAGGCAGCCACATCAATTTCATGTGTTACTATCAAAAGGATTAATTAAAGTATGTTTGGGTGGTTGTTGAGGGAATCTATCCCGGGCACAGAATATCAGTATGGCTTTGGGATACAGGAGATACTTTGGAGCTGAGAGTTCTTCCCACTGCTCCTCAGTTCACACCAAGTGGCCACTGAAAGCTCTGTCCATGGCTGTGGTCAACTTGATCCCTTTAGGATCAAATTCCCAAGTGCCCTGAAGGCAGATCACATGGTAGCCCTGTTACCGTTCACCAAGGGCTGTCGGAACATTGTCCTGTCTTATTCTTACAGTGATCCCAGGAGGCAAGCGTGATGATTTTCACTTCTCAAGGGAAGAATCAGGAAAGGTAAACAGCATGCTGAGGGTCAAGGAACCAGGAGGTGAAAAGGCCAGGGCCACAGCTCTGCTCTTACCCACAGTCCTGCACTCCAGGGGCCAAGAGCTCAGGGCTGAGCAGATCTGCTATGGAAAGGGTGGAGGAATCACTCGGTCCTAGATCCACTGTGCCCATAGATGATTGCAGATCAGGCCTGTGCTGTGACCTCACTCCAGCCAGCTGCTCTTGCCTCTCGAATTGTGGCATAAATTAAAATAACCCCCTTCCTCCCTTTTTCGATATGAGCACCCTTGGAACACAGCAGCATTTACTTTCTTCCCCATCCTTTCAGAATGGAAGTTGAGGAAGACTGTTCTTTACATCTTCCTTTCCCCATTTTTCTTGCTCTAAGGTTGCTGGGTGCACATAGAGCTGAGTGAAATTGGGGAGTGGCTGATGTGGTCTTTGTGGTCACTCTCCTCTCTTGCATTTGGTCTTCCCCTTTGTGGAATCTAGAACTCCTGGCTTTTTAATCAAAACTTTCTTGGAAAAGATAGGACAAATCCATTATGCTACTATGTGACTGATAGGATTTCATGGGCCACCTTTCCCAGGGACAGTCACATTTTAACAGGGGACAAAAAGTTCAATCTGGGATTCCGATACATGTGGATTTGAATCTTAGGCTGTCTACTGGTTATGTAATGCTTGGCAAGTAACTTAACCTCTCTAAGCTTCAATTTCCTCATCTCTAAAAAGAGAATAATACTTCAGAGGGTTGTGACAAGGATTAAAAAGTTTTGAGACTGTGCCTAGCACAGTGTCTGGCACGTAGTAGGCACCTGTTAAATGATTGTGTCTTTCCCTCTCACTTCGTGCCAGAGTATCTGCACCAGGCAGCAGTTAAATTTCTTTGGAAATATGTTGCTTTGGAAATCTCTCAAGGGCACATGGTCTCGCACTTCCCTACTCTATAGGCTACATAGGTATTGTTAAGGAACACATTGAGTTTTCCCCCAGGGAGTCATGTTCACACACACACACACACACACACACACACACACACAGAGTCCACTCCAGGACCTACTGTTGTGGACAAGTATTTCATGCTGGAAGGTGATGACTCTATTTCATATCCAGGCTTCTTGTCAGCCTGTCCTTATAAGACCCAGCCTCTTCTGAAATAGATGCAAAGGTTAATATCTATTCTCCCATGTACAAAATGTTTGGATATTGCCAGCATTTTGGCAGAAAGAGCTACCTTTGGTCTTTCTTTATGCAGAGGTTGAAATGCAGTTCCTCTGAGTGAAAAACTGGAGCCTGTGTTCACAAGCTGTGTGGCTGCAATGCAAATATATTTCAGAGTTTGCATTTTTATTCTGATGCGTTAAAAAGGTGGCTGTTATTAAAGAACAATGCAAAGCCCTTAATTACCAAGCTTTCAAGGAAGCTTTGTGCACAAATTTGACTTTTATTATCTGTCTTTGTCAGCCTTGTAAAACATCCCATTAGACTTTCCACTAAGGCAGAGAAACCAGGCTGACAATGGAAACTGAGTTGTTTAATTGCTATTACCTTTGAAAGTTTGAAGTGCATTTTTTTTTTTCCTTTCATAATGCTTTCAGGGAAAGACGCTAAAATTTGAAATGGAGGTTAGATAAGCTAAGGACAGAGACCTAACTCACTGTCACATCAGAACTCTTCTACTGTAGCAGACCCTGCCTGGCTATAGTTGGGTGCTGATTAAACCTGGACTGGGTTGACGGGCCCAGGCTTGAAGCCACAGCGATTTGGGTTCAAAGCCCAGCCAGGCCACTTGCTAGATGACAGACCTTGGCCAGCCCTGTAATCTCTCCTCGGCAATGACCTCATCAGTGCAATCAACAGAATGACAGGACCTCAAAGGGACTCTGTGAAAGTGAACAACAGAATTGATACAAGCAAAAGTAGTTGGTCCAGAGCAATTAGAGTTGAGAAAACAAAGTAGGCATCAAGGGCAGCACAAGAAAGAACAGTCACAGAAGGAAAACACCTGTGTGTGTGTGTGTGTGTGTGTGTGTGTGTGTGTAAGCCTGTCTTTGAAACCCAGAATAGAAAATAGAAAAATTCCAATGCATCTGGATAGGCATCTCAGGGCAAGGGGTGCAATCATGAACCCCAATACCAGTACTAGCAAGGGGAGCCATTTACCCGGCCTGGCGATGTTAGTTCCCATCAAGTGTCACTTTCACAGCAGAGGATTTGATGAGTTAATTCAAATCAAGTCAAGACATCCTTGCAGAGTACATGAGGATAGGTCATTTTTGAGACTTGTTTTCTGGTTTTTTTTTTTTAACTAGTTTTTTCCTGGCTCCTGAACACAAGCTGTCCTCATCTATTTCCTAAGATAATCCATTATAAATTATGACAGGCTCCCTAGCCTGGCGGGTGGCGCAGCCTGATGAGCTGCCTTGGTCTCACTTTTCTGTCCTGGTCATCTCCGACAAGTTCCATGCGTGACTGGTCAGGAGACGGCTAATTCAAGTCCACGCATTTTTCAGATGAGCTTTATTTTATTTTTAATTTCCCCACAAACGCACACCAGGCGCAGATTTCGTCAGTTACAGACATAGCTCTCTAATCTGTGCCGCCCTTCCGTAGCTCAAACTACCAAATGAATTAAGGTCCAGTTACATATAAAAGTGATTATGATCAGCAAAATGTCTGCCCAGAGTGTCCTCCCGAAACAGAGCAAAGATTTGAGGCTCTGACATTCCTTTCTGACCATCTTGGAGCCATGCACTGTCCAATAAAAATGATCCCAACAGCCACCTTCTGAATTGACAGCTCAGTGCCTCAGCCCATCATGCAGCAGAGAAATGAGTGGCTTTTGATTGGGGTGAAATTATTTGTTTTTTCTTTCCATCCAACAAGATTTCTTTTTGAGAGAACTGACTCATCCTTTTGAAGGCTTCCTATTTCACCTTTGCAGCATCTGGCTTTTGCTTAAAGGGAGGCAGCTTCTTCCAAATCCTGACATTGGAGGGGCAGGATTCTGTGTCTTCTTTGGGATTGGTGTTAGGCTCACCCGGGCGTTTCTCAGGACACCTCAAATCTGTGTGGACTTTTATTTGCCTCTCAAAGTGGGGCAGAAGCACAATAAGTAGCCCCTGTGCAGAGACCCATAAAGTTATATCAGACCAGGCAGTGAAATGACAGAGGCCATCCCCTCTGCTACTAAAGAGTTCATAAGCTAACTGAGGTGGGAGTGGGGAGTGGAATATTCCCAAGGACACATTTGCTTATGGCAAATTATCATCTCCATAAATTAACATGACATGAACAAGACGGAGAAAACAAAAAATAACACAGCTGGAATGGTATTAGGAACCAAAGGACTGGGTTTTACCACCAAACACGTATGTGATCTTATATATTTCACCGCCTCTCCTTGGGCTTTTGACCCCATAAATATAAAACCTAGAATACTCTGGGCTTCTATGACAAAGGGCAAAAAGAGCTAGGGAACTCAGGAAGGTGACCGTCCTTTCCATTTGGGGTTTCTAGAACAATGATCACAAAAGCATAACCAGGCTTACCCCAAAGAGGTCATGGAAGTAGGCACCCCGCCCCTGCCAGTCAGATGGCTTAATGTGGATTTTTCCCAGCTTTCTTTGAAGACCACAAGGTAGACAAGAGAAATATGTTCAAGCCCTTTGATATGGTTCTTGGTGGGGTAGAAGCGACTTCACAAAACGTCTAACAAACTCTCCTAGACCTGAACTCTCTGCAGAGCCAGAGGGGGGTGGTAAAGACCAGGCAACGCTGCCCCAACCGGCAGGAGCCAGCCTTATGCCTGCAACCCCACTGCCCGCCAGGCTGGGGCCCAACTGCCCTCTGGGACAAGCCAACCTTGGTCGTCACCCAACCTGAGAATCTTTTGAGCTCTTCCTGTCGCCATGCCCCACCCCGTCCCATTCCACCCTCTCCTCCTCTTTCTCCTCCCTGGCAGCCGCTCTGTTTTCAGATGTTTACCCAGAGGAGGACAGTCATGGGGAGGCCTGGGGGCAGGGAGGTACCCTGAGAGAGAGATTGCTTCTGGAAGCTTCTAGGGCACACGGGATGAATGCCTCCTCCTTCTCTCTGTGTCCTCACAGACTCTGTGTGAGTGTGCATATGTGCGTGTGTTTTCACTGGCTGACTGACCATGGTCTGTGTCTCTGGCTTGCAATGTCATTAATCCTAGATTAGCCCAAGTCAAGTGCCTTTTTCAGAAACATGGGTATCATCTGTGCTCTGAGTGCCCCATCTCAGTGGTCCCAATTTGATTGGGACATCCGGATTTTGTAACATCATTTTATAACTGTTCCCCCGACCCTGATTCCATCCTTCAGAGCTCTGAGGACATGTAACTGGAAGCCACTCCAGTTACTCTCCCCCTCTGCGGTGGACCCGTGTCACCTGCCGCCCTGGCATCATCACCCAGGCATGCACTGTCACACTCCCAACCGGAATGTCAGCTTGCTGTTTGAGATTCACACCGACACTGGGTCCCCAGAGAGCTCCTCCCGGAGCCAGGGAGGGCTGCGCTTGGGAACACATAAAAGCACAGGAGTCCCCTCGCTTCTTGGCAGCACTTCAAGCACTAGCCCAATGAAGAGATCTTGACAGCATACTTGTAAACTCCACAGGCCCCAAGGGCTCAAACACCATGATATTTATGCTCTCAGGGTGGAGAGCCAAAACAGTTGGGTTGTTATGCAGACGCAGGTCTCTGAGTGGGACCAGCATTTCTGACACCTGTTAATTGGCATTTGAAAGAGCTAAGGGGGGTGGGGCCCTTTGGAGCCTCTGCCAATCTGTACCTGAACACTGGGGAGTCCAGCAAGGTTTTGGGCCCCTAGCTGATCACAGATTCCCTTGGAGGGAGGGATGAGCAGAGGGCTCCAGCAGTTGCCAGAAAGGATAATCAGAGAAGGAAGAAAATAGGAAGGAGGTTGAGAAGAAAATAAGTGACCAGGAGAGGAGGGAAAGTAAAAAATAGAGAGCGGTGAGTATTTTTAGATTTGCTAGCACAGAGCTTTGTGCTATAGCCCAGGGTCCTTTGGTGCAGGTTGAGATACGCACTTCTTGTTCCCCTCCCTCCTGGGGCAAGAGGTCCCACTGCCTTTTAAAGGCCAGCTCCAGGACCTCCTCCTCCAAAAAGCCCTCTTTTTGGAACACTCCAGACCACTGAGCTAGCTCTTCCTTCTGTAACTCCTATTGCAAACTTCTGTTTAGCACTTTACTAACCTTCCTTAAAATTACCCCTCCCTCCCCTACAAGTTTTAACTCCTTGGGATCATAGGAGAGACTTTTTCTAGTCCACAATGCCCAGCGCAGCCTTAGACTCCAAGTAGAATCTCTGTATCACGGTTGATGGATTGTTCTTTTCCCTCTTTCTGGATGTCTTTTTCTCTTTTTCAGTTCCAGACCCCAGTCCTCCACAACTTCTGCTCAGCAAAACACCTCAGTGTGTCCTCACAGAGCCTCAAGATGACTAAGAGGGCTCTGTGAATCTCTTTCCTGCATCTTAAAGTTTGAATGCTCTCCTCCGTTGTGCTTGATCTTAGGCAATACCAAGTTGAAATGACTTAGCAAAAATGGCTTCTGTGTTTCATTATTAACCCTCAAAATGTATCCAGAATTTTGCTAGTTATGATCTGGCTTGTGTTGCAG
Source organism: Geosciurus inauris (assembly GCA_004024805.1). Taxonomy (NCBI): domain Eukaryota; kingdom Metazoa; phylum Chordata; class Mammalia; order Rodentia; family Sciuridae; genus Geosciurus; species Geosciurus inauris. The sequence continues at coordinate 85,013 of PVHX01001613.1, forward strand.
AAGTCAGCTTGTGTGTTAGTTGTTTGCATCTGGAAGTCCATGGAAACCTTATAAATGAAGGCATTCACTCATCCATCAAATACATCTTGAGCATTAATACAAGGTGGTGTTATTTCAAGTGCTGGGGAGTCTGCAGCAGGAAACAAAAGCATATAAACACCTCTGTCCTTAAAGATCTTACATCTTGGTCAGGGAGACAGACGACCCACCAATCAGTGAAAATATCTGATCCTAAGTGCAAGAGAAGGGAATAAAAATAGGGGCAATGGAGCACTGGGATGGGTGAGGACTGGAGATAGGCTGATCCGGGAAGACCTTGTTTGAGGGATACCTGAAAGGGTGAGAAAGCTGATGAATCCCAGGCTCGGCAAGATGGGACTTGGTATGATAAAGAACAAGAAAGCCAAAGACGCTTGAGCAGAATGAGCAACAGGGAGAGCAAGATACTGATTGGTTTCCTCCACCAGCACACTGGTGGTCCACTGAGCGCAGGAAAGCCTGAACTGTCATCCAAATTCATCATTATTTACAGGGTGCCTGTACTAATTCTTTTAACTGTCCTCAGCCGTGGTTCTGTAGAAATAGCCCCCTAAGTGTCACCTGGGCAGTGCTAGGACCATACAGAGCCCATTCAGGATAGCGCAGGGGCCCAGGAAGATCAGATGCACTGCCTAGTAGACAAAAATCGTCTTCTTAAGCCGGGCGCGGTGGCACAAGCCTGTAATCCCAGTACTTTGGGAGGCTGAGACAGGAGAATCGTGAGTTCAAAGCCAGCTTCAGCAAGGGCGAGGCGCTAAGCAAATCAGTGAGACCCTGTCTCTACATAAAACACAAAAATAGGGCTGGGGATGTGGCTCAGTGGTTGAGTACCCCTAAGTTCAATCTCTAGTACCCCCCAAAAAAAATCTCCTTAGGGACAACTTGGAACGTTGGAACCACCTCTTGATTTGCAGCCGTGGAGTGATTTGTTGCTGACTTTTGTTTTTTGTCCTTGGACAAGTCGTATAATCTTCCTGGTCCTTGATTTCCCAGGGACAATTAAATCTGTTTTACTTTTGTTGTGGAAATTAAATCAGGTTAGTGTAAAAGAAAGAGCCTTGCAAAACCCAAAACGTCTACTGATCTGAGCTTTCTTGATTTAGGTGAGTTACTCTCTCTGTCTTCTATGTCAAGGTGTTAAAGGATGAGGGCTCAGAAATAGGCATCTCCCAGGAAAGCTTTCAGATGTACAAACTGCTGATAAGTTACCTGGAAGAGGTGATGGGGCTGGGCATTTTCAGAACAGTGAATAGCTCAGCTAAAAGATATAGATAGAGAAGAAACAGATGGATGAAGAAGATAACTGGTGACATTAGTGGAGGTTGTGGAGTGGAATCTGAAGAAAGGTATATAATTTGTTTCAAAAACAACAAGCAAGATTACAGACCCAAACACATCACTACACAGGTAAAATCACATTTTTCCTTTGGATATGATTCTCTTCTCTGCCCTTCTGCATTCTTCAGAGCTGATTTCCCACAGTGTTTAAGCTGCTCAAATATCCCAGACCCCAGCCATCCAGTCCCTCCCCAGCCTGCCTATCTTCCCTCCAAAGCCCTTTGAGGAGACTCCGTGCAAGAAGGAAATCTTAATGACAGAGAACTCTCTTCTTCATTATAAGGCAGGCTGTTCATTCTGGAGAGCCCTGGTTACTAGAAAGTTCTTTCTTAAAGCCCCCTAAAATCACCTAAAATCTGTTTCCCTGTGATCTCTACTGATGTCCCAGGTCACTCCCAAAGTACTCAGAGGAACTCTAACCCAATTTTCTTTCAAGATACAAATTTTCAGGTATCTGAAGATAAGTCCCTATCCTACTCTCTAATTCCAACACTTTCAGTTTAACATTTCCCTTAGCCTTTGTGTTCTTCAATTTCACTATGTAATAACCAAGCTTTATGCTGTCGTTATTGTTGTTGTTATTTTGTGTTTTGTTGCTTTTTATTCTGCCCTGGACACAGTGTGTGCAGAAGAAAAGCACCTAAGGATTCATGACCTTCTCCAATACTCAAAAATTTCTAGTCATTTCTTCTTCAACTATTAGTTCTCCCCTAGTCACTGAATCTTTTGCTGAAATGACTAGACATTTCAACCTACCTTCTATGCTTCCCACAGGGCTTTCACCTCCATCTCTCTGAGCTGTGTTCTGAATGAATTCATCAGAATCATCTTCCAATTCACAAATTCTCTCTTTGACCATGACCAGTATAGTGTTTATCCCATACTGTTTTATGCAATTCTGTTTATACATTTTAATTTCCTATCACTCTGCAGGAACCAAATTCCAGTTCACCTCATCTGTAAGTTGTAGGTCAGAGGTAAACAATGCCTTGATCGAGGTGAAGTCAGGACAAATTCCAGATAGGAAGAACAGAAGTCATCAAAGGCCAATGGGGAGGAGTCAGGGGAAACAGGACAGCCATTCATGCTTCGGCTTTGGAGGTGATTATGTTCAAAGCATTCCAACAGCAGATTCAGCACATGCCTCCTCCACCAAGTGTGGGGTACAGAAGACAAATGAAGTTCCAGGCTGAGAGCAGCCCTCTGAAGGTGGTAGGTGTCTGGCTTCAGTGAATACCTAAACCCTTTTCATGCAAGGGCAGGCATGTGTCTACAAATTTTCTAGCCACTGCTAAAAAAGTTATCTTAAATACTGTTTATTTCAACAATGAGAAAATCTTTTACCATCTTTTATGCTGATTAACCAACTCTTTCTGGGCAGCTGAAGTCTTTTTTATTTCCTTCTCTATGGTGTACAGTCCTGAGTAGGTGTGCCCCAACATTCATTCACTAACACAGATTACAGTTAACTTGCCCACACACTCATATCTACACCTCAGACTATCCACACTGGAAGAGCTTAAGGGAAGTTACAGGCACTATACAAAACAGGCAGAAGATTGAAGAAACCTATATCTTTCAAAAAATCTAAGGATAAGGGTGAATTATAGTAACTTGTTGAAACAGAGGAATAAGCAGTGCTTTTTCAGAGTTAAATGATTCTTATTTCATGGTTTGTTCATTATGATCCCATTTTTAGCCAGAAAATCACTCAGTTCCCACTCAAATTTGCTCACTCCACCACTCACCCAGTCTTCATTTCTCATATTAACATTTCCTCTTTAGATTTGAAATATCAGGGTTAGAATAGAAGAAATATATAAAACCATGAAATTATATCCCCACTTTTGTATTTCTTTCAAATTTTAGTTTGTTTAGTGAGGTTGGATAGTAAGATTCCACCTTAGGTAATGCTTTGCTCCATCCCTAAACTCTCCCCATTAGTTTGACAGAAAGACCATGACTTCATCAATAGGCATGTTTTGAACAAAGTTTGGAGGTGGAAGATTGGAATTCAGGAAGCTAGCACACATGCAGGCCTACCAGAATAACCAAGAGTGTCATTGGCAGGTGTAGACATCACCCTTCCTTCCTAGTATAGCCAAACACTCTCCATTTTATCATATTTTTTGGCTGTTAAATGCATAAAAACTATAAGAGATGAGGGACTAAATGCCTGTATTCTAGCTTCTACTTTCACTTACCAGCTGGGTGTGTTTGATGAGTCACCTGAAATCTCTCAAGACCAACTTACTAATCCATCAAACAGGGCTAGTGAGTCCACTCTGACTCACTGGGTAGTTGTTGGATCAAATGGTAGATGGAGCAGATTTTGCTTTGTAAGTTATAAAGCATTCTATGGGCATAGAGAGGAATTTGAATTAGCCATACACACACACTGGAATATTTCTTGTGAGCATAACTTTTATTTCCAAATGAATTTGAGGATTCTAAAGAGGGAAGGCTACAAGCAACATGTCTTCATGTTACCAAACACCATCCCTCACACCTGCTGGCACTAATTGTGTGAATGAAAGAATGAGTTTTTTTAAAAGGAGAAGGTGGCAAAACTTGGCTTGATGTGGTACAGTATGCCTTGGAAAGAGAATTCAACCTCACTTATTCTACAAAAGTTAATGAAGACCTGCTATGTTCAATGTTTTGTGTTTGAACACAGGATGAATGAGAAATCAAGTGAATAAAAGAACTAGAAGGAAAATCTATACTGAACACAAAGAAGAGGTTGCGATTTCTACAGATGTAGGTATATAATTTCATGGTTTTACATATTTCTTCTATTCGAACTCTGAAGTTTCAAATCTAAAGGGGAATTCTTAATATGGGAAATGTCTCTTGAAGACTGGGTAGGGGGAGGGTTGGCAGTAGAAATGAGAAGAAGGAAGAGTTTGTCCAGAAGCTGATGCATGAACTGAGTCCTGAAAGCTGAGGGCATGCTGTGGTCTGCATGTATGCTTCCTCCACAAGCTCACAGGTTGAAATCTAATCCCCAATGTGATGGTATTAAGAGGTGGGGTTCAGGATGTGACCAGGTGATGGGATGGGGCCCTCATGAATGAGATCAGTGTCCTTCTTATGTAAGATTTGAGGAGCTTGTTTGCCCCCTCCTTAGTGTGAGGACGCTCCAAGATGGCACTATGTACAAGAAATTGTGTCCTCACCAGGCATTATTGTACCTCAATCTTGGACTAGGTGAAACTAGAAAAGATCTTGTCCCTCTCTTCTCCCACTCTCTAAGAAAGGGGATTTTTTTCCCCAATGCACACTTCTGACTTATCTCCATACTGGTGAAGATGCAGTGATTTCCCTATTGACTAATTAGAAGAGAATAGTTGGGCATGTTCTGCTCAGCCCTATCCTCCTTCTTCCTCTTTGATCAAGAATGTCTACCTCATGGAAGCCCTCTAATCTTCTGTGCCCCAGGCCAAATGCCTGGAACAATGGTAACTCTGTCTTATTTAGTGGGTCAGTTGGCAGGTGCATTGGGCTCCCATACTAAGCTGAGATCTCCAGTTTTTCAAATGATAAGGCTGATATTCTACTCCTGTTTATACCCTTTGTTTGCTTTGCACTTGTGCAGAGCCCATATGCATTGGATGCCCTACCAGGTAGATGAGAGGCAGAACAGGGAATGGTTTGGAATGTTCTCCCCAGGATCTCAGAATCATGTGGTACAAAAAAGTTTCCACTCCAATGAGGATGGGCAGAGAGGCTGCAACAGCACATGATGCCCACAGCCTTTGGAGGCAGAGCATGGATCTGGCATGGAGAGAAGTGGGAGCCAGTCCCAGCTCTGTCACTAGTCACTAACCATATGGCTGATTGCAGGCAAGTCATTTCAACTTTCCAGGCTTCAGGACTCATCTGCAGAGTGAATTGGCTTATGAAAACCCTTGAAGGGTCTTCTCAAATTACATAATTTTTTTTTAGAGGGAAGATTTCCTTCTAGGAGAAAGTTTTGAACATTGGGGCAGATTGAACACTGAGGCAGATTCTGGGATTCTTTCCTTGGAGATCTTGGAAAAGCAGTCAGTTTAGCATCCAATTTACATGAGCAATTTAATTTGTATATGCTGGGTACTCTGTTATGATTGTACATGCACTACACATCTCGTCTTCATGCCAACCTATGGAATGGACAGGATTATCATTCCTCTTTTACAGACAAAGAAACCAAGTTTACATAAATAACTTGTCCAGGAATCTACACGTAAAGTGTCAGTTTCAGGCTTTGAACTTTGGCAGTCTGGCACTGCAGCTGCACCCTCTGGCTCCACACTGTGTCACCTCCTTGCTAAGGGGCAGCTCTGGGTCCTTTCTCAAGAGCCCATCTCGATCTGTGAAGTCTCAGGAGGGACCCAGTTTGCAGCTTTTCAGACACGTGCAAAAGGCAGGTGCTTGGCTAGTGTGAGAAACCAAACTCTTTTGGCTCTCTCTTAGCTCTGTGCCCTAGGTTTTGACATTCAGGGGTGAGAAGCATTTGTTTGGCAATTAATAATGCACTGCCTTGTGACATCTCTTGTATTGATGTCTTTATTGTTCATTTTCTATGTGCCTATGATTTTTTTCAACCCCATATTGATTGCATACTGACTATATGTCAGTTGCTTTTCTACATGTTTTATATGTTTATTGTCTTTAATATTCACAACACTACTTCAAGACAGGTACATTATTCCTTCAATTTACAGTTGAGAAAACTGAGGTATAAAGTGAAAGATACTATAATGTTGCTCATAGGACCATGACTTGACAGCATATGCTAGGTCCTCAATAAATATTTGCAAATGGATTGATTGAATCAACTTACTCTGTGTCAAAGGTCTCCTCTGTTTAGGTCCTTCTATAGTCTTCCACTTATTCTCTACTTTGTTCTATCCTTCCTATATTTCTTTTACAACCTGTGTCTAAAATACTGGTTGAAGGATATATAAAGAACTTAAAAAACTTAACACCAAAAAACCAAATAACTCAATCAAAAAAATGGCAAAGGAACTGAATAGGCACCTCACAGAAGAAATATGAATGGTCAACACATGTATGAAAAAATGTTCAACATCACTGGCAATCAGAGAAATGCAAATTAAAACTACACTGAGATTTCATCTCACTCTAGTCAGAATGGCAATTATCAAGAATATAACTAACAATAAATGTTGATGAGGATATGGGGGAAATGTACACTCATACATTAGTGGTGGAACTGCAAATTGGTGCAATCACTCTGGAAAGCAGTATGGAGATTCCTCAGAAAACTTGGAATAGAACCACCATTTGACCCAGTTATCCCATTCCTCGGCATATACCCCAAGGACTTAAAATCAGCATACTACAGTGATGTGGCCACATCAATGTTCATAGAAGCTCAATTCACAATAGTTAAGATATGGAATCAATCTAGGTGTCCTTCAATAGATGAATGAATAAAGAAAATGTGGTACATATACACAATGAAATACTACTCAGCCTTAAAGAAGAATGAAATTATGGCATTTGCCAGTAAATGGATGGAACTGGAGACTATCATGTTAAGTGAAATAAGCTAATCCCCCCAAAACAAAGGCTGAATGCTCTTTCTGATATGCAGATGCTGACTCACAATATGCCAGCAGGGAGGGAGGGGTGGAGGTTCACTAGATTGGACAGAGGGGGATGGGGGAAGGGAGGGTGATGGGAAGGGGAAAGACAGTAGAATGAATTGGACATAACTTTTCTGTGTTCATATATGAATACACAACCAGTATAACTCCACATGATGTACAACCATAGGAATGGGAAGTTATACTCCATGTATGTATGATATGACAAAATACATTCTACTGTCATGTATAACTAAAAAAAATTACTTTGTATTAAAAAAAATGCTGATTGACAAGCAAATAAGCCCCTAAGTGTGGGTTGTTCCTTTATGTCTATTGTAGAAGGCCCTAGGGAAGCCACAGGAGCTCCCCAATCCAGAACAAATCTAACATCATGCACTTAATAATTATGTACCAATTGACTAACATAATGACACCTAGATGGTCGACTTGCAGTTTGCTGATAAACATTTGTGCATTCTTTTATGAGGCCTGATAAGTAGTCTTCTTCTTGCTTTTCTTGTTTTTCCAATCCCCTAACGTTTGACTTTCCCTGTTAGTAAGAAGGAGAAATAAGAGAGACTAAAATGAGCAAAATGAGGGTTGCTTGGAAGTAGACATGCTTTTCTGAACCCATGTGTGTGCCTGTGTGTGTGTGCGCGTGCACGTGTGTATATATACATACATAAATATTTTTGAGGTGAATTGGGGAACTTGGGAAAAAATTAACTTTTCCTCTCTGCCTCTTGAAAATTCTAAGAACTGTATTGTAATTCTAAAGACACAAATTCCATTTTTATTTTAGGACCTGAAAATGAGATTTTAGTTTTTTTTTCCATGGGGATGCAGCCACTTTGGACATGCCAGTCAACACTAGCATTGCATTTCACATACCAACACAACCTGGCTGTCGCTGGGACAGCAATCTGCAATGACAACATGTCCGCTGCCTCTGTGGACAGACTTAGGCCCATTGTGTACAAACTTAGTTGTCAGTAAGATGAGTTAAAGAAGAATTAACACAATAGGCTCTTTGTCTCTTCATTGTTGACACTTCTTTGGTGAACACTCTGCTTCAAATTGCAATCAGAGAAATTTCAAATTCAGCCTTGGTCCTGTTTCCTTTGGCTTCACTTGTGACATGTCTCTAAATAAATGTTAGCATTTTGCAACTTTGAAAAATACCAGGAATACACAGAAAATTCTAAGCATTAGAACATGAGCCATAACTCCCTGACCCTTTATGTGGAGGATTAGCGTGCATAGCTTCCCTCCAACGCATGCTGAGGCCACTCCAGATTGGGTGGTGCACATGGCCATCTGGAGAGAAGCAGCATCAGTTTAGTGACAACTGCTGTGAGGAAACTGAGCTTCAGTCCTCTGAAGGGAGCCCCGCATTGCCAAGTGGTGCGTTGCCCCAGAATGCATAGTCATGTCACCTGCACTGACTGGTAGGAAGAAAATATGGATCTACTGAGTGTAGGAAGTTAGAGTGACACTCATACGATTCTGTGTCACAATTGGGAGCTTTGTTAGAAATTCCCCAAGAGTTCTATTCACAATAGTGAGAGCTGGTGAGGCAGTCTGTTATTTTCTTGGGATAAAAAATAATAAAGTTCACCAAAGTTGAAGGCAGGCAAATAATATGAAGAAGCAATCCACAGAGAAGGAAATACAAATGGCTACTAAACATATAATAAAGGGAACTACCATAGTGGTTTTCTGGGAAATGAAAGTGAAAACTATACCAGGTACTATTTCGTGCCAACAGGTGATTAGGCATTAAATGTCTAACACTAGTAACTGATGGTAGGGTTGTCAAACAATAGGAAATGCCCTGCTAGTGGGAGAACAAACTGGTTCAATTACTTTGGGGAAAATTTGGCATTATTTAGTGAAGGTGAAGGAGCATATTTATTCCATATGTTCTAGGTAGTTTTCTACTAGAGCAAGCACACAGTGGATGTGCACATAGTTATTTGGAATAAAGCAAAATAATGCAAACAATCTAATGTCTACCAGAAATCCATAAATAAGTGATGGCCCTTAAATAATTAATATTATTTATTTATTTCAGAGGTGAAAAGGAGCAAGTGCTATATGCATCAATAAAATTGAAGCTCATAAAATGTTAAGGAAAAAAGCTACGTATAGACTATTAAATGAAAAATGGCACCACTGATATATAGTTTAAGACTGACCAAAAATGTTATATATTATCTGTATCCATATATAAAATAAGAAGCATAAAGAAATGTATGGGAATGAAACTCACAAAATCCTGGATGGTATAAGCTCCTGGGTTGTGAAACACAGTGAAGTAAGAAAAGGCAAAGGGTTATCTGTTACACTGGTAACTTTTCTTTCTTTGGCTGGGTGAGTATTCACTATAGTCTTCTTTATCATTTCATATGTTATATTTAAGATATGTACTTTTAACATATCAAAGTGTTTCAGAGCTAATAAAGCCCTTAGAAATAATATATTTTTAAATAATTTCCTTATACATAAAATGAAAAATAACCAAAATCAGAAATGAAAGAAGAAATATGACGGCCCAGAAATACAAAGAATTGTAAGAGATTACCATGAAAAATTATTCACCAAGACATATGTTACCTAGAAGAAATAGATAAGTTCCTAGTAACGCACAACCTGCCAAGACTGAATCATGAAAAACAAAAAATTTGAATAGAAAGTTAGCACATAAGATGATTGAATCAAGCCGGGTGTGGTGGCTCACGCTTGTAATCCCAGCACTTAGGGAGGCTGAGACAGGAGAATCGCCAGTTCAAAGCCAGCCTCAGTGACAGCGAGGAACTAAGCAACTCAGTGAGACCCTGTCTCTACATAAAACACAAAATAGGGCTGGTGACACGGCTCAGTGGTAGAGTACCCCTGAGTTCACTCTCCAGTACCAAAATAAAATAAAATAAAATAAAAGATGATTGAATGAGCAATTGAAATCCTCTGACAAAGAGAGCCCAAGACCAGATGGCCTCACTGGAGAATTCCAACAAATATTTAAAGAAGCATTAATGCCAACCCTTCTCAAACTTTTCTTAAAAAAAAAAACTGAAGAGCAAGGAACACTTTGAAACACATTTTATGAGATCAGCATCACTTTAATACTAAAATCAGGCAAGCACACTACAAGATAAGAAAACTATAGAACAATATCTCTGCTGAATATTGATGTGAAAATCCTCAACACAATACTAGCAAACAGAATTCACCATCACATCAGGAGGATCACACACCAGGATCAAGTGGGATCCAAGGATAGTTAACATAAGAAAATCAATTGATGTTATTGTTATGGTTTGGGTGTGAGGTGTCCCCTAAAAGTTCATGTGTGAGACAATGCAAGAAGGTTTAGAGGAGAAATGATTGGGTTATGAAAGTCTTAACCCAATTGATGAATTAATTCCCTGGCTGGATTAATTGAGTGGTAACTGAAAGCAGGTAGGTGTGGCTGAAGGAGGTGAGTAACTGGGGGCATGCTCTTGGGGTATATATTTTGTATCTGGTAAGTGGAGTCTTTCTCTGCTGTCTGATCAGCAATGTGAGCCGCTTCCTTCTGCCACACTCTTCCACCATGATGTTTTGCCTCACTTTGAGCCTTGAGGAATGGTGCTAGCTGTGTATGGACTTGGACCTCTAAAACTGTGAGCCCCTAAATAAGTTTTTCCTCCCCTAAAATTGTTCTGGTCAAGTCTTTTAGTCACAACAGATAAAAAGCTGACTAAAACAGTTACATACCACATTAATAAAATAAAGGGAAAAAAATCACACAATCATCTCGATTGCTACAGAAAAGAAATTCAACAAAATGTAATACCCTTTTATGACAAAAACACTCAACAAACCAGGAATAGACGGAAACAGCTTCAACATATCTGAAAAGCCCTCAGCTAGTCTGGGGATATAATTTGGTGGTACATAGAGTGCTTGGCTAGCATGTATGAGACCCTAGGTTCATTTCCTGGTACTGGGAAAAAACTTCTTAAGACAAAAGCCCACAGCTAATGTCAGACTCAGTGGTGAATAAAAAAGCTTTTCTTCCAAGACTAGGAACAAGGCAAGGGTACTCACTCTTGCCACTTCTGTTCAATGTAGCACTGGAAGTCTTAAATAGAGCAATTAGATAAGAAAAAGAAATAAAAGTCATTGATTGGAAAGGGAGAAGTAAAATTATCTTTTTTCACAGAAGACATGATCTTATATGTAGAAAACCCTAAAGACTGTAATAATATACAATGGTTTGAACTAATTAAAAAAAAAAAAACCTCAGCAAAATTGCGGGATGCAAAATCAATACTAAAAAAATAGTTGCAGTTTTATACACTAACAATGATCAATTCAAAAGGAAAATTAATGAAAAAACCTTACTTATAACAGCATCAAAAAGAATAAAGTGTTAGGAATAAACTTAACCAATGAGGCAAAAGTCTTGTATACTACAAAACATTGCTGAAAGAAATTTTTAAAAGACAAATGGCAAGACATCTTATGTTCATAGATTGGAAGACTTACTATTATTAAAATGTCTATACTAATTGAAGCAATCTACAGATTCAATGCAATATCTATCAAAATATCAACAATATTTTTTGAAGAAATAGGGGAAAACATTATAAAATTTATATGGAATCTCAAAGGATCCAAATAATTAAAACAATCTTGAGAAAGACCAAAGCTGGAAGCCCCCCACTGTCTGATTTCAAAATACATTGCAAAGTTACCATAATCAAAACAGTATGATATGAACACAAGAATAAACATGGACCAGTAGAGCCAAGAGACAGCTCAGAATTAAAAACTCATGTATATGCTCAAATGGTCTTTAACAAGAGCACCAGTGCTACACAATAGGAAAAGAAAAGCATCTTCAACAGATGGTGTTGGGAAAACTGCACTTGCAAAAGAATGAAGACACACTCATTTACACCATCTGCAAAAATTAACTCATAATGCACTAAAACCTAAATGTAAGAGTCCAAACTATGAAAATTTTAGAAGGAAACTTAAGGGGAAAGCTTCATAAAATTGGAATAGGCAATGGTTTCTTAGATGATACCAAAATCACAGGCAACAAAAGCAAAAATTGACAAATCAGACTTTTTAAAACTTAAGAACTTTGATGCAGCAAAGGTAACATTCAGCAGAATGAAAAGGCAAACTATGGAATGGAAAACATTTACAATACATATTAAAAAAGAGGTTAATATCCAGAATATACAAAGAACTCCTAGAATTAAATAACAATAACAGCAATAACAACAAAACCCAAATGACCAAATTTAAAAATGAGCAAGGACTTGGATAGGTATCTGAAGAAGATAGGCAAATGGCCAAAAAGCATATGAAAAGCTGTTCAACATCAGTAATGATCAGGGAAACGCAAGCCAAAACCATATGAACTATCACCTTACATTATTGGGATGACCAGTATCAAAAAATTAGAAATTAACAAATTTTCTTAAGGATATGGAGTAGTTGGAACCCTTGGCAGTGTTGGTGGGACTGTAAAAATGGTGCAGCATGATGGAAAACAGTGGAGACTCCTTTAAAAATTAAAAATAGGACTACAACATGATTGAGCAAATGTGCTTTCAGGCATATAATGAAAATAATTAAAGACACAGTCTCAAAGAGCTATTTGCATACCCATATTCATTACAGTATTATCCATAATAGCGAAGATGTGGAAGGAACCTCAAGGTCATTGGCAGATGAAATGGAGAGAAACAAACGTGCGATACCCACACACTGGAATAGTATTCAGCCTTAAAAAAGAAGGGAATCCTTGCATATGCTTAACATGGATGAATCTTGAGGACATTGTGTTAAGTGAAATAAGCCAATCACAAGGCAAATATTGCCTTATTCTAGATATATGAGTTATCTAATGCATTTCCAATGCAATCAAACTCATAAAAACAGAATGTTGAGTGGTGGTTGCCAGGGGCTTGGTGGAGGAGAAAATGGGGAGCTGCTGTTGAATGGGCCCAGAGCATCGGTTATAGATATAGAAACATGATAGTGCGCTATTGTTCATCATGTCAGCAACTTTGTATCCTTAAAAATTATTGAGAGTACATTTATGTTATGTGTGTTGTTGTTGTTGTTTACAACATAAACAAAAGATATGATAAAAGCAAGGGCTAGAGTGGTGGCATTATGTGCCCAAGATCATGGAGCTAGTCAGTGCTGGGACTAGAATAGGGGCTGGCAAACACTGGCCACTGGTGTTTTTCCTGCACTTTGACTCCTTCCCTTGTTCTGAGTTCTACGGTGCCTGTCACAGCATTTCAGAAATAGGAGATGGCCTTTAGAGACGACTGCTCTGGAAGAGAATCGACTCCTTGTTGACCAGGGTTGTGTCTACTTTAAATGCTTACCTCTATCTTGGTGAAGTTAGCCCATCAAACTTTTACAGCCTTTTACATTGAGTCTGTGAGTTTATTGCAAGCAATTACACAGTGATACTGTGCTTGGCCTCTGCTGTGTTTCAAATGTGCAGGGCTCTAGGTCCTTCTGAGGCAGTTAAAATTCACGATTTGCTTACTGGATGAAGTGACAGTTATATAATAGAGAGAATAATTTGAGTCCTAAAGGTTAAAGGACTTTCCAACATTACAATACACCTTGGAGGGGAATGAGCTTTTTTTTAAGTTCAAATTATTTGGAACTTCTCTAGCCCCTAAGCTTACTTCACTAGACATTTCTTTGCTGTATTCATAACAGTGATTAAAACATAGAAATTTGGAAGTTTTAGTACTATCAGGTCCACCTTTTGCCCTTGAAAATGACCTCCTCCCCGCTAGCCTGTGTCCTACTGAGCTCTTGGGGGTTTAGTCAGGAAGGTATAGAGCATTTCCTTGATTCTATAGATAACTTTCTGCATATTTTCATAACTTCAGGGTGACTAAGACTTTAAGAGGGAGCATGGCAAACATTTCCCAGAGGGGAACTTCAGTGTGCTGAAAGTGGAAACCCCTTTAAATGGTAGTCAGTAGTGAAAGGCCTCCCGAGTCTGACTACGGCCCCTCTGTGGCAGTCATAACCCATGACTTCCTGAGTACGTCCTAGGTTCCGAGGGCAATTATGACTGCCTTCCCAGGCTATTTGTCCAATATGGGGTACAAGTAGGCAGACTGGCCCCTTTGGGGGCTTCAGCTGGACAACTGGTTAGCTGGACTCCTGCCACTTGGGTTTCTGCATTTAAGAATCAGAAGCAGACCAGTCATTCCACCGTCTTTCCTGACGATTTGCATCCCCTTTAGTGAACTTGCTTTAGCTGGGTTCCACTTTTTGCAAAGTGCCACTTTGCAAGACGCTGGGAAGCAGATGATGTGCACAAGGGGCTGGGGTTGGATGCTCCTCCAGAATCCTGCCATGTGGCTGTGTGTGAGTGGTGTGGAGCTCCAGCCCTGGGCCTCTGAGGGTCGCTCGCTAGGCTCCCATTTGGCCCAAGGGTCCTGACAGTATTTGGGAAGCTGTGCACCCTGGTGGCCAGGGGTCTCTGCTTTTCATTTCTTGCCTTCCTGTGTTTTGTTTCCCCTCTGGGCCTCCAGCCTGACCTCTGGGTCCTGGGTGTTAGCCCAGATTTATGACCCTGAGCTTCTTTTTATCTCTTGTGGAAGTAAACGTTTTGGTTGGGAAGTTTTTCAATTTCCTCCTGGCCTGGGCTAAACCGCTCAGATTTCCAAGGGCGAGATTGCCCTTTCTTACAGTCCTCCAACGCTGAGGTGTAATTAGGAGCTTCGTTCCACCTGCAGACAGGCCTCTGCCAGTGCTCTGTTGGTGGTGGCTGTGACAGAGGCAGAAGACCATTTTAACAGACGTAGACCCAAGGCCAGTCCCCCACGGGCCCACTCCTCTGATTCCACACCAGAGGAAAACACCTTTCCAAAATGTATTTGGGGGCACGGGTGCAAATTCTTGACCCTGAATAGCCACTGATCACCTTTCCCCCTTGTGCCCCACACGCTGATCGTGAATTCTCCCGGATCACAATCTCCCAAGAGAGGGCCAGAAACCAATGCTTTGACCACGTCCCCCAGGCCATTCTACACATCCAAAGGTTAGAACCAATGCCCAGAGACCATACCATAGACGGAGGTGGGTGAAGTGAATCTTAGCCTTCTGATTTGTAAGGCCCCTGGGACAACATAGCAGAAAAGAATAGCAATCCAGAACAGTCCCACAATGCCACACCTGGGACCTCTCTCCAATAACATTGCTCCTTTTTTTTTTGGCCAAGGATTTTCATCCAGTCGCATGCATATCTGTTTTTCTTTTTCCTTCATGTATTCCCTCCTTCCGACTCCCATACTCACCCTCCCAAGCAGATTTCCTGCTTAGCCTCGTCCCCAACACGGTGTCATTTGAAAGTCAGGAAAAGCAGTAAAGTCAGGGCATCCCTTTTATACCTTTGAGAATATCTTCCGTTTTGATGGGCCCTTTTATCCTGAAAGGCTTCGCCCACTTTATATCCCAGCATAACTTCACCCACCACTGAAGTACCGCCAGCCGGCTCAGGAGGGTAAGTGGCAGCTGTTGCCCTGTTTCGGGCAGGAAGCGAAGAAGAACATGATATTCAATTAAAACTGCAGGGGGAATTCAGCGAGACAGCAGGGTCTAATGGAGACGGATGGCCTGGGAGAGCAGCCGTCTGAGTTCTATTCCCATCTCTGTCGCTGGCTCGTGGGGGTGACCTTGGGTCTGTCACTAAAACTTTCTGGGCCTCCGTTTCATCTGAAAAATGGTAGTGATGATACCTGCATCCTCACAGGAATAGTTATGAGGATTAGGGAGATTAGAAAAATATACAGAGCCCTTTTGATCCCTTCAAAGTCAGCAGCAGAGGATGGATGGATGCAGAAAGCCGTCTTAGGCTGAGTAGAAGTGGCTGCCAATTACAGGATATGATTGGAGGTGTCATGAGGAGTCAGCTGGTGCTGAGAACTCTCCCCTACAGCCTGGAGGGAGCCAGGTTAAAATACAAGTGTGGAGCTGGTGATGAAGCTCAGGGCGGAGTGCTTGCTCAGCATGAGTGAGGCCCTGGGTTTGATTCCCTGGTTCCACAAACAAACAACAACAAAGTGTGCTGTGTGGGAGCAACAACACATCACAACCTTTCCATGAGTTAGTTGAAATGGTTCACAAGTTTCCCAGAAGAAAAAGGCTCACCCTCAGTGACTGAGGGTCTCAACCAGAAAAATATGACTGGAGGAAAATTTAGATGCAAAGTAGAGAATTCAAGATCAGAATGATTTGTGTTTAGGGACATGGTAGGGAGAGGGTGGTATTAGGAATACCAGAGCCATGGAGAAAATTATTTACATGGCTTAATAGATCCTATAACAAGTGTTAGATTGTGAGTCACAGTAAGATAGTCTCCCAAAGAGATAGTGTCTGATGTCTGTCTTTTCTGCAAGACACTATGCATCGACTCTTACTGACCTTTGCTCTCCATGAAACCAGCTATGTTCTACATATATGTTCATGGCACCAAGATGAAGCATATGCTGCTGCTGTTGATTACAGCTGCGCTGGCCAGCATCATTTCAATTTCATCATTATCATCACATCAATGTCAATGTTTGTTATATGTTAGGCATCATACTGGGGGTGTGGTAGGGACCAGCAATACAGGATTTGGAGTCCTGGAGGTTGAGTTGGAATCCTTACTCTGGTATTTTGCTCTTTGACCTTGAAGACTTGAGATTCTGGGACTCCTGTTTCATCCTCTAAAGACTGGAATAATGGACCCACCTGACAGCACTTTCCAGAGGATCAAGTGAGGTGGTGAGATGTGAAAAAGGCATGTTGGATATAGCAAAAGGCTGTACAGAGGTGAGCTGTTGTTTCAGTCAGGATAAGCTGGGTTATGCTGCAGTAACAGATAACACATTCAGTGGCTTAACATAATGAAGGTGGGTTTCTTGCCCATGCTACATGTCTACCACAGGTCAGCTCAGGGGCCTCTTCACTCAAGTAATCACATAGAGATTCAGGCTGATAAAGCAGCCATCCACTGCTAGATCAGAAGAAAACAAAAAACATGGTGAATTTTGCGTTGGCTCTTAAAGCTTCTGCCTATATTTCATTAGTCAGAGGAAGTCACACAGCCACATCCACTTCCAGTGGGCAGGGGGGAGCCCATGGATCAGAAGGAGAGAGCTGGAATATTTCTTCACAGCCCTTAACCAGTCCAGATACTACTCTATGAGACTGTAAGCTGTGGTCTCTGACCTCCAGCATCTTGCCAAAGTTTACCCAAATCATTAGTCAGAGGTCTCTGAAACAGCTCCAGAAGGGGGTCCCCACTTCCTGCTGTAGATCCTAGGCCCCACACAAGCTAGCTACCGATTCCCAAAGTCTCTCTTACTGTCTTCCCTCCGTCCTTCACCCAGACCCTGAGGAGAGGTACCCAGGTGGCAGGGTTCTAGACAACACCCCAGGGTGCAGCTAATTGCACTATGCTTGAATGCAGCTGGTTAGAACAGCCCTTCACTTTCCCCGAGCTCTTCTTGTGCCAGACATCTGCTGACCTTCCCCTGGCCCAAGCTCTGGGCTGTCATTCTGTCTTTAGGGAAGACATGGGCAAACTTAGGCCAGCTTTCCTCTCCCAATCTCGGCTGGAACCATTTTCTTGCTTTCTTGCCAGAGCACAGATGTCTCTGAAGCCCACTTTCCCCATCATACGGAGACTCCTGGAAAAACCTGAGACTCACCAAGGCCTTTTCCTTCCTTCCTCTTGAGTCACATCCTTTCTTATTCATTTTACTTGGAGGCTTGAGAAGGAAAACAAAAGGGTTTGATGCAATATTATTAGTAATACTAATTATGCAAAAATACCATATGCTGGGCTCTGTTCTGAATGTTTTACATATATTGACGCATTTAATGTCTGCAACAAGCCTTTGAACTGGATATTATTAACACCCCCATTGGAGAAATGTGGAAATAGGCCCAGAGAGATTAAGTAAGCTATCTCAGGTCTCACAGCCTAGTAAGCGGCAGACCTGGGGCTTTCACCCAGTATGTTTGACTGCAAAGGACATGTACATCTATTTTCATCATGGCATTATCTATACAGTGGTTGGGAGAGACTGGTGAAGTTATGGATTGCAAGGGTGCATTGGTTCCCTGGTACTCATTTTGCAGATGCGGCGAGATAGAATATTTGATGCATTAGGAGGCCGTGCCTGCCCTCTGCTGGTAGATAGAGAGCATCGCCACTCAAGAGTGAGCTGGGAACCCGAGCAAAGCGCTTTGGAGCAAACCGACAAACGTGTGACTCACGTGCAGCAACAACACATTGACTATTTCTTTCTCTCTGGTTTGGTGTGTTTTACATTTGGTTTTTGGTTTTTTTCCCCCTTCAGGCGAAAAAAAGAAGGGGAACAAAAAGCACACAGGCAGCTCTCCATCTCTGAGGACAAGCAGAAGAAAACCACAAATATGCAATTATCAAATAACAAGTCTATGTGTTTATTGTCATGGAAATTGTTAGGCAGTGCTAGATGCCATGAACTATCATCCTAAACAGATGCAAAAGCACATTTTCAGTCATTTATAAGTGAATTGGGGTAAAATGTTTTTCTAAATTAATCAGGGTATTCTTCCACCATTCAGTTTTACGTGCAAAAATATTCTAGAAGTTCAGCTGTTTTGAATTATCTATGTTCAAATAGAAATTTTGGTTATTCTTCTGTTTGATGTAGAAGGATGAAGGTGGCTGTCTCTGACTCGGCTGTACCATGGCTTGGCCTGAGAAATAGTGCTTCAAGACCCCAAGGTTCCTGGGCTTAGAGTAACCCAACAAATTTTCAGGGGACAACTGGGCTTCATCAAAATCCCTGAGCCAAGAGGACCCTTTGGAAGTTGATCCTGCCCCTGAGGTCTTTCTGGGAGGTAGAGAAAAAGGGGAAGGGAGCACTACCACAGAGATCCAAGCCTAGAAGTTGTCCCTAGTGTTGCCCAGCCGAAGCCCCTTGTAGGAGGTAGGTGACCTGGGAGTCATGGGATCAGGAGGTTGGATTTTCAGCTGCCAGAGAATCAACATTTGCAGTTCTTTTTTTTTAATTTTACTTTTTTAATTTGTTCTAATTAGTTATACATGATAGCAGAATGCATTTTGATTCGTTGTACACAAATGGAGCACAACTTTTCATTTCTCTGATTTTACATGATGTGGAGTCACATTACATGTATAGTCATAATGCTGAAATTGAAATAAGACTGGCGAAGTCAAAATATTCAAATTATTGGGGGCAGGGAACAGCTTTGAGGACAAAAAATTGAAGAACTTAATTTAAGTGGTTAACATGAAAAATACCTGTTTTATTTTTTTCTTCTTGATTTTTCATTTGTGTGTCCAATAGGAATGATCAGTTTCAGTGACAGATTTGAGAATTTAGATTTATAAATTCTGAAGTGATAGCATGCTCTGTGAATTCACAATGTACCCATTTGGCACATGGTAATACCACTTGTAAACAAGGAGGACTTGGGCCTAGGCAGATTTCACTTCTTTCAGATTTGATCCCTCAGGTTGCAAAGAATGATGGCAGTATGTCTATAGCACTTGGGTCATAATCTTAGAGGTCTTTTCACTACTGATGAAAAAGGAATCCAAAGGCTGTTTGCAATGGATGAGCCTCCTTGAGCAGAGTAGTGAATGAAATACCTTGCTTGGTTCAAGTATTCCAGTACACAGACAGATACGGAAGTCTGTCTCACTGGTAATGTAGCAGTCAAACAAAAATCCATGACTAAGCTTAAAAAATAAAAAAAAGAAGTATTTTTGATATTTTGCTTGATTTTTATTTTTGGGGGGGTGGTTCTGGGGAATGAACCCAGCAGTGCTTAATCACTGAGCCACATCTCCAGCCCTGTTTAAAAATATTTTGTTAGAGACAGGGTCTCGCTGAATTCCTAAGTGCCTCACTAAATTGCTGGCTTTGAACTCTCGATCCTCCTGCCTCAGCTCCCTGAGCCACTGGAATTACAGGTGTGCACTACCCTACCTGGCTTGTTTTTGATATTTTTGAAGCCTAATTTGAAAGTTATTGGTAACTTTCACCCAATATGATGTTAAATAAATTAATAACTTTCAGATCTTGTGACCATGTGTCTGACTTATTAAGCAGCCATGGCAGAGAGTGACAACTGATAAAGCCATGAGCAGTAATAAAGAGTTTGGATTTCCCTGAAAATGTCCTCTGTGCCAACTCCCCAAGGACACAAGACGGTTCTCACTCCTACTTCTCCAAAGATAACCGAAGACCATGGTCAGGGTAACTGGAAACTAGAGAGAAATTATTGTGACCTTGGCACTAAGCTAACAGATGCTTCGATATTGGAAATGGTGCTTATGGGGACCTTGTGATGAGTAACATTTTTCCAAATCCACCTCAAATAATGGTTAGTGAGATCCCAAGCACATTCTGGTTATTTCACTAGCCTTCAGGTAAATAACTAAAATTAACGCTTGATAATCAGATCCTATCACCTGTGGAGAAGGATATATCATGGTAGGAACAACCCAAAGAAAATTTTTGGAAAACTCTAACAAGATGACCAAATGCAAATACAACCTAGTATCCCTGGAAGGGGGATGAGAAAGGTTCTCACAGATTTTTGTTACTTGAAAGATGCAGCAGTGGAGTGATGATTCTTCAAAACCATGACAATAATATTATATATCTCATAGATTTTTATCATAATTAAGTGAGTTAATACATGTGCATAGCAACTATTAATCACTTAATAAATGTTAGGCTGTATTTCCATAATTATTAATCATTGTAAATCCCATTTAACACTGCACAGAGGTACGCAGAAGACAAATAATCTTAAAGAATTGTTATGGGTTATTTTATGCTTACTCAGGTAGTAATAAGATTACAGAATCTGAACAGAAGAAATTAGCGGGTATTCTAGAGTCAGAGAATGAGAAATAAATTCCCTGCAATTCAAGAGTTCTCCACCCCGAATTCCCTCAAGGGTTCAATAGTCTGGGGCATATCAGCATAACTCCTCCAAAATGAAAGCAAATCAGTACTCCTCCTACCAAGAGGCAGAATGTCAGGTGGGCCTCTAGAATTTAAGAGGTGATGTGAGTTACACTTGAATTGGATTGCTCTGAATCACTTTTTAGCTAATTTAAATTAGTGCAAAGCCCCCAAGCAAGAGCTAGCTCTCCAGCTAGTCCAAATTAGACAGCAAACAGCAATACAATACCATTCAAGCTTCTGATTGAGATCAATGTATATTGAAGTATTTGCAGCAGTTTGACTGGCTGCTCAGAGCCTGTGGCAACCCCTAACAGGAGATCACCACAGGTCCTTGGAGTCTTTGAGCAAAGTTGTAATGTTTCAACAAATAACTGTTCTCTTTTAAGGCTATGAAATACTAGGTAGTCATGTAATGGACTGCCCACCATGAACTAGCTATTGGAGGTTTGTTTGTTTTTTTAAATTTTTCTTGGTGTGTGTGGGGGTACTGGGGATTGAACTCAGGGGCACTCCACTAGTGAGCCACATCCCCAGCCCTATTTTGTGTTTTAAATAGAGACAGGATCTCGCTGAGTTGCTTAGTGCCTCTCCATTGCTGAGGCTGGCTTTGAATTCGTGATCCTCCTGTCTCAGCCTCCCAAGCCGCTGGGATTACAGGTGTGCGCCACTACACCTGGATTTTTAATGTATTTTTTTAGTTGTTCAAGGACCTTTATTTTATTTATTTATATGTAGTACTGAGAATCGAACCCAGTGCCTCACACATGCTAAACAAGTGCTTTGCCACTGAGCTACAACCCCAGCCTTAACTAGCTGGTTTTGATCCAACCAATGGTAGACAGGTGTGCACAGCACAGATGTTGTTGCACTCTGACATGGAAGTGGGAGATGTGGAACCAGGTCTGAGCAGGTTCTAGAGAGACAAGGAAGTTGTAGAGTCAGTGAATCATACCTCTAGCTTGCTGGACCACCCTTAATGCATACCTCTGATGTGGTGGGGAGCTCATCAAGACAGGTAACTGAAAGAAAAACAAATCATTTCAGATCTGGTGTTCAGAATATGCAGGCCTTGGTCATATGTGGATTGCTGAGGCTATCAATCTCCACTTGGTATAGCCTTGAGAACAATAGAGAAGGAAAATCTTTCTGGAAGAAAAACTTAAAGGTGTATATAACCTTACTGTTCATTTTCCCATAAAAGGAGATGGCTTAAATTATAATGATGAACCAATTCATGAGCAGATGCTCAACAAACTCACAAAGCTAGAAATTTGTCTGGGTGATTAAGACTTGGAATGTGCAAGATTGGAAGATTGATAACAATGAGGTTGGAGATGCATCTCCTGGACTAGGTCCAGACCCTGAGAATACTTTTTTCTCTCTCATGTTAACCCTCACTAAAGATCCTGCCAAGACGGATCCTTCTTTAGCCACCTCAATGCTTGTTTAATAATGTTGTGAATTTAGTATTCATAGCACTAGGGATAGAGCCTATGCACGTATGCCCTGAGGACACCAACCCTCTCTGTGTCCAGGTTGATAACGCCAGTCCTTAGGATGATGGGCAAACTAGTGATTCATCTCTACTAGAATACATGCTTTTCTGTATTTGCATTTGCTCCTCTTGATGGCTTCTAAGCCACCTTGATCCTGCCAGTATCACCATGAATGGACTCACGTAATGACTCATGGTATCCCATACTGTAGTACTTTAGAACAAAAGGAAGTCATTTCACAGTGGAAAAAGGCAAGCAATGACAGATGTTCAAAAAAACTCTCCGCTACACTGGATTATTCTCCATCCATTTTCCTATCCTTGCCAGAGGCTTGCACATATACATCCTTTTCAGCCCGTGCAAGGCTAAAAAAAAAAAAATAAAGATAAAAAAAAATAATGTGGAGGAAGTACATGTGTTACTTTCAAGAAGCTTTGGAGCTAGCAAATGGTTTCCATGTTGTGCTTTTCCTGTCGTGAGACCAACAATATTCCCAAAAGAGGTTGTTTCCTCTGCCTGGGTCCTGGAGTATGAAAATACCACGAAGCAGAGTTGCAACATCCCATGGACAGTGAGTGAGAAAGGAACATTTGTTGCTTGTTACTGCAGCATTGCTTAGCCCCAGCCTGTGTGCCTCACCACCCAGAGGTAGCGTGTTCTGGGAAATAATAAGATGGTTTATGTACTATTAGTTACCACATGAGATGGTGCGCTGTCCTTGAGGAGGAGAATGCGCTCAATACCAATGACCAGTGCGTGCATTTCGCCATGGTCCTTATAAAATGAGACAGCCGAGGAGTAGGAGTGAAGGGCTACAACAAAAGTTTTCTTTCCACCTCTGCAGTTCCAGTTTCTGTTTTTTTCTTTTTCTTTTTTCCCCAGGGAAGGCAACAGTAGCCATATTGAATTGGAAGCTGAATTCACTTGGACATTTTTGGCAACACATCCCCTGGGTGAACAGGAAAAGAAGAACTATAATCGGTTCTGGTGATTGATCTGGCTATCAGAAATATAAATTTGCTGCTATCTAGTGGAAGTAGATAACATTGTGGCTCCCGTTCTTGGTTCTTCCCCTTCCAATCTCTTCAGTGGCTTCAGTTTTCCCGGCTTCTGTTCTCTTGTTCCTCTGTCCAGAAAGACTGCAGTGTTCCCAACAGTACCTCTCGCACATCACAACACCTCACTCCAGCCTCCCAGATACAGATGTGGGCACTCAACTTCATCCAGATCCCTTCTCTCCTTTTCCCAGAGTATCCTCCGTACTAGATTCTTCTTCTATTCACATCCAAGCTCTTCAGGGAGCTGCTTTTTCTTCTTTTTATGTCTAGATTTAATTGTTGTTTTCTATAGGAGAATCATCCAATAGAATCTTAGAGGAATCACGGTGGAATTTTAACAGACCCATGCAGATTAGTTAAAAATAAGCATTACCCAGGGATCCTGTGGAAATGGATAGAGTAATTTATGATACCTCTGTCCCTCCGGGGTGCATTTTATTAACTAGGTGTTACATAGGAAATTAGAGGGGCAAGGAGATTAGCACAATAGTGAGAAGAAGCAAGCATGCCAATTGTGGGAAGTCCAAGAGCAGAACTGCACTCTTCATCTTCTTTAAACAGCGGAGGAAATGCCGTCTGATTTGGGGCAACTTTCCACTGGGTGTGTCTTAGGGTTCCAGGGGGTTGATTCCCACTACAGAAGATGAAGTGAGGGCTCTTTACCATGTGGACACTAGAGTGTGCCTGTCCCAGGATTAGCTCATAAGAAGCTTCTACTCAGGACTTTGAATCTTTAACGATGTTAAACTACAAAGATGCAGGATAGTTTGATAGTCTTCAAAGTGGCAATTGCTCAGGCTGGAGTCCAGCAGCAGCAGTGACCAGTGACCTATTGTGTGGGACCAATGATAGGGTGTTGACCACTCTGTTTCCATGGTGGGATCTTTGTTGTATTCTTGGCTGTCTTTTCTTAATTCCTGAATATTTTCTGATCCTGGTTGTTAGGATTTGCATGTGAGGGGTCCTCCAAAAGCTCATGTGTGAAACAATGAAAGAAGATCAGAGGAGAAATGATGGACTCATGAGACCCTTAACCCAATCCATGAATCAGTCCCCTGATGGATTTGCTGATTGGTAACTGAAGGGAGGTAAGATGTGGCTGGAAGGGGGGGTCACTGGGGGCGTGGCTATGGAGTATATATTTTATATCTGGTGAGTGGAATCCCTCTCTCTGCTTTCTGATCATATGTGAGCCGCTTTCCTTTGCCATTCTCTTCCGCCATGATGTTCTGCCTTCCCTCAAGCCCCGAAGAATGGAGCCAGCTGTCTGTGAACTGAGACCTCTGAAACTGTGAGCCCCCAAATAAACTTTTCCTCCTCTAAAATTGTTCTTGTCAGGTCTTTTAGTCAGAGCAGTGAAAAACCTGACTAAAACACTGATTTTCCAGACTTTTCTTGGATTCTGTGAACTACTTCATAACCTTTCCCTAAAGTTCTTCTTCAAAAAAAATAATTGATTTAATCAGTAAATTATCTGGTATATTGTACAAGATTATACTTCTACCTCTGTGCATGTTTCTTTAAACTGAAATAAAAATATTTACACACTCCATTTCCTACCTTCTACTCATTCATTCATCCATTAAAACAGTGATTTCTAATTTAATAAAGCATTTTCACAAACATTATCTCATTTAAACCTCACATTGATGGTACAAAGTAGGAATTAATACCTTCATTTCACACAGTACTAAAAAGCAGAGGTTGAACTCGTAGCCCAGACCATCTAACTCAAAATTCCAGCATTCTTTCTTATCTTTTGCTTGATCCTGGGGTTCTGGCCAGCCATGGATCATAACTTTCTAAATCTTTTCTTATTGCCAACTAACAGCATTAGACATGCAAACTTCCATGTTTTATACAAAGGTACAAAATAACAGATTATCTATTATGCCTTTTTCATGTGAAATAAAGAGGAAAGCAACCATTTTATTCCTCTGGCTTAGAGAATGTAGACGATCATGTTCTCAATTTCACAGTTCATCGCGTGTACATTTATTAGATTAGCACTGGTTTAGAAACGCACCATGGAACCTCCCAATAACTTGGCAGTTACTTTTTGATTGCTTTTCGGAATTGCAGTGTCTTGTTCCCCAAAGATTCTGACCAAGGTTTAGTGGCTTAAAACTGAAATGCTGCAGACATAAATTGCGTCCAACCCAGCCAAGGCTAAAGGTATTACTTTTCTTCACCTGATTATAATTTGGTTTTTCATTGATGCCCCTTCTTGTCTCAGGGGATCATGTCAAAGATGCAGATCCCCATTTTCAGCTAGGAAACCAACAGCAACACCTGTGCTCTGGTTTAGAGGGGAGACCCATTCCATAACTATCCTGTATTGGCCCTCAAACACCTGAAAATACAGCCCCAGTAAGCTCAACTTATGCTTGACTAAAAAGATAAAATAAAATAACAACAACAAACAATTGCCCTATGGCCAGATATATGAGGGGCTATTTGAAGGATACGGGAAAGGTCCAGGCATAAGTGTCATTCCTACATCACATCACTTATCTTACATTGCAATGGATGCTTAAACTCCACCAAGAGTAGGTCATTTTTTTTCTTTTGTCTTGGTTTTTACATGACAAGTTCCCAAGAAATATAACATGTTGATCTCCTCTGCTTACCTGATCTTATTCAAATCATTTCTTGGTCAGTTTTGCTTCCAAAACCTTAGCCACTCTTAACCATACCTGATTTTGCCTCCCTAATGTAGGCAAAGAATTTGAATACTGCCTGGTAGATAATAAATCCTCCATCAATGGCAGTAGTAGTTGTTCTTGTTATACTTCTTTTGAATAATAGTGACCAATATTCATTGAACATATACCATGTTAAGTATTAATCTAGATCCTTAATGTGTCATTTATTCATTGCAACCACTTATAAAATATGTGCTATTATCTGCTTCTCTTTAAAGATAAGGAAATGGAGGCAGGGTAGCATGGTCACTCTCCCACTGTTAAAGAGCTAGATAGTGGTAAAGGCAATATTCAATATTCCCCCAACTAGTGGGAGAATTGAAAGGAGAGGGCAGAAAGAAGACTCCAGCTACCTACTTCAATAAATGCTGGAAGATAGGACTGGCCTTAGAAACATTTATCTGAATTTGTTGAACAAAAGGAAAAAAATCGGAGGCTTGTGCCATTGAACCATAGTATGGATGCTTTTTCTTCCAAGAACTTTCAGAGTAGAACACATAATATCTACCAAGTTCTGAACATAGCACACCTAGAGACAGAAGATGTATTGGAAATATGGTTCTTGACCTTTATGTTCCTATCAGATTTATATGGTAGATGACTCCCGTGGATGTGTGCATAAGTTTGTTTATACACAACTCCCAGGCTTGACCTTCATATCTCTCTTGTACTCCTCCATTCTGGAAAGCATATTAGAAGCTAAAAGAATGAAAGTGACATCTCAGAACCACACAACTTTGGAGAGCATCGTCCTGACAGCTCCAATGGGCTTTCTCCAAGGGCTTCAAAGCAGCCTTCCACCCCTGACCTTCCTGTGTTCTCTGCTAGACATTTGTGGGCACAGACATGCCTGTGGCTCTGGCTTGGGAGTTGGAACACTTCTTGAATAAGAAAAAAGAGAAGAAAAGAAAAAGAGAGAGGGATAACTGGGCAAACCAAGGTCTTGCAAACTTAGTTCTTACATGATGGAAATAAAAGTGGCCTTGTCATCTAGCCAGCTCTGCACACCAGACTGAGCCTGAAGAAGGGAGTCCAGTTCAGCCAATGGTCTGCACAGGGGCTGAATTGAGCTGACAATCAACAGCTAGGCAGCTTTTGAGGCAGCATCAATTTCCTCCTCTGGTGGCTAAGCTAGCATTTCTCTATCCTGACTTTTCCCCTTTCCTCACTTTCTCCCCCTGTCTTTCTCACTTACATCACCTTTCATCTCAATATCCACTTCCTAGTATCAATGCTGTTGGTAGCAAGGACACAGGGAGTGGGAGCCCAGATTTGCCATGTTATATAATCTGCCGAGCTCCAATATAATGTAGAAAGTGGGCAGGGATTAAAACTGACTAAAATACGCTACCTGAAATAGAGAAGTACATGAAGTCAGCTGTGTAAACAGGGAAATACAGTTCAGAGGTTGAATTGTAATGGAGAGGGCAAGATAGAAGAGAGGCACTTGGCATTTGCCACCTTCTCCACTGGATCAGACCCAAACAACAGGTGTTACAGCTACATGTGGTGAGTGGCTGTGGGAGAGTGCTGGGGCTTAGCAGCAGAGAGACAGCAACCTGGTGAGATCTGGAGACTTGAGCTAACAGAATATCAAGAGAAATGAAGTGCCTAGTACCTATCATCTGGCACCATGGTGGGATAGTCTCCCCTTGGTGGGGTTATAGGTGAAAGAAAGTCCCAGCAAGCTGTGTTAGTGCAGAAACTGTCACTTTGCAGATGTGCAACCTGCATAGGTAAGAGATATGGGGTCTGCACAGCAGGCTGGCTTTAGAGAAGTTCACTGCATAGCCCAGTGGATCATCACGGTGCTGATGCTGGGACCATCTTGAGAAGCATGCTATTGTTTAAGTTTATGCTGCTCTGGGGGTCAGAAATTCATGCGTATTCCCATCTTCAGGACAAAGTGGACATTCCACTGCACTGCCTCAGTGAGTGGCCACCTCAAAAGACAATCTTGACTCTGGAGAGTAAATCTGACACAAATCTGCTGAGAGTTATATACTGTGGAAAATGTAGGCTGCTATATAGAGGGGAGTGGAGAGTGCTGCCCTCTGGAATGGACAAATCAGGAATCTGTCCTCTGAGCTCAGGGGCATAACCTGTGGTATATGGTTTCCTGCAGGTGCCAGGACCGAAGGATGACAGATCACACAGTTCCCACCACCAAACTCCTAGTGCAGAACATCTTGGTTTGCGAAAACCATTGCAGCCCAGCTTTTCCCCTGCTCTGGGGTACACAGCCTAAAAGCTCAAGAGAGAATCTGCGCCTGGTGCTCCCCACATTCTGTGCTGGCTCATACCCATGTACAACATTGCTGAGAGGATCTTCAACCAGCTTCAACTGCAAATCACTCCTGATAGATGCCTGGCAGGTACCACAACTGAAAGAATCGGGGGGTGGGATAAAAAACCCTGGCCATTGTTCTGCCCAAGGGGTGCACAGTGAAAGACCCAAAGAGAAGTTTTGTTTGGCATAGGTTGCAATCATCTGCCTTTGCTCTCTCCTCTGAGTACTTAGTTTGGGAAGAAATTTTTTTTTTAATTTAAAATTTGTAATTTTATTTTTTTCTTTTTGATTTTTAAAACTGTTTTTTCCCTTCTTTTCTGGTGCTTTTTTTTCTTTATTTTTTATTTTTCTTGTGATATTGAGGATCAAGCCCAGGTCCTTACACACATTGGGTGGATGCTGTCTATATCACTGAGCTACACTTCCCACCCAATCCAGAGGAACTGTACCCAGCTCCAGCTATGACCCAGTCCCACTTGTACCCTGGAACACTCTTCAGCTTGAAGAAGAGTGTAGACAAAAGTTCCTGGCTGCCAAACCATCCCCAAGTGGACACTACTAGAGGGTGCCCCCGGTCCTATTCCTGTGCAGACTCCTCACAGTAGCAGCAGAAAGGGATAACTCAACATTAGCTGCCACTGCACCTACCCAGGGGCTCCACATTGGTCCTACCCGTGCCCTGTCAGACTGGACATTGCTGACGAGGCTGGATATGAGTGCCAAAAGTAGAGAGCTGATCCCATCTCACCTCTCCCTGTGAGACACCAAGATCTCCACCAGTGTCTATTCAGAAGATATAAACTTAAGGCTCTTTACCATTGGTCTAACCAATTCAAAATCTCTTTCAGGGAACACAGCCAATAGCAACAGTGCCCTTGGGAACCCCCATTACCTGACAGGGGCCACATGCTCATTGTAAGAGTAATCAGAAAGCATGCAACCCATGTACTCTGCTGTCCACACCACACCTACCTAACTCTCCAGTGTCCCCTCTTGTGAGACCTGAGGAGACAGCGAGGTCTCAGACTCCAATACAGTGAGCATGTGTCCAAGCCCACAATCACAACCCAAAATGCAACGAGGAGCTAATACTAACATGGCCAGCTGGAAATAAACTTGACCTTATACAATTGATGCCCCAAGACACACCAACAAGAGAAACTGCTTACCCAGAAGGCCATCACATGGCGGTAGGAGAGCTATCCATCCCAAAAGAGGTGTACATCTCAACATGGAAACACAAGAAACACTAGAAATCCAGGCCACACGATACCTCCAAAGGCCTCTACCTCTCCAGTACCAGATTCCCAAGATATTGACCTGGATGAAATGCCTGATAAAAATTCAAAAGAATAACTTTTTCTTTAAAATTATTCTCAATGAATAAGCACTTGAATGAATAAAGAAGACAATGCAGGATATGAATGAGCAATTCAGCAAAGAGAAAAAATCAAACAGAAATAGTGGAAATGAAAAACTCAGTAAGTCTGATGAAAAAGATTCAACTGAGGGGCTGGGGTTATGGCACAGAGGTAGCGTGCTCGCCTAGCACACGTGAGGCACTGGGTTCGATCCTCAGCACCACATAAAAATAAAATAAAGATATTCTGTCCACCTACAACTAAAAAAAAAAAAAAAAAAAAAAAAAGATTCAACTGAGAGCCTCGATAACAGACCAGA
Organism: Geosciurus inauris; assembly: GCA_004024805.1. Lineage (NCBI taxonomy): Eukaryota > Metazoa > Chordata > Mammalia > Rodentia > Sciuridae > Geosciurus > Geosciurus inauris. Next base: position 115,249 of record PVHX01001613.1, read on the forward strand.
TCAAGTAGAAGGAAGAATATTGGAGCTTGAAGACAAATATGGTTCGTTTCCTTTCATGTGTGGAGACTAAAAAAAGAGAAGAAGAAAGAAAGAAAAATGACCCTAAAGTATAAGAGAGGCTATTGGGGAAAGGGAAGAAGATCAGGAGAGGAGGGATGGCAACAGGGAGCGGAAGGGAAGGTGAACATGGCCAAGACTATGTACACATGTACGAAAGAGTCACGGTGAAATCCATCAATTTATGCAATGTATTAAGATATATAACAAAAACGTTTAGTTGCTATATCACGCACTTTCTTAGTCAAAATGTGTGTGTGTGTGTGTGTGTAATCCGTGGACACTATGTAGCAGAGAAAGGCATCTACCCCACACCAGGTTATTCTCCCATTTCCAACTCTCTGGATTTTCTAACGAGAAAGCTCTGCCTGGGCTTCCTTTATGCCCTTCCAGTGTTCACTCCCACTCTCACCCACCCACGTCGCCTTCTCCTTTCTCTTCCTTCCCCTACATTCCTCCCTCTTCATACTTTCACTCTTGCTCCTCCTTATCTCATCCTTCTTTTCCAGGTACTTTATGATGGAATGTGAAAATCACAAACAAAAACGGAGTAAAAGTTACTTTCTTCCCACTCCTAACTTGTTCTCCATGAAGTTAGAATATGCATGCAATTTTTTTTCTCTTCTCATAAGGTTTGCACATTTTTAGTTGGAAATGGTAACATGCCATAGCAAAGCTTTGATAAGCAGAAGCTATTAACTGAGCTCCTCAATTATCTACAAATTCTGTGGTGCTCTATTTTTAGGGGAAAGTTAAATGACAAGAAAGCAAGCATAATGAATTTTGAAAGGATACCCCTGTACAGTTAGCTATCACCACAAAAATGCTGTACAGCAAATGACCCCCAACTCAGTAGCACAGTCATTTATTTTTGCTGGTACAGTTGCAGGTCAGCTGAGGGGTGGGTGATACAGGCTGGGCTCTAAGCTATAGGTGCATTCTGCTTCTGTTTTGAGTCTCCCTCCATCCTTGGATGAGTGGGATTCTTGGAGTATGTTCTCAAAGAGAGAATAAATGCACAATCCAAACCTCTAGCTGTAGCATGTCTTCTAGCATCCCCCCCCCCGCCCCCCGCCGAAGCAAGATAAGCAGCCAAGCCTAAGCCAACGGGTAGAGAAATATACTTTTATCTCAAGTCAGAGAAAACGCAAAGTAACGTGAAAAAAAAGGTGAATAGGGGAGAGATGAAGAACTGAAGCAGTGAATTTCATCTACCATGCCGCCAGTTCCTGATGCAAGAGCTACAACATTTTAAGCCATGTATTAGCAGCACCCTTGGATAAAACTTTCACTTCCATAAAACTGATGGCATAGGGCGCCCTCTGGAGACTGAGGCTGTGCGGTGTGAGGCAAAGCCAGCATAAGAATGGCCCGTGGTAATGGGACACCAAGGGACCACTTCGCACAAAGGATCGCATTTCCGTACTCAGTCTGTCTTGCTTCCTAACTTTGAGGTTGTCCTCTTTGAGTCTCCATTTTCCACCAACAGGATGGGCAAAGAGGAACGACGAGAATTTACTGCATGACCTCAGGGTCCCTTCAGGTTTTGAAGGGGTTAAGATATTGTCAAAAAATAAAAAAAATAAAAATAAGAACATGCTTGCCCCTCACTTTAAAAATTACATTCACAGTTCAAGACCTTTCTGCTTAACACCACACCTGAACCCAAGCGGGGGAGTCATACAGTAGGACAGGCCACACCCACTTCAGACGACGACAAAGAACTCAGCGCCGGGCTCTTAACTGGCCAGTCCACCTCTGTTATACTAGTAAGTGCACTGTGAAACTTCATCTCCTCTTACAGTCACAATGTTTCTTCACCTCACCGTCATCAGATAACCTTAGCTTGTAACTTCATCGACAATGGAGAAATAACCACAATTTTAAAAATACCCATTTTACTGCCAACTCCACCAACTGACATACAACTCTATTTACTTGCTTTACCTACGGCTAACTGGCACATCCACAGTTCAGAAAGCCAGGTAACACCAGCAAGAAACAAACCTTTGTGTTGGATATGCAACTTTGAGTTAGGTACACAATCATTGTGTTCCTGCACAGAAACTAGTGAAAGTTGATTAGTATTACCTTTTTCTTTTTGGTTTATTAGACTAATACATACAACAAAAGTAGTTTGATAATGAAAAGAATTCACGATCTAGAGTTAAAAGACTTACATTTGATATCTAGATCTGACATTGAATTTGTTACTTTGGATAAATCACTTGACTTGTGGACCTCATTTTCCTTGTTTTTAAATATAATTAACAAAATATCCTGTTTTTTCCTCATCATTTGTATTTTTGTATTATAACCACTAACGTGGCTCCAATCTTTGCTCTTACTGTTGAACTCTCACCAGACCCTGGGGCTAAGCATCTTCTCACTACCATTTCTTGAAGTAGGTCAATTAATCCCATTTTATAGATTTAGACCTCAAAGCCTCACACATCAAGTAATCTTCCCATGGTCACATAGCAAACAAGAGTAGACACAAGATGTTTACTGAACCAAGATGTACAGAATTAAACAAGGGTATCAACTGTAGTATACAATTAGGAAAGAAAGGGGAAAATGGGCTTATATTAAATCTCAAACTACATGTCTCAGAAATGTAATATTTTAAAGATGAATTATTCTTAACTGAGATAACACAGCAGCATCGTGCATAGTTGAAGCTATATACTAGGTTTGATGATTTCTGGATTTCCAAAAATAAAAGTTCTATTGCTCTTTGCCACCAGATGGCAACCAAGCCTAGCAAGCTCCAACACATGTTGGCCAGACATTCTGTCAAACAAGTCTTGCACTTTGCTCAGACTATGGGGCCAGGGTTAGAAGAACCAAAATAGGACTATCTACTGAGGTTCCAGCCATCTGGACACGTAGGCCAAGACCAAGACTACATTTGGACACTTTTCCCATAAATTTGTCAATGTTTTTCCAAATCAAGTAAATTTGCCTTGAAAACTTTGATCAGATCTTCTTTTTAGAAATTCTAGAGGTCTCCACACCTGCTTGCCTCCAGTCAAGATGCATTTGTACAAATATTGCCATTTTAATGCAATAAAGGGATATTTGGTGTCACTAATGTTCTTGAGTTTATTGTTACATTTAAAATCCAGTGATACTACTCAAGCGTGGCCTACAGAACAGCAAAATCTGACACTTGTTAGAAATGCAGAATGGCAGAACCTGCTCCTGACCCACCAGACCAAAGTCTTCATTTGAGTCTCTTAGGTGATTCATATCACATTCAAATTTGAAAAGCACAAGAGCCAGGGTCTCCCATGTGAACTTCCAGTAAATTAAAATCGTTTCCCAGTTCCACTTATATTAGGCATCTAACAGTCACATTCATAGATGCAAAGAATAAAAAGTTGGGTACCAGGGGCTACAGGGGACAGGAGTGGGGAGTTACTATTCAATAGGCATCAGGGTTCAGTCCAGCAAGATGAAAGTGCTCTGCAGATCTGTTGTGCAACGTCCTTCCTACAGCCAACACTGATGTATGGCATACTTAAAAAAATTTAAGAATGTATACTTATGTTAAATGTTCTTACTGTAATTATTTTTAATAAGTGTTTTCCTGTAGGCAGATTCAGCCATAAACGTCTGAGCACAGCTGGATTTTAGCACTTGCATTTTGGGCCAAGAACTCTTGTAAGGAGACTTAATTTGCATATTACACAGCAACCCTGAGTATTGATGGATGACTTCCTCATATGCTTTCTCTCTCTCTGCCCCTTTCCCTCTTCTCTTTCTCTCTCTCCATCGCTCTCTTATAACCAGTTCTCATTCTCCTCTGTCTACGTGGATATATGCCCACAGATCCACCATCACATACATATATAACATTTGTTTAATCAGAAGAATAACTTATCTCACAAATACGTCTGTGAGAATCACTTATCAGTTTTCATCTACTTGGAATATTGATGTCACTTCTATTTTCTCTGGTAGTCAAGAGTTGGTTATATTCTGAATCCTGGGATAAACACACATCTACCAGCAAACTCGCACTGCAAAAAGGAAGAAAAGCATTGATGAAGCATCCACCCCTTCCCCACCATACTCACATCCACCCGATACAACTTGCATATTTTTTAAACTGCTTCAGAATCTTGTATAAAAATCAACAATACATTCTTTTGAGTTCTCTGCTTCAATTTTCATCTTGTTCTCCCTAAGCCTTTTCTGTCTGTGCCCAGTGGAATTAATTCAAATCCTCCTGGAAAGCTCTAAGCTGGGCCAGGCTTCCCCTTTGGTTATTCTCAGGGCAGTAAGTATGACCTGGGCTTCACCTGTCATCCCCAGAGCCAAGTGTCACCTGAAGGGGGTGAGGCTACAAAGATGAAACTGCATCTGGAGGATAACAGAGAAAGAGGCACGGACCGGCAGAAGGAGGAACAAGAAGGAGAAAGATGGCCAAGTACAAAAAAAGTGAGCAAAATAAAAAAATGAAAGCTGACAGGACAGAATAATTATATTATTAATAATAATCATATTATTAATGATAATAATAATCTCATGCAGAATTAAATCCACAATCCTTACCAGGGTCCATATCCTGCCCACTTTGCATTCACCCACTCTGTTGTGTCTCCCACCAGCCCTCACGCCCACCTTCCCTTCCATGGCCACACCCACCTCCCTCCCTGCCAGCAGGTTCTGGCCACAGGGACTTAGCACTTGCTTTAACTTGTGTTGAATGAGGATTTCTGGGATATCTGTGTGGCTTGCTCCCACCCTTCACAATGATTTCTGCTCATTATGTGCCTCCGACTGGCTCTGCACAAAACCCCACAAGTGCCCCTCGCACCCACCCCTTTACTTTCCTTTACAGCCTTCATCCCCTCTGGACATCTTACATGTCTGCTTGTTTCTTTGTCTGATTTGCTGGATCAAAATACCCATTCCAGGAGGGCAGAGGCTTGGACAGTGGCTGACACCTAGTAATGACAATACACACTAGCGAGGGTGGATGGAGGGCTCTCTGTGGGCCCGGCTCTTTTAAATACATTACCTGTGTCCACCTGTTCAACCCTCACTCTAATCCTACCAACTAGGCTTTTTACTGAAGAGGAAACTGAGGCATACAAAGAGGGCTTGTTCTAGGGTTGTTTTGGTTCTTCCTATATTTTTAATTAACCAGTCTTTCTCCAGTAAAGGTTGCTGTAGGAAGCTAGGGATGTAGCTCAGTGGTAGAGCAATTGGCTAGCCTAGGTGAGGGCCTGAGCTCCGTCCCCAGAGCCAGCAAATAAATAAGTAGATATAGTAAAACAGGAATTAGCAAATTACAGCTGGCCGGCTAAATCCAGTCTGCTGCCGATTTCTGTAAAGAAAGTTGTAGTGGAATACAGCTGTGCCCAGTTGCTTGTGTATTATCTGCAGCTGCTTTTGTGCTAGAGTTAACTGTGAGAGAAATCATGTGGTCTCCAAAACTTAAAATAATTTGCTAACTCGGTCTTTATAGAAAACATTTTTTGACCAAAGCTCCTGAAGGCGACTCAGTAAGAAAACAAAGCAAAACTCTTTGTGTTCTTCTAGTTGGAGTCAGTGGTCCAATAAGTGGGTTTGATTATGTCTTTCCTATGCATTCAGATGAGTGGGGATGAAGAACTCCAATCTTGGATCCAATAAATATGTGTTCTTTGGTTATCACATGTCCTAGGATCTGTTTCCCTTCATGTAACATGATGATAATAATAATAGTAAGAACAGCCATGATCATAGCTCTTGCTAACTGTCAGGCTCCATTCTTGACATTTTAATATAAAATGACAGGGTTGGTACTCTGAGTTAATCTTTCAGGATTTTCATAGACACTCTGATTCTGTCCTTACACTACTTGTAGGTAAGTGTAGCCATGGGGTTTGCTTTGGTGAATGCTGATTGGAGGACACGATACATGTAACTTCTTACCAAGCTTTAATAGTCTGTGCACAAATTCCCACATTCTCTTTATTTATCTTTTTCTCTACCATGGCAACCAGAACTATTTCAGAAAGTGGTGCTTTGTCAGTCAGGTATTAGAGTGTGGACAATGCAGAGCAGAAGCCCTGGTTGAAATCTCCTGGAGCATATTTTTTAAGAAAGCCACTGAGATTTAAGGGTGTTACTGAAGCAATGAGAAAACTATCTTGATTATTAAGATACCCACAAAGACCCAAATTCTACACTTTTAAGAATACAAGAACATCTTATTTCTGAAGAGTAGGATCTTCATTATTTTTGCCATGAGAAGATGTTAGTTACCTGCGATATGGACAGGAAGAGGTAATAGGTGCCCTGTTAGGTATACCTAGAGTATTTAGTTAGTTAGTGTATAGGAAGGGGAAAGAAGAACAAGGCTCTTCTTTTATTTTTTATTTTTAATTATAATTATTAGTACATATTAATTGCATAAATTAATGGGCATCACTGTGACATTAACCTACCTGCACATATCAGGGTTTGATCACATCTACTTGCCTTCCTGCCCGCTCTTGCCCTCCCCTTTCTCTTGGCTCCCCTCCCCCCCACACCCTCATCCCCTTCCCCTCCCTAATAGTCTTGCTACTTTCACATAATTATTTACTTATTTAGTTTCCACATGTGAGAGAAAATGTGCAATATTATCTTTCTGTGTCTGGCTTATTTCACTTAACATGATGACCTCCAGTTCCATCCATCTTCTGCAAATGATGGCATTTAATTCTCTGTAATGGCTGAATAATAAATACTCTATTGCATATACACACTTTATTTTACCCATCCATCTGCTGACAAGTACCTAGACTGATTTCATGTTTTGGATATTGTAGATGGTGTTGCAATAAACATATCCCACCCCCCCTCTCTCTTGGCAGTACTAGGGATTGAACCGAGGGTCTGGTACATGCTCGACAAGTGCTGTATCACTGACTATATTCCCAGCCCTTTTTATTTTGTTTTGCCAGAGTCCTGACAAGTTGCTTGAGCTGGCCTAGGACTTGCAGTCCTCTGGCCTCAGCTGCCAAGTAGATGGGATTACAGGTGTATGCCAACATGCCTAACCACTTTTAATTTCTGAAGGAATACCCATATTGTTTTCCATGGTGGGCATGCTAATTCACATTTCCACCAACAGTGCATAAGTGCTCCTATTTCTCTGCATCCTTACCAACATTAGTTTTTTTAAAAAAATAATAGTCATTCTCACAGGAGTGAGATGGAATCTCAGTGTAGTTTTGATTTGCATTTCTTTAATAGTTAAGGATATTGAGCATTTTTCATGTATTTATAAGCTATTTGTATTTCTTCTTTTCAGAAATGGCTATTCTGATTATTTGCCCATTTTTAAATTGGCTTATTTGTTTTTTGCTGTTAAGTTTTTTAAATTCTTCATATGTTCTGTATATTAATCCTCTGTCAGATGAACATCTTGCAAAGATTTTTCTCCTAATCTTTAGGTTGCCCCCTCACTCTACTGATTGTTTCCTTTGCTGTGCAAAAGCTTTTTAATTTGATGAATTCCCATTTGTCAATTTTTGCTTTTGTTTCCTGAGCTACTGGAGTCCTAATCAGAAATTCATTACCTATGCCAGTATTTTGGAATGTTTTTCTGTTTTCTTTGAGTAGTTGCAGAATCTCAGGTCTTAAATTTCTTTGATCAGTTTAGTTTCTTGTAACAGGGTGAGAGATAGGGGTCAACTTTCTATCTTCTACATGTAGATATCATGTTTTCCTAACACCATTTATTGACGATGCTTTCTTTTCTCCAATGTGTGTTTTTGATGCCTTTGTCAAGGATCAGTTGGCTGAAGAAGTGTGGAATTATTTTGGGGTCCTCTACTTGGTTCCATTGGTCCTCATCTCTGTTTTATGTAGTGCCACGCTGTTTTTGGTACTGTGACTCTGTGGCATATTTTCAGATCAGTTATTGTGATGCCTCAACATTGCTCTTTTTACTCAAGATTTCTTGGCTATTTGGGGTCTTTTGTTCTTCTATATGAATTTCAGGATTGTATTTTCTACTTCTGTGAAAAATACCCTTGGTAATTTGATGGGGACTCATTGAATCTGTAGATTGCTTTGGACAGTATGGCCATTTCAACTGTAAGATCAGATATCTATGACCAAAAGGAGGCAGATTAAAACCGCTAAGCAAGGCTTTATTGATATACACTCCGGCGAGACTTCCCAGTCCAAAGAGCAGGCCCAGGAGAACAACACACAGGTTCAGCTGGTTTGAAAGTTTTATGGGCTTGGGGCAGGAAGGGGAGGGCTTGGGACAGGAAAGGGAAGCTTAGGGCAGGAAGGGGAGGGCTTGGGACAGGAAAGGGAGGTCTCCTGGGGTTGGTTGGGGGATCAGCTGATTGATAGGTGGTTACAAGGCGTCATCACTGTTTGTCTCTCAGCATCTGATCGGTTGTTTTTTCCTGCATGTGGGCTGCCTGGTGGTTTGGTTCCTCTTAGCCGCCTTAAACCGACCTAATATCAACCATATTAATTCTCTCAATCCACGAACATGGTAAGTTTTTTTTTTTTTTTTTTTTTTTTTTTTTTTTGTTTTTTTTTTTTTTTTTTTTTTTTTTTTTTTTTTTTTGTCTTTTGGTATATTCTTTAATATTTTTCTTCAGTGTTATGTACTTTTCATTGTAGAGATCTTTCATTTATTCATCTAGGTATTTTCCCTTGTATCTTATTTTTGGGGTGCTATTGTAAATAGGATTTTTTTCCTGGTTTCTTTTTCTCAGTGAATTCACTTTTGGTGTATAGAAAAGCTACTGATTTTTGCATGTTGATTTTGTATTTTGCCACTTTGCTGACATTGTTTATCAGTTTTAAGAATCTTTTGATGGAGTCCTTAGGATTTTCTAAGTATAGAATCATATCAGCAAATAGGGATAATTTGACTTTCTTCTTTTTTGTTTGTTCTCTTTTCTTTCTTTCTCTTGCTTACTTTCTCTGGCTAAAATTTGCAGAACTATATTGAATAAGAGTAGCAAGAGTGGACACTCTTGTCTTGTTCTTGATCTTAGAAGAAATGCTTTGAGTTTCATGTTGGCTTTGGATTTGTCATAGATAGGCTTTCTTATGTTGATGTATAATTCTTCTCTACCTAATTTATTCAGGGCTTTTATCATAAAGCAATGTTGACTTTTATCAAAGGGGTTTTTTTTGCATCTATTGAAATGATCATCTGTTTTTAATTTGTAATTCTATTTATGTGCTGTGTTATGTTTATTGATTTGCATATGTTGAACTACGCTTTCATCCCTGGACTGAAACTTGCTCATGGTGTATGATCTTTTCAATGTCTCTTGAATTCCATTTTAAATATTGTGTTGAGGACTTTTACACCTGTGTTCATCAGGAATATTGGTCTGTTATTTTCTTTTTTCCTCTTCTTCTTTTTCTTCTTTCTTTCTTCCTTCCTTCCTTCCTTCATTTCTTTGTTATTTCCTTGTCAGGCTTTGGAAGCAGATGATACTGGATTTGTAGAATGAATTTGGAAGGATTCTGTCTCTTGTTGTTTTATGGAATAGTCTCAGGCACATTTGTGTGGATTCTCCTTTAAAGTCTGGTAAAATTCAGCAGTGAATCCATCCAGACCTGAACTTTTCTTAGTTGGTAGACATTTTATTTCTGCTTCAATTGCATTGCTTCTTTTTGATTTATTTAAGTTTTTTATATTCTTTTGTTTCAATTTTTGAAGGTCATATGTGGCCAGAAATTTGTCTATTTCTTTTAGACTTTTCAAATTATTGGTGTATAGTTACTCAAAATAATCCCCAATGATTCTTTGAATTTCACTGGTTTCTGTTGTAAATTTCATTTTCCAACTCTAATTTCATCTACTTGGGTCTCCTCTCTTGCTTTTGGCTAGTTTAGCTAAAGACTTGTCAATTTTGTCTATATTTCCTGCCTTTAAATATGACTTGGAATTTCTCGAGAGCAGCTTTTAATATTTTCTCTTTGTTCTGTATTTTGCCAGATTAACTACATGTCATGTAGAGGTTCTTTTCTGGTCGTGTCTGTTTGGGGCTGTGAAGGCCTCCTGTAGCTGGTTGTCCATATCTGGAAGTTGATTGGAATACCTCTCATTTGCTTTGCTCGCTGGGACAAGCTAGAGCAGAATGTAGAGTTCCTCAGGTAAAGATTCTCTCTAGAGCTGTTTGGGCTGTGCACTCCCAGAGGAGGATAGACGCTGAGGAGGAAGAACGTCAGTGAGTTAGGGCAGAATGCAGAATTCCCCAGTGACTCTACAGAGATTTTTGTGCTGCATTCTCCAAGGGCAGAGATAATACTGGTTTTGTGCATGGCCACCCCACCCCACCATCACCCTGTTTGTTTCCAAGGGAAGAGAGAGGCTATGGAGCCTTAAATCAAAGATCCATGGTGGAGAGATGTAGTGGGTTCCATGAAATCTGCTGCCCATGATTCTAGTGCTTCCAGTCCTGGATTCTGTGAAGGGCTTCAGGGATGTTCTACACGTAGAATTCAGCATGAGCATAATGTTGGCAGTTTTACAAAGTGGTGGTCTTTTGGGTCCCTAACCTCTTATAAGCATCTCACTTCTTATGCTATGAAGTTCCACAGGGTATAGGTCAGATTTCCAAAGCTGAATCTTCTGGGGTCAGGGCAGAGAGGTGCGAGGTCTCTCAGTGTTATGGTTTAGATATGAGGTGTCCCAAAAAAGCTCATGTGTGAGACAATGCAAGATATTTCAGAGATGAAATGACTGGATGAGGAAAGGTGAAACCTAATAAATGGATTAAGCCACAGATATGGATTAACTGGGTGGTAACTGTAGGCAGGTAGGAGTGTGGTGGGAGGAAGAAGGTCCCTGGGGACTTGTGGTTTCTATTTTGTCCCTGATGAGCAGAAGTCTCTCTTATTTGTTGCCACACCCTGAGCTGCTTTCCTCTGTCACACCCTTCTGCCAGGATGTTCTGTCTCAGGCCCAGAGCTCTAGAGTTGGTCAACCATGGACTGAACCTCAGTGAGCCAAAATAAACTATTCTTCCTTGACGTTGTTCTTGTCAGGTGTTTTAACAGCAATGGAAAAGCTGACTAAGGCACACAGGAATCTGAGTGGGTTGGAGGAGATAAGACTTTGAACTTGTGTATAGGAGACAAAGAAGTCTCTTGGGCTAGGATGGGAAAAAAGGATTTGAAAGCATCTCAATTCCTTTTATTTTTGTTGGAGGGAGCTAAATAAGGAGGAATCCTCCTGGAAAAAGTCCCAAGAATTGGGACAATATATTTCAAAGTGCCTTAAAGAATAGGACATCTGGTTAACATATCACAGGAGTTCAGAGGAATGGAAGGTCTTTCTTGTCTAGATGATGTTATTTCTTCCAATGTGTTTTCCTTTATTTTCTTTTACTTTGAGCATGTACACTCAGTGTTCAGATTACTGTAACAAATTTCCATAGACTGAGTGGCTTAAACAATGGAAATTCATTCTCATGTTCTGGTGACTAGAATTCCAAGGGCAGGACTGAGTTCTTGATGAAGGCCACCTTGTCTACAGATTCCCATTTCTTGTTTCCTCACTGAGTAGAGAGCAGAGAGAGAGGAACCAAGCTTTCTTCAGACTTTTCTCATAATGAGAAAAGTCTCATGGATTCCATCCATGAGGAAACCACCCTCATGGTCTAAGTACCTCTCAAAGCCTCTACCTTCTATATCCCATCACAATGAAGGTTATGAATTTGGGGAGGACACAATCTTTCAGTCTATGATAATCAACAAAGACAATCGCTATTTTTTTTGACAAAATTAACTCAAGCATACTGAAAAAAGAGGTGGCAACATAAATATATACTGTACATATACTATTAATTATTTGCGTTGTTACAATAATCATGACAATTACACATATACATATAATTGAATTATCATTTAAAATAAATCATGTACACTAATTATTGATAACCCTAAGAATTAATGTGCAGCAGTCATAGCTTGGAATAAAATCATCTCTCTCCAGATGTGTGTCTAATGATAGAATATATTTCTGGCATCCAGACCATCAGAACATATGAGCTTCTTGTGTCCAAGAGTTTAGCATATTATCATAACATCTGTGCTTGGTATACTCAATCCCTTAGTAATTATTAACTGAAACGAAAAGCACAGTTTTGATATCCAGCATACCTCTGGTTTGAGGCAAGATTTTTATTACAGAAATTCATTTCCCTCACCCACTAGAATTACTTTGATGTGCCCTGGTTTAAGATTTAGAAACCTAAATGCTACCCAAGTTTCTAAGCTTAAAATCTTTGTAATATCCAGTATATCCATTTAAAAATGTGGACTTTCAAATTAATCAGGTTTTGCCTTAGTTGTTTGAACTTATAGTACATCCAATGTCAAAGAGAAGTCATATCACATCTGAAGCCTGGTGGGATATTTAGCACACATTATTTTCTGTTGTGGGCAGGATTTATTTATACCAGCCTATACATGAAAAATGTGAAAAACATCCCATATTCCAGGTCTTTTCTTTCTTGTTTACTCAATGTCCTCTCTTCCTTGTTTCTATGATTCCACAGCTGTTTTACTTACAGAAGCTCTGTAAAGTACTTAAATATAGGGTTTATAGAAAAGACTTCATATGAAATGAAGCCACCACACAGGAAGCTGTGCCATTTTAGTGGGGCCACTGGAGCCCAAGGAGCATAGACTTTTTAATATCAAGTAAAAACTAAATAAGTAAAACATTTTTCAATTCTTTAGAAAGCGATTTCCTACTGTACCCATGAAGTAGGAAAATGCATTTAGTTTCTTCTACAAGATGAATCAGAAATTCAAAAAGAAATATTAGATCTGAAATATTAGTAACTTCTGTATTTGGGTCTATAGACTTGACTTTCTTATAGATTGGGAAAATGATACCTAGATAAGTTATTTGCTGAAGATCATTCAGGTAGGGGAAGACCCAAGCTCAGACCCTGGTCTCAGTCTCAGCCAAGTATTTGTTTCAGTTGACTATATTGTCTTGTTTGCTCTTTAGCATGAGAGTGAGCTCATATGACCTCTTTCTTCCATTAAGATGTGCTTCATTGGGGTATCAGAGTTTAGGTGCCATCTTGACATAAACCTTAATAGACATAGGCTACCTTCTGCTTGCTTTAAGTTGTATAAAGAATATTGGAAAAATGAAGATCATTCTGCTGGCTAAACCTGCTTGATAAAAAACATGAGGAGCGATTATGAATACATTAGGATGTTTCAAGAAGCACTATTATGAAACCTTCGATTTCAGACTCATGAGCATCTCCAAGCAAGTTTTTCATTTTCCCAATTCTACTTCTTCAGAAATGTAAAGGTTCACCAATTAGATTCCATTTTGATGTTAAAATTCCAACTTGATGAAGTTGAGCTGAAGATAAGTTGATCTTATTTTATGATGACCTAAGTTGCCTATCAATACCAACTTTCTCTTTTTTTTCTTTTCTGCTTAATTAATGATGCCTTCTTGTTTTCCTTGAAATTTTAACTCCATAAAACATCATATTTAACTGTTCTATTGCCACTGTCTAAACATTCTCCAATCAAACAGTCCTGCCTAGCACAATACCTCCTCTCAGAGAGCCAAAAACATAGATATGGAGCAAACAAAGTGCAACTGTGTAAAAGTTGTTTAATAGCCCGCCAATGTGTGGTCCACCAACAAAGGGGCAGCAGGGAGGGGGTAGGGTGGAGAGGAAAGCGTGGACATCCAAATAAGGAGCAACAGTTTTGCCTTTCAAGACAAAGTTAAAGGACATCTTTGTTTAAACCATACTTGGGAGAAGAATGCAAAGTGTGACCTAATAATATAGGCTCAGGAATCAGCGGTCCTCAGGGAGAGGAAAACTGTCTCATCTGGAAGAGTTAGGCAGAGGGATGACTTGCCATGGAGATCATTAGCTGCCAACGGGAAAGCTTGCTGAGAGTCTGACATTTTGGGGGGCCTGTTAGATGGGTGTACCTTATCAATTCACTAAGATCCATTGGTGTGGCCGGAGAGTCTCAATGGCCTGAAATTGTTTCATGTTATCAAGAGGTTAATTCTTTAGTAGTCAGGAGAAAGAAAGGACTCTTGGTTGGGGGCAGGGGAATATAGAGCTGTCTGGCAAAAATTGCCTGAAGCTGAGGAAGAGAGTTTTTAACAATAAGCCATTGATAATGAAGAATTTCAGAGATGAGGCAGAGAAGATATTAATGGAAACCATGGCTGGGTTGTGAGGGAAAACAGAATGGGGATCAGATCAAGTGCCCCAATACAAATAATGTTCTGGCTTTTCATCTTTAGGCTTCTATGGAGATGTATGCTTCCAGACTCTCGCATGTGCAAATCAGCAGAATGTCACAGAAAGAAATGTGTTCTCTCTCCTATTGAGTTCTGTGAGGCACTGATGGAAGGGTATTTTGAAGTAAAACTGTAACCTTTCATTTGCTGAAATTCACTTATTAAAAATGACAATGACATGAGACTGTAATATATTACTGAATAGTGTTTCAAGGGTGAAAGCTGAAGTCTTTGAGATTTAACTGGTCAAATTATGCTCTTACTTTGAAGGAAACTTGCTTCTTTATTTTTCCTTCTTTTTCAGAGCATCTTTCCACATTATTTAATGAGCTTTGTCGAAGCGACACACAGATATTCAGGACCCTTCCATTGGCTTCATATTTCCGCTCCAGGACCAATTTTATAAATTGGACTTAGTTTCATTGTGTCTATGGTAATTTTCAATACTGGACTGCATAAGGACCCACCAAAAGCCTATTATATTGTGGATTCTTGGACTCCATTTTCAGAGACTATGATTCAGAAGCAGTAGGACCCGGACAAACACCGTTGACGATTCTGATTCTGATACAGTTGGTCCACCAGCAGCACTTTGGAAAACACTGACTTGCCCCATCCTCTCACGACCCCTATGCTCCTCTGCTCATCCTGCACTCCCTGCAGTTCCCACGGCCAGATAGGACTGTCTAGGGTCCACATTGAAGAGAAATCCAAGTCCACCCCAACTCCAAATCTCCTATCCTTTAGAATCAGTCTTTAATTCTACCTATTCTAAAACGTCTTCTAGATCAGGCAAAGTGAGAAAGAAATTTGTTTTGTTTTGTTTTAAAGCAGATCCCCATACCTCTGTAGCACTTTGGTCCAGCAATATAAAATGAGGCAGGAAAAATTAATGGTTCTTGAAATTGTGTGGAAGACAGCATATCTAGAAATCTTTGTGGAATGCTATAGAATATGAAACAATTTACTTAATTCCAGCACATGAATCAGGAATAATTTTAGTGCAAGACTTGGCCATGCAATATAAAATCACAACCATGACTACATGACAGGCAGATTATCCTTCTTAAAGATGGCAATACTCATCCATGTATCCCATCTCACATATTCTTAAAATGTGACTGTTACTCCACTTATTAAGAGGGGCACTAAGAGTTCCATCCCCTTGAATCTGAAGAGGAACTTGTGACTGCTTGGATTTCATGGGGAATATGGTGGAAATGATACTTCATGATCTCTAAGGCTAGGTCAGAAAAAGAATACATCTTCTACCTGTCCCACCCACCACTCCACCTTCCAGTATGCTTGAACTTGACACTCAGCCTTCATGTTATAAGGAAGCCCAACAACCACACCACACACAACCACTCTGCTACACAGAAAACCATGCCACCTAGGTGTGATGGATGAGTTATGAGGTGAGGAAGTTTTGCTCTGGCAGCAATGGGACAATCACTTATTATTTCTACCTGTTCTGCAAAGCTTCGGAGTTTTCCACTCATGTCCATTTAGGGGTTTTCCATAAAAGATCTGACCACACACAAAGGATTTTAAATTTTATAATAAATGCAATGAGAAACTGTTGCTGGATTTTAAGAAGGGGGAAAGCATGCTGCTATTTAGATTTTAAGAAAATAGGTTTTGACAGGTTCCCAAAGAATGATTTGTATAGACAAACACAGAAGCTGGAGGACCTGTGGGAATTATAGGATTTTTTTAGGAAATAAATTATGATGATCTGGTATTATTAGAGATAAAAATAAGTGGATAGATTTGGGTTGGGCTTTGGAGTGAGAATTGAGAATATTTGCTAGTGGATTTATTGTGGATTTGCCAATAAAAGAAAGAATTCTCTTATTTTTGGACTTGATTACCTAGTTGGGAAATAGAGTCATTTTCTGGGATGTTTAAGATAAAGGGAGGAGTAACTGGGCCAGGCGGATAGAGGAATCAATAGTTATCTTTTGAGATCCTGTTAGTCATCCAAACAGATCTATCAAATCCAAAGAAGGATGCACAAGGCTGAAGTTGAGGAGAGAAGTCAATACTAGGCATGTAAATATGGGCATCATCTGAATATTGCTACAGCACCTGGGTTGCATTTGGATCTCATCTCTGTAATATATTAACTGTGTGGCCTTGGCCAAGTTCCTTAACCTCTCTGATGCTCAATTTCCATATTAGTAAAGCATATGGGAAATTCTGGTCTTCTTGTGAGGATTGAATCAGAGAATGTATATGAGCATCCATACTTTATGATTGAAAAAGAGACATTGAATTTCCTGAGTTTAGTACCTCTCTGTTTTAGAAGGGAGTAAGGCAGCATTTCAGAGAGAGACAGAGACAGTTTTTTTGTTTTTTGGTTTTTTTTTTTTGGTACTGGAGATTGAACTCAGGGGCACTCGACCACTGAGCCACTTCCTCACTCCTATTTTGTGTTTTATGTAGAGACAGGGTCTCACTGAATTGCTTAGTGCCTCGCCGTTGCTGAGGCTGGCTTTGAACTTGCGATTCTCCTGTTTCAGCCTCCCTAAGTGCTGGGATTACAGGCTTGCACCACCGCGCCCAGCTGAGAGAACTGTTTTGAGGACTGGAATTGTTTTGTAATTGTGGAAAACATTTGATTACTGATTATAGTAATGAATCAATTTCAATTAAAATAATCACAATAAATAGTTGACAGTTTTTCTCTCATCTCATGTCTAGTAGTTTCTAATATCTGCACCACCAAAAGTTGTAGAACAAGTTAAGACTGCAGATTACAATATGAGGGGGAAAGAAAAAAAACATGGAGATTTTGGATAATTCAAATGCTGAGCCATCAGCACCTTAATAACTATGAGTTGGCTTTTTCTGCTTCATGCAGGTAAGCAAGCTGCCCAGTTGAGTAGACGCAGACATCAGGTGGACGTATAGTCCTTGATTCGACACTTAGCCAGCCTCAGGCACTCACTTCTGTCTTCCATCCTGAGCAGAAACCAGAGTGTTTGATCATGGCTTCTTAAAACCTAAGCTCACCCCATCCAGGCCAGTCTGCTCTGCCTTAGGTGCTGCGTGCGCTCATTGAGGATACTTCATCCATGTTTAAAAGCTAAGCCTGCCGTGCCCTCTAATGACAGAGGGGGAAGTGGGGCCACCTGTCTGCAAACATCACTTACTTGAAGCAGAATTAAGAAAATACTTCCACTGGTGTATCTGAAAAGTGACCATGGGATGCTTTTTAGGTTCTGCCTTTAGAAACAAGCAATAGTATAATAATTGAGATCTATTTAGAATAGATCTCAATTATTGGGGGTTTGTTCTGCCACTCTGAATTCTGAATAAGCTGGCATTTGAACTCCCATAAGAATCCATAAGAAAAAATGAAAAAGAAAAGGGCTCCCGCTTCTGTTCCATTCTGGATGCTACTGCAACGGAATAAACAACCCTATCAATCAATGCTTGTGAGATAAGGGCTGTGATTTCTTTTACTTTCCAGCAGAAACCACATGCCAGGGACCTCATTAGTACAGGCAGATACTGATGCCGTTGGAGGAGAGCGTGGTGAGGAGAATTAAGTGTTTTCTGAGAAAAAAAAATGGAGTCAGCAGCATCACATACATTTCCAAATCCTCTGCCTTTCTCCACAGTCTCCTAATGGAAAGAGGTGGTTTTCCCAGCTGCCCCTATCTTGCTGCTCATCACATAGGAGGTGAGAACTCAGCACTCAGTTGGGGTGAAGCCGGGAGTGGTTTTCTTAAATCGTTTCAAGTATTGATGTGAGACTGAAGATGGAAAATGTCTCCTAAACCCAGCCCACATCCCTTGGTGGTGGTGGTGTGGGGGTGGGGGGCTCCTCACTGCAGTGTCCCCGGTTAATTCTTTTCATTTATGATGGATCAGGTCATGGGAGAGGTAGCACCTTTAGAAACAACAAAAAACGAATGTTTAGATGGATTTGCTGATCTGTCCTCAGGCATGGCATGAGTACAGAGAGGACAGCGGGGACTAAGAATAGGGCAGGAAACAGGCTCTGGCTATTTGAAATGGAGCAGGTATGTTTGCTAAGGAACAAAGTCTCTTGCTTTTCTGAAATCCTAATGCCCAGGGCCTGTGCCTGTTCTTAGGGTCTTGGCCTTACTGTATCTACAAATGTTCCTGAGATCAGAATCATACACTGCGTATGAATTAGCTTATGGGTAATTGCTAAATATTCAAAATATAAAAGAGTCAATGACCAAAGGTACAAACTTTATTCTGAGTCTTCAAAAGAGCCCAACACCCTAACCCACTATGTCTATGACCCATCATCTATTATTTCTTGTAACACTGTCAGGTTCTGCCAAAATACAGAATAAGACAGGAGAATAAAGGAAGACCTGGGCATATGAGGGGACCAGGACCATGTTGAACAAGTAGTGAAAATGAACCTTTGTCCCAGGGCTTGGATTTTAGAAAATGATTTACGATACCAAGAAACCATTTCTTTGGTGTCTAAATGATTTAATTGGGGTTAAATTCTTTTTTGTAAGTTTTGTTCACATAAATACATTCTGCTAAAACCAAAGTATCTATAAAAGAAGCTCATTGATTATAGAGGAATCTTTTCCTTATGAATGTACAATAAGTACCATCTCAGGGCTGTCTTCCACTCTTTGCAGTCACAAAGGCTCCAGGACAAAGACTGTAATCATTTACCAAGTCATTTCCCTTTTCTTCCTGTACACAGAGCTATGCTGCATTTCCCAAACTCCCTTGCAGATAGGACAATATTATGATTGAGGTCTGATCTATGACTTGTCCTAAAACCTCTTTTGCTGTTCTCCCCATTCCCTCTTTTTTTTGTTGTTGTTGCTGGCTGGAAGCAGAGGTTCCAGGGGAAGAAGAGGCTCTAGCCTGATGTCCTCAAACTCCAAAGAAGTCCATTAGTAGAATTCAGGAGATCTGAGACCTCAAATGGGGAAAAATTACATCTTCATGTTCTCTAGCAAGCTAAGATTTCCTTCAATTATGAAAGAAAGCAACAAATCACAACAGAATTTATAGTATTTGTGATTTTGTCACCATTAAAAATAATAGGTATTTTCATGTCATGTCATTGCTGAGATCACAAAATGCTGTATGGTCATCACCACTGTGACACTTTGCTCATTATTATACCACCTATGGATCTTTTTTTTTTTAATATTTTTTTTAGCTGTAGATGGACATAATGTCTTTATTTTATTGCTTTGTATGTGGTGCTGAGGATCGAACCCAGGGCCTCACGCATGCGAGGCAAACACTCTACCGCTGAGCTACAATACCAGCCCCCACCTATGGATCTTATTCTAATAAAGAAGCACCTAGATCTTAAATGTTCAGGTGACCATGTTTAAATATTGTTAGCTTTGTAATAACAAGTAATGCATTGTATGAATTTAAATTTATTATGATGAAGATGGTCTTTAAACTTCACCTGATTGCCCCCAAATGGGTCCATAGCACAAAAATGTTTCAGTCCCTGCCTGTCTGGATCCCTGAATGACTAATTGGATCAGACCTCCTGGCTTCCCTCCCCTCTGGCTCCAACTCTGCCAACACCCCCACCCCCTTAAGACATGAGTGAGAAATAAATAGAAATCCAGAATGGCTTGTTTCAGCATTCTACAGCAGCACCCACAGGAAGGTAAGAAGGGAGGAAGTTGACATTCATGTTGAGTTGACATTTTGAAACTCAGTCTCCTAACTCTACCTGGCAGGCATTTACCTGCTGTTTCACCTTTGGTCCTCAGTGACAGCTCTCTAATGGTTCAGCAGAATAAAAGCACCTTACTCCCCAGCATCCTCAGAAATAGTACTCCTACAGATACATCAAAGTTCCGCTTGTGAAGGGATAGGAACAATCAAGCTGTTGTGGTTCAATGATACATGTTCAATTGTTCATAAAACTGGCATGGAGTAGTGTCTGCCTACATACACCACAGCTGTGCAAAAAGACAGCTAACAAGCCCTACCAGCACTAAAAAGTTCTCTATTGTTTCCTTTCAAAATTAATATGTCCTTCAACATAGAAGCCATGACATTGACAAAAATATGCATGTATTTTAAAAACTGGTTTTTTAAATATGTATTTTAAAAACATTCCAAAGTGGTCATCAAATTTAGTAATTGAATGAGTTAGGAGAGTGTCATTACCAGGAGCCACATATATGGTTCTTGTTAAACAAGTTTAGCTGGAAATTAATTTTTTTTCTTTTCCTGATTTGTTTATCAGAACCTTTTTCTATGTTTTTCTTTTAATGGGATCCTAATGATGTTCTAAGTATTTGCTTGCACATTATCAGAGAGCAAAAAATTTATAAGCTTAACTGGGTTGATGATCATAGAAATTCAGAGCAGTATCACATCTGTAACATACAATTCTTTTGTATCTTCAGCCTATCATTCAGTACCTAATGCATTGATATTATTTGACTTTTAGCCTTTTACATGGTGTAAAGGCAGACAAAATACAATAACCAACATTCTAGGTTTCCAACTCTTAAGTTGCAGGGAATCTTTTAACATACCTAAAATTAGCTTTGTTCTTGAGTGGCCCAAATATCTTAAGGGTAGCTTATGTCTATTTTTTTAAAATTTAACTTATTGTATGAATAGATAATGTAATGTGCACAATGTTGAAACAAGAGTATCACTGGATATTGTATGCATCTGATTTTCTCCCCTCTTTTAGAAACCTAGTCTCCTTCTCTGAAGCTACCACTGTTGCCAAATTCTTATATATTTTTTCAAAGCATATATTCCTTTCATGTGTAGATTAATTTTCCATGAAAACATGACATTATACTATAATTACTTTTGGAAACTTTCTTCTTTTTATCTTAATAAGATCTTTCCATATCAATACATAAAGAACTCCTTCCCTCTTTTTTCCCTCTTCTGCATCATATTTCATTTTATGGCTGCACCATGCTCTGTTTAACCAGTTCTTGTTAATGGATATTTAGATTGTTTCTAATCTCATACTATCACAGTGTTTCAATGGGCATCTTTGCCCAATAATTTCGTTTCATACGTGTAAGAGTGCCTATCTATTAAATAAATACTAAGGAGCAAAAATTATGAGCATTTAAATCTGATATGCACCATCAGGTATTACGATTATATAATGATGTCTTTTGCAATCACCAATGTTGAATTTCTTTATTAGAAAGGAATTCTTCCAAAGAACTCTTAGTGATGCACAGACCCAGTAACTTGCTTGACCTCTCTGGTCCTAGTTGAAGGACTAGGTAGACAAAATAATTTAGACTTAAAGATGGTGACCAGAAACAAATTTGCAAGGTGCAAATTTTTTGTGAAGTGAATAGGCTTCTCGAGCCTATTTACAAGCAAAGAGTATTTGGATTTAGGGCAGGAGATGAGAAAGGAGTGAGAGAGGCTGAGAAGGGATGCATTAGTGACATTTAGAATTGAGGCTAGCCTCGCTGAACATGCCAGGAAATGCACAGGTTAGAGGAGAGCAATACGTGGAAGAGCTCGTTGCACAATTGTGGCAAAAGAGAAATATGAGACTTAGGTTTGAATTCTGCCTCCAGCACTTTCTAAAGCTGTGTGACCTTGGATACACTGGATAGCAACACTTAATTTCACAAGGTTGTTTTAAGAAATAAAATGGCAATGCATGTGAAAATGCCTGGTAAAAGTATGAACTTAAAAAATGTTAGTGGAATCTGAATGAATTTAAATCTCAATGAGTTTAGGCACAAAAGAATACCACTGCTGAAAGCTCCCCAGAACAGGAACTCTGAGAGATCCCAGGCTAGGTCTGCCTTGTGCACTCTAAGTTCCCAGTGCTTAGGACTGTAACTAACACTGAGTACATGCCCAGTGATTATTTATCAAATGCATAAAGTTCAAGTTCACCTTTACTGGAAAAGGATAAAGAACTGCAAAGAAATAGGCTGGTTAAAGCTGGAGATATGTTTAGGGAATTATAATAATAGTCAATCAGTATGAGGGAAAACCTAACAATGTAAATAGTTGATGAAAATGTGTCAACTGAATAAACAAGTGAACTTTTCAAAGTGCTTTCAGAAATTATTTTGTGAAGTGAATAGGCTTCTCAAGTCCTTGTGGAGGAAAAGAAAAGAGTATTTTTATTTGAAATATATGTATTATGGTGATGTGAACTGTTGACAAATGTACTCCTTATTTTACTTTTCTGTAGTTTTAAACTGTTTTTGACCCATGTTTTGATTGGCAGAGATTAAAGTGTCCTAGTTCCCTGTGTTTGACCACATGGTTCTAAGGCCTGCTTTAAGTGTTAATGTACTTTAAGTCTCCATATGAAAATTCCTCAAGCTTTCTTGATCAGGCATGAAATTTTCAAAGTTAAGTGACAGAATTTGGCTCACTATTTTGTAGAAAACACAAAGAAAATATTTGGCTCATATTTTGTAGAAAATACAAGGCAAAGAATAAAAAAAGCCAACAAAACAAAACAAAAAAAAAAACAGGATCTCTGTGGGACAGAAGCCACGTGTCACTTGGAAGATACAATAAACACCTCACATTTATGGAGTGTTGCTGAGGGCCAGGCTTTGCCTACCTGTTTTACTTAATCTTTACAATCTTTGTAAAAAGGTTGTTGGAAATTCTGCCTGGTGTCCAACAGCTGCAAATGAGGAGACCTTTCTAAGCATATACCATGACCCAAAGCAGCACAGTTGCCAACAATAACCCGCTTTGTAAATGTAATTGTTGCCCCAAATCAAAGGACCATCTTCCACTGAGTTGAAAGGGGCATTAATCCAGGGATGGTCTTGCAGCAACAGAGACAGGCTGAGATAATGTCATATTTGCCTCTGAAGGCCAACGTCTGTCTGACAGAGCCTGAATGGTTATGGAACCATGTAGCAGGGCTTCTTGTTTGACTTTTTCCCCTCTAGAGGATCAGTTCTCACTTCCTTCATTGATGACACTCTCTTTCCTTTCTATTTTCTACTTCAGTTGTAAACTGGCCCAAGCAATTTGGAAGTATCCAGTTCCTAAGTTCTTGTTCTCAATATTGGATGTACACTACTAGTCAGAGGTAGGTAAAGAACATAGCTCTCCAAGCCCATGACCACATGATTGGTAATAAAACAAGGCCCAGACTCTGCTACCACACCTTTATTGACAAACAGACATAAAAGCATGCAACTTGACTCCAGGTCTTTGCACTTTTTTACATTTTATTTATTGGTACCAGGGATTGAACCAGGGGAACTTAACCACTGAGCCACATCCCTATCCCTACTTATTTACTGATACTGAGGATTGAACCCAGGGGTGCTTAATCACTGAGCAATATCCCTAACCCTTTTTAATATTTTATTTGGAGACAGGGTCTTGCTGAGTTGCTCAAGGCCACTAAGTTGCTGAGGCTGGCTTTGAATTTACGATTCTCCTAACTCAGCCTCTCGAGTTGCTGGGATTTCAGACCTGAACCACCATGCCCAGCCCTTTCATCATTTAGATGTGCCACTCACTCCCTGTTTGAATGATACTTTGGGGGCAAATACAACAATATCCTAGAGGCAGGGTTCAGGTCACCTCATGGTTTCCATCAAGTTAGTAGAACTCTCCAGAGCAGCAGTAGAAATTTTTGGAACATTTTTATTTGGGAATCCAACCTTGGTAACCCTTTTTTTTGATGTACCAAGGAATTTATATGCTTGAATCCTGTTCATTCAAGGACAGGCTGCATTTCTATATAGGGAGTTGGCAAATTGTGAAATAGGCCAAACACAGCCTGTGTCTGTTTTTGTAAATAAAGTTTTATTGGTACACAGCCATGCCAGTTCATTTACATACTGTCTACAGCTGTAATTGTGCATTCCCTGCAAACCAAGAAGCCTGGCCAGATTTGGGGGAAAGTCACTTTACAAAGAAGATATAAAATTAACTTGATCTCTAGGTTATATGTGGACTGAGGCTGAAATTACTAGCCTAAAATGAAGAAATTGTATTACCTAAGGCTATTCAGATAAAAATAAATTTTAAAAAGCTGCTTCCCTCAATTCTTCTTGCTGAAAATGAAAAAGTTAAAGGTTTCACAATTTCTGCACCATGTAATCCGATCTTGGCGCTGTCAGTGTCTTAATAGTGTATCGATTGGCTCACACTTCAGCTATCTTTAAAGAAGCATTATTACTCTGTTGGGCCAAACATGAAAAACTACTTTTAAAGACCTTTTTAAGGGCTTTTTGATTTTTCAAAAGCTTCTTCAGGGCTTATTGAGCTTCTCCGGCTGCTGGAATTAACTCTACAAAGCTCTTTCTCTATTTCTGAGACAGTAAATTCATCTGAAGCTGGCAAATTATCAATGACTCACAGGGGAAAGATAAGGGGACCCTTGAGATAAATTAATGTGGTGATTAGTTACATGTACACCTGTATTTTTAGGCTCTAAGTAAGAGCATTTTTGCTATCATAGCATTGGAAGCTCTTGAATTATCAATAGTCATTTAAAATACGTGGAGTTGACTCCAGCAATAAGGGATAGGAAGTCAGGAGAAAAGAAGATGGATGGTAAGAGTTAAAACTTTTAGTGCATGAAGTAACATTATACTGCTTTTCAATTATTGAAATGACTGGAATGCTGAATAAGACAAAATCTTCATTTATAGTCTCCCATGATATGTTCATCGTTTATATCTCCTTTGTGCAATTATTTAAAAAACATCAGAATAATATTTACTGAATTCTTAGAAAAAGATTTGTTGTTCATACACAAAAATGTTACTGCTTTGGGTGACTGTGCTGTGCTTGTGTCTTTTTTCTTCTTTTCAGAATATGTTTCATTCATTTTCTCCATTAAGTGTGTATTTCTTTGGAATTGGTTTTGCTCCTTACTGTGTTCTAGGAGAAGTCACTTCACCACCCAGACCTGATTCTGCCATCTCAAAATGAAGACAACAATAGGACATACCTCAAAAGGCCGTGATGGGCACTATGTCAAATTGCACGAGATGACTAATAGTTGACCATTTTTGGTTTTTGGTTTTTGCCTGTGAAAATGGCAACATGAAACATTAAGTAAATGTATAGTATTGTGTCTCACAAATACTACACACTCAGGAAATAATAGCTATAAAGGAATTCTAAGAAAATACAAGGAGAACAAATTTAGAAATAAAGAAAACAATGTACAATTTTTTAAAATCAGGTTTATTGAGGTATAATTTATGATATTGTGGAGTTCTATATGCAATTGGGTGACCACAGTCATGGTATAGAACAGTGCTATAACTCCCCCAAAATCTACTGTGCCTCCTTGTGATCAACAGAACTGGAGCCTACTGATCTTTCTTCTGTTTTTGTAATATTGCCTTTAATATGGATCCCCAAGTACATTCTTTTGCCTCTTTCCAGTGTGGATAGATAATGTGTCTTCAGAGGCAGAAGGGACTTTCCATTTCTCTGGCCAACCCCAGTTGAGGAAAATCCCCTTTTCATTAACTCTGATGGGTAAAAGATGCTGGGGTTCCAGGGTGTGCTGAGGACAGGGGCAGGCATTTGATAAGGTGGTACTATGTTTGGAGTTCACAACTCCATGTGAATGGCAGCAGGAATATGCTTGGGGGGTTCCTTTTGGCTACTTTTCCCAGGATTGAACATGGTTTTGGACTCCATGATTTAGTTATTGATAAAAACATTTGACATTTGCTTGTTAGAGGTCTCATTACCTAAGGTTCAATTTAAATCCCAAATTCAAATAGAGTTGAATGAAAATCCCTCCTTGGTCCAGATCTCCTTTTAGAAATATACCCAAAGCAGTCATGAAGGTGAAATCATCTTTACGTGGATAACAGGGCTCTTCTGGTAAGGTCTAGCTCAAGTCCCATGCTCTTTGGGGTGACTTTTTCTTGTCTTGGCACCTCTTCAGCATGGTATTGTGTTACATGAATATAATTTTCCTCAACAACCAATTGGCCAGTCATTATAATCTTCAAATCAGAATGTCACTCCCTGTGACAAGTCTTTAGTCCTCCTCATTGTTTATCAAATGAAATCTGGACTCCTTTGCCTGGCAAATAAACCCTTCATCACCTGAACCCATCCACATTTGAATAATATAATTAATAAGATTCATTAATTTGATGCACATCAAACTCGTACTCAACAATTATAGAACCTGGAACATTTACAAACATAGGTCACTCATTAGCCTTAGAACACATTTTCAACAATTTCCACAGTGTTGGAAAGAGGCTGCTTCATATAGTGGAAAGATTCATAGGCTTAGAGTCTACCTGCCTTTGTTCATATACTGACCAAATTCTTCTTGCTGTGGCCCAGTTACTTTACCTCTCTGTGCCTCAGTTTCCTCATATGTGAGACTCAAGAGCTTTTGGTGAGATGCACTGTTGTTCTTCAGTGGTACCACACTCCCTGTGGCTGCTCTGTCTTGTTTCTGCACTGAACATGCCTTCATCTTCTCCATACTGTTCTATCTCTGGAGTCTCAGAATGAAACTCTCAACTTCCTCAGGTAGCACTTGGGCTCCCTCTGCCTTTTTGAAGGACAGGAAATCCATTTGGTAACTTTATTGGATGGAAGTTACTGGTCTCTAATCTCTGATCTCTGACTCTCTGAATAGGAATAGCATCTCACTCTTAACAAGTATTACTGAATATTAATTCATTTATCTCCATAATAATTCTATGACCTGGATACTATTATTTCCCACACTTTACAGATAAGGACGAGATGAAAGCACAGAAGGTGAGTAATTTGCCCAAATTCACTCAGCTACAGAAGGGTTAAGATAAAATTCAAATCTAAGAATTCTAGTTTCAGTGCCCAAATTTTCATCATTACACTGCAGATGAGTAGATTGACTAAATAAAAGCTATAGACCAATGCTTCCTAATCTAATTGTGTGTACGAATCACCTGGGGACCTTGTGAAGCTGCAGAGTCTGATTCAGTACATCTGAGGTGCAATAAGACCCCAGCCAATGCTATGGGTCTTTGGACTGTACTTTAAGAAGCAAGGCCCTAGATCAGTGGTTCAAAGCTTTGTGGATATTTGTCTTAAGACCCTTTTATACTATTAAATATTATTGAAGATATCAAAGAACATTTGTGTATGTGACTGTATTTGCCAAAATTAATGTGATAAAATTAAACCTAAGAAATTTTGAAAATATTTTGAATATTTACCTGGGCACAGTGGTGCCCAGGTAAATCTCAGAACTCAGGAGGCCGAGGCAGGAAGGTTGCAAGTTCAAAGCCAGCCTCAGCAGCTTAGTGAGACCCTGTCTCAAAATAAAAAATAAAAAGGGCTAGGAATGTGGCTCAGTGGTAAAATGCTTCTGGGTTTAAGCCCCAGTGCCACATATAAATATATATATATATATACACACACACACACATATATATTTAAATAATATAATATATATATTTAAATATATAACTGAACCCCATTATATGTTAATACATATATGTGTATATATAAATATATAAAACACATTTTAATAAAAACTATATTTCCAAATAGAAATTAGTGAGAAAAGCTTCATTGTTTCATAGTTCTGAAAAAATTTAAATGTCTGGCTTAATAGAAGACAACTGCACTTTCAAATCTGCTTCTTTATTCAACCTCTTGTTGATACAACAGGACCTGGAGTGTCCCTAAAACTCTGCCACATACTCATGAGACAATTCAAGTCCCAAAAGTAGACGACATTATTGTATTATTATAAGAATAGTTTTAACCCTAAAGACCCCCTGAAAAGGTCTCAGAGATCCCACCAAGTATTGCCAGACTTCATTTTGAGGACCCCTGCTCTAGACCACTCTAAACAGTCCTGTGGAGCCGAGCATGATGGTGCATGCCTGTCATCCCAGTGGCTTGGGAGGATTGTGAGTTCAAAGCCAGCCTCAGCAACAGCATGGCACTAAGAAACTCAGTGAGACTCTATCTGTAAATAAAACATAAAATAGGGCTGGGGATGTGGTTCAGTGGTTGAGTGCCCCTGAGTTCAATTCCTGGAAACTACCTCTGCTCAAAAAAAAAAAAAAGAATCTTATGGTACACTGACAATTGTTACATTCACTGTAGAACAAGGCTTTGGTGTTTTGTTTTGTTTTGTTTTCTGACTTGCAAAATTCTGTAAGAATACTCTTTTTGAATCCAGAGTATGTTTCTTTTTCCAGTTGCAAATTATACCCTCATCTTCATTTTATGATTGTACATGATGACGGTCTCAGCACAGATAAGAATCTCTTCTGAAAACCAATACTCTGTCTAGGCAGAATATTTGATAAAGAAAAACTTCAAAAGGAAAAACATATTTAATTGATTCACTAAGATTCTAAAAATTGTTTTAGAATAGATCATCCCAATCTAATACATGACTTCAAGTTAGCATGATTTTCCTTTACATGTATTTATTACATTTATCTTTAATGGGTTTTGCTGATAGTTCCATAATATTTAAAATACAAAATGTAAACTTTTTGAAATCACTTGATATATTTAATATCATACATCAATATCTCTTCTTGTGTTACCTTTTTTTAAATGACTGTAACCAAAATACCTCATAAGAACAACTTAGAGGATGAAAGATTTATTTTGTCTCATGGTTGCAGAAGATTCAGTCCATGATCCACAGGCTCTAAGGCAGAAACATCATGGCAGAGGGCAAGGTAGAGAAAAGTTGCTGAGTTCATGGCAGAGAGAGAGAGGTGGGGGCAGAGAGGAAGGGGCCAGGGACAGATACAATCCACAACTATCCCTATGCTCCTAGTGACTGGCTTCCTGCAAACATGCCTCACCTGCCTACAGTTACCACCCAGTAGTACAGTCAGCTATCAATGGATTAGTCGAGCAAATGGATCAATCCACTGATGGAGTCAGAGCCCTAACCTTTGCCTAAAAGCCTTACCTTTGAAGCTTGCTGCACTGGGCATGATACTTTTAATACATGAGCCTTTGTGGGGGACATTTCAGACCCAAATCATAATACCTCTGCCCGTTTTTATACCTTACTCTTTTGACTAGATTTTCAAGCTTATGCCAAGTAAACATCTACCACTCAGGAAAGACTTTGAGTAGTCTCATTAGTTCCTTGACCTAAATTTTCTTTTTGAGCTCTGAAATGTATCTTCATTCCCAATGGCATGGTATCAACCTGACTCCTATGTTTGAAGAGGGAGTTATGTTCATGGCAAATTTTTTTACCATCAGGTCAGAGCTAGGCAGATAACTTAACCTTGTCAGTTAGGCCTCTAGATTTCCTCTTTGGAAAGAATATCTCCTCAAGCTGTGATGCCCTCATCTCACAGAATCATAGACTCTCAAGATAAGTAGGGACCTTTGAGGTAACATAGACCCTTGCCATTCAAATGTGGCCTCCAGAGTGGTATTGCAGGCACCACCTGGGAGTCTGTTAGAAATGCAGAATCTCAGCAGTCACCCAGACCTACCACATTAGAAATTTCATTTTAACAAGATCCCAAGAGATGAATGTGCACATGAAAGTTTGAGAAGTGCTGCTCCAGAGAAGCCTCCCCCCATGCAGAAATCCTGTCTGCAGTATCCTCCTGTCATCCACCAAGTGCTCATCAGCCTCACCTTCCAGCTTTGGGATGTCACTCTCACTCCAGAATGATGGCTCCCAACTTTGCACATTAAAAATCACATGGGGATATTTTTAAAAATCCCAATGCTAACACCTCATCCCTGACTGATTAAATCAGAGTCTCTGCCAATGGAGCTCAAGCATCAGGGTTTTATGAAGTCCCCCCAAGTGATTATAATATGCAGCCAAGCTTTGAACTCCTGATCGAGAGCCATCCATTTGCATCTTATGCTATCTACTTCGTTCCTTGCTTTGATTTCCTGTGAAAATGCAAATATGCCCTCAGAAAGGCAAAACTGTTATCTCTCATTTACACTTTGCTTGGAAATAGGTTTTTTTTTATCAGCATAAATAATTTATTGCAAACTCTCTAATATCATAAACTAGTAGGCTTGGCAAT
This sequence comes from Geosciurus inauris, assembly GCA_004024805.1. Taxonomy (NCBI): domain Eukaryota; kingdom Metazoa; phylum Chordata; class Mammalia; order Rodentia; family Sciuridae; genus Geosciurus; species Geosciurus inauris. Next base: position 145,576 of record PVHX01001613.1, read on the forward strand.
TCACACAGGAGTATTCTGGGATGAGGAAGCAGGAGTAGAGGGCCAAGATGAAAGTGGAGGATGTGAAGATGGCTACTGAGGGGCAGAAGTCTTGTCTGCTGCTGGCCAGTCCTGGTCAACTAAGCTACCTTGAGTAGTAAGAGGCTGGGATAGGACAAGGGCCGAATTTTCCTTTGGCCAGCCCACTGCAGGTATCTGCCCCTTTCTGCTGCTTTCTCACCTGTGGTCCTGTGGGGTGAGGGAAGTGTGGGGAGGTAAGAAGTTCTATAGTTGCCAGGACTGTGAGCTCTGTCAGCAGAGAATAGGTCCCCATTTAGTCCTTGGCCTGATAGATCTAAGAGAACTTTTGCTTATATCCTAACTTGCTGGCCTCAAAAGCTGCTGGTTGTTTTTATCAACTCTATAACCCTCTTGAGTAACAAACCCTTTTGTTTGTAACATTACTGTTTAACATGCTGAACTCTGGAGTTTTTTGTTTTTTTTTTTTTTGCAAAATTTAGGGGAAAATTATTCTGTTGACACCTTTTTAGTTTTTAAACTTTCTAGTTTTATTTAGATAGTGCTATATTAGATAGAGGTGTTGTTTGGAAATGTATTAGTCATGTTAACAGTAATTCTAAACAGACTAAACACGTAGTCAAAAATTTGAGACTTGAGAGAATGTTATTCTAAAAGAAAAATCAAATTATTACCCATAATCATATTAATGTACTGTTAATAATAATGTAATACAAAACAAACCCATAGTAACAAATAAAATTGGAGGCTCCAACATTTTAGATTCCAATGAGTATTATTCACATATCACAATTTAGAACATTTGCAGCTTACAAATTCTCCTTTATGTATATTTGTTTTGCAAACTAAAAAATTTTTCAAGATAAGTAAGTCTGATTAATTTAGATGCTTGAGGATAAAATCTCATCACATCTTTTCCCTCCTATTCCCTGCTAGCCTTGCCTTCAAATCTGGATAAACATATTAGAGTGTGGTTTAATAATGAATTTGACACATAGGATAGACTTCTAGATGCTTCAGGGATTTGGAAAGTTGTTTCTCAGTTGTTTAAATGTCTCAGCGGGTACTCTTTAGAGATAACTTGCTATTAAAGTTTGTTGAGACTAAACAAATATTGTAGGAAGAAGAGATTGTGTTTTGGGTGCCTGATGAGAAACAAAGAACTTTAGAATATTTCTCTTCTTTTTATTTTATTTAAAAATTTTTAAGTATGGTGAGAACCCATGAGTTTTAGCCTCTGAACAGATTTTTAAGTGTACAGTTCAGTATTTTTTTATCTATAAGGCAATTTTGTACAGCAGATTTCTAGAACTTACATAACAGAATCTTTACACTCATTGATTAATAATTCTCTCTTTACCAGTTGCTGGAAACCACCATTCTGTCCTCCTCTTTGGCTGTTTAGGTACCTCATATAAGTGGAGCCATGCAGTGTTCATTCTTCTGTTACTGGCTTATTTCACTTAGCACAAGGTCATCAAGGTTCATCAAACATTGTCATATATTCCAAATTTTTTTCTTCTTTTCTTCTTTAAGGCTGAATAATATTAATGGAATAATAATATTCCATTGTATATATATATATATATATATATACTGCATATTTTTTATCCATTTATTTTATCTCCTTACTACTCAAGGTAGCTTAGTTAACTAACTTTTAGGACTGCCTGCTACTTACAAGCCAGATACTTGCAGTGGCTGGCCAAAGGAGAATTCATCCTTTGTCCTATTCCAGCTCCTTACTACTCAAGGTATCTTAGTTAACTAAGGACTGATCAGCAGCAGATAGGACTTCTGCCCCTCAGTAGCCATCTTCACATCCTCCATATCCTTTATCCATTTATTGCTGATGGACATGTAGATTATTTCCACATCTTGTCTATTGTGAGATAGGGCTGCAGTAGGCATGGATGGAACAGGCACTTTGACTTTTCAAGAAAATGTGAGAGAAGATGGAGAACACTTTATGTAGCATATTTTTTCCTAAGTATAATTGTTTTCTTCCACTAATCTAATATTTGTATTTTTATTTTAACATCCATTTTGGTATATATATTCTACTTCTTTCACTGGCTTACATTTTCATTTCATTTCAATGAAACCCAAAGAGCCTGGGGCCAGAGCATCATTAAAGCCATTTCTCTCTATTCATCAAAACAACACAAACCTTTCAGGACTGCCTACTACATAAAAGCCAGAGTTTCCTGCTCTGAGTCTTCTTCATAGGTTTTCCCATCATCAGGACTTAGATCACTTTGATCTACTCCTTCAGCTGACATCAGAGCCCTAGTAGCTTTCCCTGGGATATGTTTTTTGGGGTCTGGACACAATTGAGGAGAATGTGCCTGGGGCTGTCATGCCTAAACATGAACATGAGAATGTCCACACTAGGAAGGATCTTGTGCTCTACCTGTTTAGCCCCAGAAACTGATGTCACAGGGCCAATGTGCTCATCCAAGACATCTCATAAGTAACAAAGAAGAAAAACAGGGATCATGAAAAGCAAGCATATTGGATAAATTAAGAGGTACTAAAACCACAGAAAAATATGAATGGGTCAGTTATTCCAAGCAGCAGCTAGGACTGAATAATGTCTCATACCAGTTGTGCATGTTTTCTGTGCTTATATTATTTTATTTTAATGGCTCATCTGTACCCAAGTAAAATCTCTATCTGGTGTATCATTACCTTTTGAGAGATGTCTTTCATTGTCCCAAGATACAATCCTTGATTTGCCATTATTTCCAATTCACATGGAAAGATCAGAATCAAAACTTTAACTTCAACCTCAAGCTTATTTACTGTCCTAGTAATAATCCACCAGTGCTTCTGGAGTTTAACTCTGTCCACGGGGGTAGGTGGTGGGAGGGTGGGACTTAGACTATCTCTGTGATAAATGTGACAGTGCTCGAATGAATGATGTTCAGTGAGTGCCAGGCATGTAGTACACAGAGGGCACAGCCTTCAAAGTAGGCATTCCCGTTATTCAGGGTAGAAAGCTGAAGCTAGTTCTCCTCATCCTTAACTGTTGATCATTCCCCACAATGCCAATTAATTAAAACAAATCTAAGCCATCCTCTGGTAACTAAAGAATTTTTCCTGTAGAGCTACTTCATTCTTACTTCCTCCCATCAGCACCATCATCCTGATGTGCCTCTCCTCAAGCTTCTCTGACTTCAATTCCTTCCTCTCATACTCCTTATCCCCTGGGTTGGGTGCAAACCACTCTTGTCCCAGTATAGCTATTTTTCACCACCTTGACACCTTGTCACCTTGGTGACACTGATCAGACCATATATGGGCTCCGGAACTTCCCACAGATACCAAAGCCCATGTGTGTTCAACGATGGGCTTGTAATATTTGCACAAAATCTATGCACATCCTCCTGCATACTTCAAACTATCTCTAGATTACTTACAATACCTAAGACAGTAAATGCTATGCAAATAGTTGTTACACTGTATTGTTTAGAGAATAATGACAGGTAAAAGAAGTCTGTAAATGCTCAGTACAGATGCAATTTTTAAAACTATTTTCAAAGCCAAGGATACAAAAGGCCAACTGCACTTTCAAGTCCTTTAGTCGTTTGTTCCTTCTTATTTCTCCACTTAAGAAACACACCAATAAAGATAAAATCAAACTCAGACTGGAAATCTGTCCTTTTGATTCTTCTCACAGTTTTTCTCTTGGCATCAAAGAAATGTATTTATTTGCACCATCACTGAATAACTCAGCATTCCTTTGCTTCCTTTGCTCACCTCCAACACTGGTCTTCCCACCCACCCTCCTCACTCCTCCCCATTTCCGCCATCTGGGTGGATTGGATATGCCCGCCTGGAAACTCTGAGTCTGCTTCCTACAGCCTTCTCAGAGGCAGGAATTGCTTTTGTCCTGAGTCCTGTGTGACTGTGTATGTGTATTCAATGTTGCTTGTTTTTTTTTGTTTTTTTTTTTTTTTTGGTCAAGAGACCAAAAGTTTTCCAACTTCAAAGTTTTTCTGAGAATAAACCTTTTATAAGACTTCTTTTTATTTTTAATGAGTGACATCTGTCTGATCTGGGAAAAGCAAAGTCGCTGTTTTGTGGAAACTCAGACCATGAGCCCAGGATAAATGGAGATATCATTTTATCTCATATCTTCACTTTATGGAAGAGAAAAATAAGGTCTCAAGAGGCCAGTGGTAGCTCCAAAGTCCCACTGACAATTAATGACAGGGCTGGAACTAGAGTGAAGATTTCCTGATCTCTAGTCCATGAAGATATCCTTGCTGCTGTGTCATTTTTCAAACAAGCCCTGTATTTTGAAATTGCACGCTAGCTCTGTAAATAGATGCTTTTTAGTAAGGCATGCAGTTGCATGTGGCTACTTTGGGGCTCCCTTGTTTGGTTGTGTGTGGTTTGCTGTTCTCTGGAGATGGGATTCCCTTGGAGAGTCCCCAACACCTTTATCACATGCACATTACATTCTCCTTGTGTTTCCGGGAAGATGGCCGCTTCTTGCTCTTTCTCTTGAGTGTCCAATCTGGCAGGTCTTGGTGGAATCGTAATTTGTGAGGTCTGCTTTCTGTGACCTCCCCACTGGGGAGTGCTAATCTCAAGGTTTCTACTGCCTCCTTCTCCCAAGATGTTCAGCCTGTATCTCTTTTTTCACTTTCCTGGTCCCCATCATTCTTCCGGTCCCACCAAGTATTCTACCTAGACTGCCTTATATTCTTGTAAAATTCATTCATAATTTCTTTTAACTCAAAGACATTCCAATGATCAAAATCATGAGCAGTGAAAAATAACACAATACTAATTTCCTCCATTTCACCCATTCACCCCAGCCCCCAGGTTCCCTTCCTGCACTGTTAACAACTGGATTTTATTCTGAATTTTACTTCGGCCACTTTAGCATATGATGCTTAAAACCCATTATTATTTTTTTTAAATACCTGTACAGGGCTCCATTGTTTTCCTAGTTTCTCCTCCAGTGATGGATATGTATATTGCTTCCAGGGTTTTGCTATTACAAACAACCCATATCACCTATTCTGAACTTCATCTACCATAAATTTCCCCTTCCCAAATCACAATTAAGCTCATAGTCCACCTGCAGTAGATCTTGGCACTGCTATCCTACTATTGCAGTAGATCCTGGGGACTAGGTGACAGTTATATTAGATAATAAATAATTTGTTCTTATCATTGTTTCATAGGCATAGTATCGAGACCTTCCTTCCTTCCTTTTCATGAAGAATACATCCATTTTAAGAGACCACGTGGATAAAAAATTTTAAGACATCTCTTCAAGTCCTGTGCTTTTGGGGGTAGAAGGGCTATAAGCCACAAACAAGTCATGCATTTAACCCACAGGTGTGTTTCCAATGGTAAAAATTTCACAAAAACCAAGAGGCAATGAGTGAGACATTTGGGGAGAGCTGGGCTTGTTGTGTCCCTAAAACATAATACAGTGTAATCCCAGGTAAGAAGTGTATCCCGGGCTTAAACTTGAACTTGACCTTCTCTGATGCTGTCAGAGTAAAGAGATATACAACAAAATCCAAACCTCTCTGTGGAGAGAGGCCAGTGCCCACACCTTCCTCTGAAGGGAGCAGTCAGCTGGAAAAGCTCTGAGCTCTACCTCACATCATATGCAAATATCGAGCTCTGATCCAAATGTGGAAGGTAAACAATACAGCTTTTAGCAAAAAAACATGGGGTAGTATCTTCCCAGTTTTAGGTTAAGTAAATATTTCTTAAACAGAACATAAAAAGTGGTAGCCATAAATGAAAAAAATTGGTTGATTGTACTACATTAAAATTAGGATTTCTGTTCATTACAAATCATCATTAAGAGAATTAAAAATGCAAGACAAAATGGGAAAAATATTTTTGATACAGGTTGAATATCTCTTGTCCAAACTGCCTGGGACCAGAAGTATTTTGAATTTCAGATTTTGAAATATTTATATATTTATGTGTATATATATATATATATGTATATGTACATATATATAATGAGACATCCAGGGGATAGGACCTAAGTCCAAACACAAAAATCATTTATATTTTATATATTTCTTATACACATGCATGAAGGTAGTTTTATACAATAACTTAAATAATTATGTGCATTAAACAAAGTTACATGGTATGGAGTTTTCCACTTGTGGCATTGTGCTGGTGCACAAAAATTTTGGATTTTGGAGCATTTGGGATTTGGAGTTTTCAGACGAGATTGCTCAACCTGTATTGATATATAATCATAAGACAAAATCTCTCTGACTTGTATCCAGAATACATAAAGAACTTCTAAATCAAAAAGAGATAGACAACCCAAGAGAGAAAAATGAGAAGAAGATTTGAATAGGTACTACACAAAATAGGGTACACAATAATAAACAAACAGGTAAGATGGCACTTGACTTCACTAGTTAACACAACACTACATTACTCCGATGCATCAGGTGAAGGACAAGCAATACAAGTGTTGGTGAGAGTTCTGAGTGACCAGAACTCGTATATCCTGTAGTGGAAACGTACTTTGGTGTAGCCACATTGGAAAACTACTTGACAATATCTTCCAAAGCTAAACATATAATTCTGCTCACAGGGAATACACAATAGAAATGGATACATCTTTCTGCCAAAGACACACACAAGAATTATCAGCAATAGACTGGATAAACATGTGTTTATAAAATGGAATATTGTACAGCAATGAACATGAACAGACAACTTGGAGGAATTTCCAAACACAATGTTGAATAAAACTGGCTAGACAGAAACAATCACATTACTCTTTGATTCTACTTATGTGAAGTTCAAAACCAGGCCCAACTAATGTAGATGTTAGAAATCAGGAAAAACATTACCCATGCTGTTGTGAGGTGGGTTACAAATAGGAGGTCTGGAAAAGATTTCAGGATCTGGAATTGTTCTATTTCTTGATCTGAGGGCTTATTACATGAGTTTGTTCACTTTGTGAAAATCCATTGATCACCCACTTGTATCTATCTATTTTTACACTTCATTATAAAGTTTACCTTTAATCCAGAATATACAGAGAACTCAAAAAACTTAACAACAAACAAAACCAAATAACCCAATCAACAAATGGGAAAAAGAACTAAACAGAAACTCCTCAGAAGAAGAAACACAAATCATCAACAAATATATTTAAAAATGTTCAACATCTCTAGCAATCAGGAAAACGCAAATCAAAACTACACTAAGATTTCATCTCACTCCAGTCTGAATGGCAATGATCAATAATGCAAATAATAAGAAATGCTGGTGAGGTTGTGCAGAAAAAAGTACACATAAGTTGTTGCAGACTAGAACAAATACTCTGAAAAGGAGAGATAAGATTCCTCAAAAAATTAAGGATTGAACCACTATATGATCCAGCTATCACTCCTTCATATTTTCCCAAAAGATCTAAAATCAGCATATTTCAGCGATACAGCCATCTCAATGTTTATAGCAGCACAATTCACAATAGCTAAATTATGGATCAACCCAGATGCCTTTCACAGATGAATGAATTGAGAAAGTGTCACACCACACACACACACACACACACACACACACAATGGAGTTCTACTCAGCCATAAAAACAAATGAAATAATGGCATTTGCCGGTAAATAGATGGAAATGGAGATTAACATGCTAAGTGAAATAAGCTAAACTCAGAAACTAGAAGATCAAATGTTTCCTCTGATATGGGGAAGCTAGAGTAAAATAAAGGAAAGGGGGAGGGAAAGGCAGAATAACAGAATGATAAAGGGAAGATCAGTAATGTAGAACAAGATCAAGAGACAGAGTGGAGGGATGGGTAAGGGAAGAAACACAGAATGAATTCTTTAAAATCATGTTATGTACACATATAAATATACTCCAGGAAACTTCACCTTTATCCATAGGTAGAAAGAATCAATCAAATATATATAAATAGACAAGCAAAAGGAAGTCTATTAGAGCAGAGGAAGGAGATTGGGAGAGGGGAGGGAAGATCGGATGGAAAAGTGGGGATCATGAACTGAAATGGAATTCCATGCATGTACGAGTTTCTCAAGGTGAACCCAATTACCATGTATAACTATAAAGCTCTGGTAAAAAGGTTTACATTACCAGGCATGGTGGCATACTCCTGTAATCCCAGTGGCTCTGGAGGCTGAGGCAGGAGGATCACGGGTTCAAAACCAGCCTCAGCAAAAGCAAGTTGCTATGCAACTCAGTGAGACTCTGTCTCTAAATAAAACACAAAATAAGGCTGAGGATGTGTCTCAGGGGTCAAGTATCCCTGAGTTAAATCCCAGGTACAAAAAAAATTAAAATTTGAGAGGCTGAGGCAGGAGGATCACGAGTTCAAAGCCAGCCTCAGCAAAAGCAAGGTGCTAAGCAACACAGTGAGTCCTTGTCTCTAAATAAAATACAAAATGGGCTTTCTACCTATGGATAAAGGTGAAGTTCCCTGGAGTATATTTATATGTGTACATAACATGATTTTAAAGAATTCATTCTGTGTTAGGGCTGGGGATGTGGCTCAGTGGTTGAGTGCTCCTGAGTTCAATCCCTGCTTCCCCCACCCCGCAAAGTTACATTAAAATAAAAGGCTGGAGAAGCACCTGTTTACCCAACTACACTATAATTCCCCAAGTTATTTGCAGTCAATGCTGCTAGAAATGTATACAAAAGAAAGGAGGCAGAATTTGGAACATCAGGTCATTTAACCTGGTGATTTCCAATACCATTTCTGGAAAGTTCTATTATATATAATAAGCAAGATTTAAACATTAGTGAGGTTGAGTGTGTATTAGTTTGCTCGGGCTGCTGTAACAAAATACCATAGCCTGGGTGGCTTGAAGAGCAACCCTGGTTGTGTTTTGGTGAGGGCTCTCTTCCTGCTTTGTAGATGGCTGCCTTCTCCCTGTGTCCTCACTTTCTCTTCTTCTTCTAATAATGTCACAATTCTACTGGATTGAGACCCTATCCTCATGACCTCATTTAACCTTAATTAACTCCTCAACTTCCCACCTCCAGTTAGAGTCATATGAGTAGTTAGGACATTAACATGAATTTTGGAGAGACACAATTCAGTCCATAGCAGATAGCTATGTGTTTTATAGTTATTATTGCACAGATTCAATTCATGTCTTTGTCTAGCGAAAGAACAGCATGTTGCTTGCACACTAGGGCTTTTCTGACCCTGCTTAGGAACAGTTGACTGTGCCCTTCTTTTCCTTTCCCAAATAAACTAAGTCCTCTTGATATAAAAGTGCATTTCAATTGCACTTTTGCTGTTCTTTCTCTGATATGTTATGTCTGTTCTTAGCATAGAGCCTTGCACTGATGGGATTCATTCTCAGTTGATGGTGTTTCATCCAAGGGTAGGGGAAGTCTTTGCATTTTTTGCTGGCCTACTGATATTTATGTGTTTTAATTAAAAAATGGATGGGAGGTTTAAATTTTCTTCACTTTTCTTCAAAAATGCAGAACAGAGAGGAAGCATGAGGAGGGCTTTGTGGCTTAAATGATCTTTCAAAGGCCCATTCACTAAAGGTTCAGTCACCAGCCTGTGAGCTATTAGGAGGTGGGGGAACCTGAGAAGTAGGCCCTACCGGAAGGACATTAGTACTTGAGGGGTGACCGTGAAGGAGCTAGGGGCACTTGGTCTCAAAACAAGGGAGCCAGTCAACCATGAATTGAAACCTCTGAAACTGTAAGTAAAAATAACACTTCCTCATTTTAAGCTGTTTTTCTTAGGTATATTATCACAGCAATGGAAAGCTAACAGACACAGCATAAATTAGTACAGCCCCTTTGGGAAGAAATTTGGCCACCTTATCAAAATTGAAAAGGTATTTGCCATTAGACTGAGTTACTCCTAGTCTAGAAATGACGCTACAGTCTTATGACATGTGCAAATTGTTATACACTCAAGATCACTCACTGAAATGTTGTTTCTAACAATGACATTGCAAGCAACAGAAAAAACAAATAAATTACATATCACACAATTCTATATTACTCAGAGTTAGTAAGATGGAGGCAGAGCTACTGATCTGGAAGGATCTTCAGATTCAGAAATGTGTAGAAGATACTACTGTTTGTCAAAAATATATGTATCCATAATTTGCTTGATGTTCACAGAGTATCTCTAGAAGGACACCCAAGAAATAGTACAGTGTTTGCTTTTGAGAAAGAAAGCATAAAAGGAAACTTATTTTTCACCATGCACTCTGCTTGATGTTCACTGAAAATTTTCTCTGCGCATATAACCTATTCAGAAAAGTAAATTAAATCAAGAGATGATTCGTTGCCGTTATCTTTTCTCACTCTCATTTAGGGTCTTACCAAACATTCTGAATTAATAAGTTTGCCTTTTCTTCCTTCTGACAACCTCCAAATCTGTCCCATGGAGCCAAGGTCAGGCTCCTCTTCCATGATATTGAACAAAGTAGTAGGTCACTCTTCTGCTGGTGACCTTATTAATTGGATTTAGACCACAAGAGAATTTGAACAAATTTTTAAAATGAAACATTCAGAGTCCCTTTGCTCTCTTTAGTTGCTCTCCTCCCAGATGTCAGGAAAAGAGTATCTTCAGCCATATTTACAAGTGCCATAAACGGGTTGCCAAACTGAAAGGAGAGGGAAACTTGGTGGATGTTACTTGAATTGTAAATGAGGAGAGTAAGGTCAGTCTAATGTGTAGATTTGTAACAAGCAGATTTCAAAAGAAGTAAGTACTTGTCTCAGTGGCCTGAGGATCCAGAGTATTTAGTAATGCTCAAAAGTAAAATTTAATAATATAATCAAAAGTAAGCCAAGCAAGAAATAAACAAGAGTATTTCCCAAATGTCCCATGGTCATCTGCAAAAGATGGAAGGGAAACACAGGACACGGAGGGCATGACATGGGCACATGTCATTTTGAGGATATCAGTGAAAAAGGCTGAAACCTACGTCTGCAAAAATTTGCAGTGGACATTTTTTTTTTTTACCAGTGTTTTAAAAGGCATATTTTAGAGTGGGGTAGATTAGATGGTCCTGCTTTACCAGCTAATAAGGAAAAAGCAAAACCAGGAATTTAGTGATTATTTATTCCAGCCCATTCATTTGACTAAGATACACTCTAGGCAGAGCCTAGGAATAAATACCCAAGTCCCTTACCAGGTCTGCTCACCACCTGGTATCCTTAACAGTCGAACTCTGGAAGCAGACCAGCTGGATTCAGTCACAGATCTGATGCCCAAGAGCTGAATGACTATGGGCAAGTTACTTAAACTTTAATGCTTGTCTCCTCATCTTTAAAATGGAGTTGATACTAACAACCATACCTAGGTCTGATATAAGAAATTGCTTTCTCATAAAGAGAGCTGTCCAATAACCTTTAGATTGGTGGTAGGTAAGAGTTCTTAGACACAGGTGAATTCAAACAAAGGTGACATGATCTGCCAAGGATGCTGAAAGCTGATTCCTGTGTAGAGTAGAAGCAGGGTTCAGATGACCTCTAGGGGGATCCCTGATAATGCTAATGAATCCTGGGAATCTAGGATAGATTCTATGACCTTCTACACTGGCAGTCCTGGGGGCACACTGAATTGTCTGGTTTCCCTGCCTTTTTTCGTCTTGGAAGTGAAGGGCACGGTTCAGTCTGGACTCTCCTGCGTCCATTTTGTGCAAAGAGACAAAACTTTGGTGTCACAGTTAAGACTTCCAAATACTCAAATTGGGCGGACTTTGAATTTATTTGTGGACAGTGGCACACCGAAAAGGCCAACGCAGAAGGGAACATCGTCTAGCGTTGCTAACAAGATTAGACTCATTGCAAGCTTTCTAGCCATGGGATACTTCATTCCTAAGAGTAGAAATCTCTCAGGGGGAGGAGAACTTCAGCTAACAATGTCCCTTTCCTTTCTACTGATGACAGGCTAACAAGGGCGAGGACACCAGCGGAGCCTTGGCTGTGCTGCGAGGTGGGGCGGGACCGCACGCGATCCTCACTGCCTGTGACCGATGTCTCCCTCTGCGGGGTACTTCTTAGAGCCTTTGATCTTTCCCCAGGAATTGGCAAGGCCCGCGTTCCCTTTGTAGTTTATTCCTCTTGGTTTATTTATTGTATCTCCTTTCTCTGTTCAGGAGGTCAGAACGCCAGTATGCAACAGAACTTGTGTATCGAGTCCCCCCTCTCGGGCCAGTACTGCGAAACTGCAAAAGGCGCACTTCAGTGAGTCTTGGGGCAGCAAAACCAGAGGGGAGGGGGTCTTTCCCCCTCCAGGGAGCCAAGTCCCGAACCTGGATCCCGGGATCAGTGGCCAGGACTCGGGTTGGGTCACCAACCCCAGCCTGACCGGCGAGCGCCCTCTTCCAGCGGGCTTGCTTGGTCAGCCAGGGGGTTCGAGCATGCGTCTCTCTCCAGGCTGGATTACCCTGGAGTTTTATCTCCTCCCCTGGAGGGTCTCAAGTTGCCAACCCTGCTGCGAGGGCACCCGGCTCCCCAGCTTGCAGGGCCCTAATCTCCACCGTTTCCGTCTGAGAGGCCGGGCCCCTGCTCTCCATCTGCGCATCTTAAATCCCATTTATCTTCTTAGCGCCCCAGACCTGGCTGCCCCGCCTCCTCCCCCAGTTTTCCGCTTGCAGATCGTCCCCGCCACTCGCGTTTCCTCAAGTGCAGGATCAACCTTTGAGGTGGGAAAAGTAGCTAAACTGAGCGGAAGCGACCTAGAGGGCGCGGCCGAAGGAGGGTCCAGCCGGGAAAGGGGGAGGCGCCCTGAGTTCAGGGTCAGGATCGCAGCAGAGGGTCCTAGACTCGTAATCACCTAACTCCTGCCCTTGTATCTCCACTGGTTGAAGTCGGCCCCTCCTGCGCCCCCAATCTAGGTCTCCAGCAGGGAAGGGCTGAACTGGGGGCCGCTAGAGAGGGGGCGAGGGGCGGGCTGTCCGCACCCGAGGTGGGAGAGGAGTGAATTGTTTCAAGGCCTGCCCCTCTCACTTCTACTTGATTGTAATTCCATCCCCGGGCGGGTCGAGCTTCCCTCCCACTGGCGGCCAGTCAGTCCCTCCCATTGGCCTCCATCGTCCCCCCTCCGCTCCCCCAAGCCCTGCTGCTTGAAGCCGGCTTCACTGTCGCACGCCGACCTCCCGGTTGCTGTCCTGTTCCTTGGATTCCCCCGTGGACTCCTCTGTGATTCCTGGTCCCCCGCCTCCTCACCCTTGCCCAGGGATCCGCGGGTCCGCGTGCCCCACGTCCCCCAGGAGACGCCCTTTTCCCTGAGCGTCTGGGACTTGGTGAAACTTTGCAGGCGCCGGCGGAGAAATGGATTCAATCCGAGGCGTGTTGCTGGGGCTCTTGCTCCTGGCTTTCAGCATCCGACCCGGCGCTCTGTCGCTCAGAACTGCCCTCCGAAAACCAGGTAATTCACATAGTCCGCCCAGGGGCACCACGCCCCGAGCACCCCTGTCCTGGCCCTCGGTGAGGACGCAAAGCGGGCAACGCACAGCCTTTCTGTCCCCTGTCTAGCGCCAGTTTACCCGGCTACAGCTCTGCCCATAGCTAAGCAGAGACAAGAGCCTCGCCCTCCCCCTACCCCCAGCGGTTCCAGGGATATTTGTTTGTTAAAAGAAATGATCTGTTTTTCAGACCCGGGAGAGGTGGTGGGTTCTGTATTTGACCACAGAGACCTAAGAGTTGGGGTAGCGATCATGCTGTATCAATTAGAGAGGATTGCGACTGTGCGGAGGAGTCCAACAGCTCCTCCTGGGTCTCTAAACATCTTATTGAATTCATATTGCCTAGAGCCTAGCCATTTCCTGTTAAGTGTCTGAAGGGTTGTCTGGAGTGCCCCTGCACATCTCCGGTCCTGCCCACGCGCTATGTAGGGATGCGCACTTTGCAGTTGGATCCTCTATCGCCCTGGGGCTGTTTGTGCAGAAAGGAGCGCTCAGTGGGTTAATTTGATCCTGTTTTGAACTCCTGTCTTTGCTCTGCTGTTTAAACAAAGATGTATGAACTGTAGGCTATTACAAAGGACTGGGAGAACTAGAAATCACAATAGCTTGCATTTCCTCAAGTTGTTGGTAAAAAGTCTTTATGTATGTTTATCTACTTCAATTTTGCCTGTGTTGTGAGATTATTCAAAGTAGAACATTCTAAACAATAAAGTTTTAAGCATTGTTTCTGAATAATGATTTTTATTCTTTGCTAGGACCATATTTAGAATTCTGAAAAAAAAATCTGTTTTTTCTTAGCTTACTTTGTAAATGAGGTTGTCTTATGGGATTAATTATATCTCATGAACAATGGAAAACAATATAACTTTATTTGAATGCAGTCTGCAAAACCCGAAGAAAGTGCAGTTTATCTTCACAAATGTTTCTATAAGAAAGAGGCAAACCAGGGAAAATTTTTCAGAGGGCAAAGAAAATAATCTTGGCAGGTTCCCATTTGGCTGCTTTAATATTTTCACTGCACAAGGATCTATCTGAAACGATGTAACTTGTTGCCTCACAGCTCTGGGAGAGTCTTGTCTTCAGGGTGTATCTGTGGTCACTTGTGCTTTGCTACCTGCCTTGAAATTTAGGATCATTATCATATTCTGCACCATGCTTAAATTATGAACTATTCCATTTTCACACTGTGCAATTCATTTTGGAGATAACAGCAACAGTCCAACATAGTATTACATTAAATTGTTTTCTTCCTGCATGCCCATATACACACCTTTGAGGATTTCAATAAAAGCCTTCTTCCTAACTTTCCTCCATATGACAACCACATCACTATCCATTGCATTCTGCAGGTTTGTACACATAAAACCATCTAGTCACAATTTTTGAATGATACATAGTTGTATTTTTTAACTCTGGTGTTTACAATGTTCTTTTAAGAATAGATTTCAATCCACATAACTAGAATTTTAAAATATTTTACAAAAGACTGGCGTATAAATTGCATATGTGGTTCACACTATGTTTCTTTCTTTCTACCTTGTTCATTAAGGGTCTCATTCTGATATTCATGCCACAAATATGTCATGTTGACCTCTGGTTTTACTTGAAGCATAGATGGGTTTTAATAGTGAAAATTATTACTTTTAAGTATTGTTGGCATATTAAATACATCAAATTCAAGGTAGAAGGTATATTTAGGTTCAGCCCAGAAGAGTTTTCTTATTACTTTATAATTTTATCCAGACAGTGACTTTCAGATTGGAAAGCTGCTCAGATTAAAATGACAGCTACTTCATAAACTTCAGGAGAAATTTTCCTCCTGGGTTCATTTACATCTCTTGGAAAGGCTAGTTTTTGATCCGGAAAATTGGTCCAGATTAAAAACCGAATGTGCCCTGCTTGGCTCTAATATGAACGGCAACGAGGTTATAATCTTCCCCAGACACCAGTAAACCCTGCTTGTACCCATATGGGAGCATCTCTGTACTTTGATGCCTCCATAGAAATTGGTCTGTGTGTAGTACTTTGGAGGAAGGTGGCCACAGTACTGGCATTCCAGAGCAGTCCTGTTTTGTTTGGAGAGCTCGCCCTATCTTTTCAGGTCACTAAATCTACTTTTGATAAGTGTTGCTTTGTTGGAGAAGTCTTCTATTCACATTAACCCGAAAATTCTCCATCCCCACCCATATTTGGTAAGAAAAAAAAACAGATAACAACTTCAGATACAAACACCCTTTCCCTCCACCCCAGAACAGCACATCTTCTGGCATTGAACATGAGTAAAGAAATCTCTCCATTTGCTAAGATTCCAAGATATGGCAGTTTTGAAAGTAAGACAAATTAAACAACAACAACTAACACTAATTAAGTGCTCGTTACATTGTTCTGAGAATGTGACATGCACTGATTTCTTTACTCAACCCCATAACCCTGTGAGATGGGTACTATTATCATCCCTGTTTCACTGAAGGGAAATTGCGGCTTAGAGAGGTTAAATAGCTCACCCAAGGCCACATGACTAATCAGTGGTTGAATAGGAATTTAGGCTTTGGTATTCAGGATCAGAAAAAGGCTCCAGAGCAGCTTTGTTTGAAAAGGTTTGTAGATTATTTTGTAGAATGTCTTCCTCCAGGATGAAGATGGGCACCTGGAGGCCCGGTCAATGGCATTATCCCTGATGTTGTGTGTGTGTGTGTATGTGTGTGTGTGTGTGTGTGTGTGTGTGTGTGTGTGTGTGACTGAGTTGCCAGGCCTCCAAAGACATGGGTATGGTACTGGCATGGGATTTTGGAAGCTGCTGTCTACCGCTCTCATCCTTCAGGATCAGGGGTGTAGCCCTACAGGATGATGACCAGCAACTTGCTTTTCTTGTTGAACCCCTGGGGGTTAAAGCTCACAAGGCCTAGAGGGTCCACTAGACTGCTGCGGGAGCCCTTGGAAGAATGGGAGGGTTAGGGTTCTAAGTCTATACCATCACCATGGTGTCTTTGTCCCAGGTCTTCATGGTGTAGAAACTCAATTTGTTCAAAAGACATTCATTCCTTTTCAGACACAAATTCAAATCAGAGACCTGAAAGGAAGTGGCAAAAACCCCTCATTTTGCAAGTGGGCTGAAGGGCATTTAATGTCTTACCCAAGTAACATCAGAAGCTGAAGAGGGACTAATGCCTCAATCCCTCCCTGCTGGTGATTTCTAGCCTAGTGCCTCTCCCTTGAGTCCCACCAGTGAGTGCAAGGGGACTGTGGCATCTGTGGGGCAGAAGGAAGGGAAGGGAAAATCCAGATATCTGCTGGAATCAGTAAGCAATAAGCCATCTCCATTCCCACAGGCAGATTGGAAAAACTCTTGCCTTTATTGTTATTATTTTGGGGGGGGGGCTGTCAGATTTATAGAGGTATAATTTGCATCTAGGAAAATTTCATCCTTTTCAGGTGTACAGTTCTATGAGTTCCTACAAACATATGCAGTTATGTAACCACCACCATAATAAAAATATATAGAACATTTCTATCACTTAAAAATATTCCCTTGTGTCCCTTTCTAGAAAATCTACTCCCTCACAGACCCTGGAAACTAGAGATCTGATTTCTGTCCCTGTGGTTTTGCCTTTTCCAGGTCATGTGTAGTGTGTCTTCTTTCACTTGGTGTAATGCTTTGAAGATGCCTCGATGGCATTGCCTGTAGGTCATTTGCTCCTTTTCTATTGCTCAGTTTAGCTTTTCTCTAGCAAATGAGTTGTGAGCTGTTTCATGCTATTATTAATAAAGCTACATACACATAAGTCACATACATATTATTAATAAAGTCACATACATATTATTAATAAAGCTACATACACATAAGTCACATACAAGTCTTTGAGTGGCTATGTTTTCATTTCTTTTGGAAAATAAGCAAGACTAGCATCATTGCACCAGGTGTGTGTTAAACTTGATAAGAAAGCACCAAAATGTTTTCCAGCATGGCTGTACCATTTTCTATTCCTAGAAGAAATGAAATTAAGTTAGAGTTGTTCTGAATCTTCAACAGCACTTGGTATAGTTGTTGTTTTTGCAGTTTGGCTTTATACTTGTTTTAGCTATTTCTAATAGATACATATTGAGATCACAGTTTTGATTTGCATTTCCTTAATGACTAATGATATTGAGTATTTTTTTCATGTATGTGTTTGCCATCCAAGTCTCCTTTGGTGAAATGACTATTCTAATCAAGAAAAAAATTAAAATTTAATGTAATTTAATTTTTTTGAGAAGGGGATCTCCCTGTATCGCCTAGGCCGGCCTCAAACTTGCAATCCTCATGCCTCAGCCTCCCAAGTAGCTGGATTACAGGTGTGCACCACTGCACCTTGGCTCTGTTTAAATCTTTTGCTGAATTCTAAAAATTTTCAGATGCTTATTTTCTTATTATTGAATTCTGAGTGTTCTTTGTATATTCTGGATGGAGGTCCTTTATCGGATACTTGTTTTGTAAATATCAGCTTCCAGTATGTGGCTTGTTTTTATTTTCTTCATTTTACCTTTCAGAAAGATTTAATTTTGTCAAAGTCCAGTTTACTACTTTTTAAATGGCTCATGCTCTTTTTTGGAAGCTTAAGCCAGGGTTACAAAGATGTTTCCCTATGTTTTAATCTAGAAGTTTTTTAGGTTTTCCATTTAGGTTCATGACTCATTTTGAATTAATTTTTGCACAAGGTTCGAGAGGTAAGTCAAGATTAATTTTCTAGTGACTGAATGTGTCGGCTTTATTTGCTAAGCCTTGCTTGTCACCAAACACAGCATCTCTGGCTTAGAAGGCATCTGTAACTGCACACAGGTTGGTGTCATCAGGCCTGCTTGGATCTCCATGCTGTAGGTAGGGTGTAGATCTGTTGTCTCTCCAGGAGGTTCTAACAGTGCAATTCTTAGGGCTGGTCCTGCTGTGGCAAGTTTGGGGCTGGTGCCAAGAGCTCAGGACAGGGGTAGGGTGCTGGGAGTCAGGGGTTGCAGGGTTAATGGCCAGTGCTCCCACTTTCATGGCTTTATTTAGAAAATACTCAAGGTATTGGTTAATTCTTTGGCAGAGGGAGAGGGGCTGGAAAATGCATGTGGGTCCCACTCTCCTTCCATCTGTCCAGTTTGCCTGAGGTCCCAGGGTCCATTGGAAACTTGAAAGTCAGGGCTTAGAGTTCCCAGTTTCCCCTGGAGAATCTGAGGGTCTGCATTCATCCTTAGGAAGATATAGATGTCCAATCTTTTCCATTCTACATCCTCAGTATTTCTCTACCCACATAACTGTATTAAAATAAAGATCTACGGAAACTTGGAACAGGAAAAACAAGAGACTGGAGAGAAGAGTTAGTTCACAGGCAGTGGATCTTGTTAGTTGATGATGGAAATTACATGCACTCCTTACAGGGTTTCTGCTGCTGCTAGTATGAGGCTGATTGAGCAAGTGGCCAGGGGTCAGAGGTCATCCTGGTTAGTTTCCCCAGTGCTGCCTCTGTCAACCTGGAATTTATGAGAGAATCATTACTGTCTCACTTACAGTCTCATCCAAGCCCCCTTTCCAAACTATGTAGTACGCATGGGATATATATATATCTCATGTGCCTAGCTATAAGTCTACAAGTGGCCCCGTGCAATTCAGCAACTGTGGCAGAAAATCCACTGATTCTTATTCTATTAGCTGTGCTTCCTCCTATTGGTTTCTATGTCATGTCTAATCCCTATTTAAAGCACCTCTCTCTCTTTGTCTTTTTTCTCTGTTTTTCCTATGATTCTCTGTGAGATGAAGGGGCAGAGAAGTCAAGATCAATGATAAATGTAGTTTCACACTAGGCAGTACTTATTTCTCAGAGTTTTTTTTCTCAAGGAAGGATGCTTTGGCCAGAAAGTAACTGAGTGTGTGTGTGTGTGTGTGTGTGTGTGTGTGTGTTTTCCTTTTGTTTTCTTACCCAGAGCTTTAATAACCTTAGAATTCTTTTGGGAGTAGTCATCCATCTGTTCATAGGTTACTGTAGCCCAAAGATGGTCCAGTAAATTCTGAGCTAGCTTGATGAATCACAGGGTCCCAAGTGTCTGAGGCTGAGATGGACGTCGCTTTCACAGTTATCCTGTGATATCTTGTATTTCCACACCTCACTCACTGGGCAAGCAGGACTGTTTTTCTTCCCAACTAACTAAATGACAAGCTGTCTTGATTGCAGCAGAAAACCTTTTGAGCTGGTCAAGACCCTTGCATCTTGTCTTACTCATTTCATGTCAAGCTGTACATGTTGGAAGTGCACCTGCTATTTCAGGGATAGGAAAAGGGAAACGGGAAGGAGACATGGCAGAGACTAAGTGGCAGTTTGTAGGGAAAACTTCCCAAATTCATCCTTGATTCCATTAATTATGGACCTCCCTTTTGAAGAAGGACCCAAAGTGTGGCTTCAGCCTCTTGAAATGAGCTGGAACATATTTGCCTCCTTACAGAAGCCCTGCTCTCACAAGGGGAAGAGGGACTCAGGTGAAAAGAAACCAATCAAATCAAATACCTGTCAGCAGAGGGCGCGCTTTCCAGAGAGGGCTTTGAGCAGGTGTCAGGCCCCTGGCCAGAGAACTTCCTGAGGGGTAAGAATTTTTAGAGTGCACCTCAGGCATCTGCCTTTTAACAAAAATTTGGGGTGACTTGATGCCAGTGGTTCAGTCTACACTTTGAGAACTTGGGCTTCACCTGTGCCTCCCCTCCCTTGTACCTCTTTCCCAGGTGCTCTTTGCTGCACCTGCAGTCTCTGCTTGGTTCCTTCTCACCAAACTGCGATTGCTAGCAATAGCATGTTGCTCCTGATATCTGTAGTTTAATAAGACAACCCCGTGTTTAGACTCTCAGTGGGTTTTTTGGAGGCTGGATTTGGGATTTGTGGTCTACTTAAGGTACATGAATAACACCTTATCTGAGCCAGGTTCTGCTCCTCACCCTTATTCCCCACATGTTCATTGACAGTGGCTCCACAAGGGAGGGAAAACGACAGCAGCCTTAATAAAAAGCCTTGCCTATTTTATATAATCAACCCTTGCCCTGCCTTTTCCTCTCACCTACACAAAGCTTGTTCTTTCTGCCTCCAATGGCTGATTCTTCCTGGCTGAGTAGGAAAACTTGCATGGGAATACACATTTTGATATTCAACAAATTTGAGTTCAAGTTCTGACACTGTTTTATATGGGCTGCTTGGTGGTGTTGGGCAAATTATATAAGGTCAGTAAGCCTCAGTTTCTTCATCCATAAAAATTGCTTAAGGAAAGAACCTACCTTATAGGCTTGCTCAGAGGACTAAGACAACGCATAAACCAAGGCATTGAAAGAGATTACAAGACTGAAGTTTGAAGACAATATTGAAGAAACTAGAATTGTTTTATCTGGGTAAGAAAAAAAACCTGAATATATTTGCAGGTATCCTAAACACAGACATTGATGATTTCACATACTTTTATCTTTTTCTATATATGTAATGCATGATTGCCCATGATTTAATTTGTATTGAGTTGTAAAATTTTTTTTATAAATTAATTTATAAATCAGAAAGACTACCCACCTGGATTTGTTAGTTTGGAAAATGAAGCTGTGAAGTGTATGGATTCCCGTGAACAGTTTTCCTTTGGAAGATTGTAACTCTCTGGTTGATGGATGATTTTTTTTTTCTAGTGATTGCTTTGGGCAAAGTTTTATAGGATGGAGGTGGAGGGGGGCAACTGTTCCAGAAAGAAAGTTATCCAGACTGATCTGTGACTGGGAGTCAGCAAATGTTTACATGAAGCTAGAGAGCTAGGAAATGATTCAGATTTTGCTCCATGACCAGGAGGTCAGAGTAATTCATGAGCCACTCCTAGTGACCTAAAAAGGTAGACGAGGCTCAGTCTACTTTCTATTAATTATTCTTATACTTCCTTAGCTATAGGGAACCCTCACTCACTGCAGATAACTCCATTAGCTTATTTTAAGAATCAAAGGAAATAAAGTTTCAGACTAGTGCTTTGAAAGAGCAGAATAGGATAGGATGTTACAGGTTGGATGCCACAATCTGGAAAAACTGAAACCCAGGATTGTCCAAAATCCAAAACTTTTTGAGCTTTCACATAATTCCATAAGTAGAAAATTCCATATCTCACCTTATGTGTGAAACTGGTTTCATGCATAAAATTATAAAAAATAGTGTATAAACTACCTTTAGATTATAGTAGAAAGTATATATGAAATGTGTGAATTTCATGTTAGACTTGGGTTCCATTCTCAGGATATTTCAGTACATATATGCAAATATTCTGAATTCT
The DNA here is from genome assembly GCA_004024805.1 of Geosciurus inauris. Classification (NCBI taxonomy): domain Eukaryota; kingdom Metazoa; phylum Chordata; class Mammalia; order Rodentia; family Sciuridae; genus Geosciurus; species Geosciurus inauris. The sequence goes on from PVHX01001613.1 coordinate 167,326, forward strand.
GGAAAAATTTAAATTTGGAAACACTTCTGGTCCTAGGCATTTTGCATAAAGGTTACCCAAATATTGTTAGATATTGTTATTATCTAACAATAATCACAGTAATCATTATTATCTTAACCAACCAAGGAGGTACTTTCTGATGCTTTGATCTCAATTCCAAATTTCTTCCTTCTCCATTTCCCTAAAGATACTTGATGTTTCATTCTTCGTCTGACTCTGCAAATCTTGAGCAATTTAAATTTTAACACTTGTGTTTGCTGACAGGGCACCCAAAAATCCCAAATCAGATTTAATCCAATGTTAATGCTATTTATTTTTCTTGTGCAATAGGTTTATATTAGCCATTTAACAGTTTACATTGTGCAAAAGGAGTTGCATCAGCAAGCACTTTGCTATAACATCTGGGCAGTTGGGAACATAATACTTAAATATAACCTGCGTTTAAAGCCTTCCTTGGACAGATGGCTCATTTTATTGATCTAATCTTACACTTAAGAATAGGTCCCATGATCCTTTGCTTGTAATTCTTAGAGTGAACAGAGAAATAAATAAAATGGGTGACGGCTGTGAATTAGGTGCCTGCTATATTATTTGTGATTTATTTTTTAAATGCTTCAATATAAACAGTAGCAGTATGAATTACTTTAATCTCCACCATAGGGGAGCTTAGTTAATGCTTGAAGTTATCCAGACTAGAAGACAGCACTCTACCATGAGAGTTCACATCTATTTTCTTCTGTTGGTGACTGTGCCATAGCACTGGTTAAATATTTGGAACTTTACCTGTGCCCTAGGTGGAAACCTACACTGCAGGACTGCTTAGTTACCATTTAAAGAACTTTACTATGTAGTCCACTCTCAACGGTGCCTGCAAAAATACTTTGAATGATGTTATCAAAAACTCACAATGGCCAGATGCAGTGGCACACGCTTGAAATCCCAGAGGCTCAGGAGGCTGAGGCAGGAGGATTGCAAGTTCAAAGCCAGCCTCAGCAATGGTAAGGCACTAAACAACTTAGTGAGATTATGTCTCTACATAAAATACAAAATAGGGCTGGGGATGTGGCTCAGGGGTTGAGTGCCCCTGAGTTCAATCCCCAGCAACCCCCCCTCAAAAAAAACTCACAATGAAGGGTTTGTTAATTAGCATAAATTTTGCTAGATATAATGTCCATGCAACAGTAGAGTCATTTGCCTGACCCCTAGATGGTTTGCTGATCCTGCCATTAGAGAGTTACTGTATTCGCCTTAATAGATACAAGCAGGTACTTGCATTAATCAGGGTAATTAACACTATCTGCTGTGATGCAAAACTCCAAATTTTGGTGGCTTTGCACAAAATTTATTTTTCATTTATTCCAAGTTCAACAGTTTATTTCTGGTTGACTGGCTCTTCTGGGCTGCTGCCATCTAAAGGGTGATGCAAAGACCGAAGTCATTCTGTTTTTAATACCTTGATATTATAATGCCACCATCTTCAAAATGGATCTCCAAGGTGGAAGGTAAAGATAAAAGTTTGCATGAGAGATTTTATGTACCACATCAGAATGCAGTCACATGGTCCCAACCAAAGTATAAGGATTCTGGAGAATGAAAGTATGCTGTGTGCAAAAGAAGGAAATGAAGCAGGTGTGGTGGGTCATCTCTGATATACTACTGTGGAGTTCCTAGAAGGGCAAAGAAGAGATGTTACCAAATTTGCAAGAGAAGTCCTATGATAGTTTTTGTGTCTTTTGCCTGTGGATGTTGGTGTATGTGGCAGAATTTGGCATGACATTTGCTTAATTTTAGTGTATAACCTGATTGAAAAGCAAATTATTAACTGTATCAGTTTGCTTTCTGTGACTACAACAAAATGCCTGAGTCTGGATATTCAAAAGAAAAGAGATTGTTCTGGCTCTCCGTTTAGGTCTAAGATCATAGGGCTGCACCTGGTGATGACCTTGCTGGCAGAGTTCCAAGGCGGTGCAGGGCATGTCATGGTCAGAGAGAAGTGTGTGTGTTTGCTTCTCTGTCTTCCTCCTTTTTTTCTTTGAAACTGAGGATTGAACCAGAGGTGCTTTATAACTGAGCCATGTTCTCCAGCCATTTTTGTTTTTATTTTGAGACAGGGTCTCTCTAAGTTGCTTAGAGCTTCACTAAGTTGCTGAGGCTTGTCCCAAACTTGCGATCCTCCTTCCTCAACCTCTCAAATCACTGAGATTACAGGGGTGTGCACTGTGCCTTCCTCTTTTTGTAAAGCCACCAGTCTTCAATTGAGGGGCTGAACCCTGATGACCTTATCTAATCCTAATCACCTCCCAGAGCCTTGCCTTAAACACTATAGTCAGATTAAGTTTCTGCTTTCTTAATGCCTCATAATGGAGGTTAAATTTCAATACATGAATCCTTACTGGATGCGTTCAAAGCACACCCAGACCATAGCAGTTACAATACATCTATTTGTTGGAGGCCAGCTAATTTAACAAAAGAACCTAAAAACTAAGCAGTCAAATTCACATAGGTTGATTTTCAATAGGGGCCCAAAAAGGTGTATGTGGCTAAGTTAATATATGCTATATGTTGCTACATATTTTTTTATGTTTTACCAAAAAAAAAAAAGCAGAACCCTTTAAAAAGTAACACAACTACCTAGTAGATTAAATAGAGTGAATTTCTAAGGCATATCACTAATACAATTTTCTAGAAGCACCTTCAATTTGTGTTCTATAACAAAAAGACTATATACTACAGAAAATTCTGTATATGCTAGGAAAATTCAACCGGTGAGAGATGCTTCTTAAAATATAAAAATCAGTTTTTAGACCTCACAACCTGCTCTGATGAGAAATAAAGATGTGATGGACTCATCCCAACAAAAATTGTTTGGTGCATTTGGTTGATCTCATTTGGTTTTTGTAATTCTTGCCCCATGGGGAAGTTGGGGCATGAAACCACCATAAGGAAATGGGCTTAGGGCTTAGGCAGCATGTAAACCTGGGTTGACCATCCCTAGCTCTTGTTGCTTCCTGTCTACTCAGAGATGTTGCTACAGCTAATGCGTGAGCTAATGGATAAGCTCATTGCAGAGCACCTGGGTCCAGCTTTGCAGTCAGGAAGGACATTGCCAATGAAACACATCCTCCTCATCCAGAATTCACTTGGAGAGGCTCCTTGTATGTCATGGGACACTCTGTAGAATGATCCAGGGCTGCTTTCAGTCATGCTTCAAGCTGTTTGATGCACAGAGAAAGTGCTGGTTTTGCAAAATACTTAATGACTATGGTGCAGTTTCCAACTGAGCAGCAGCTGTAGCAACTGGGGGATATCCCCTGAATCCTCCTAGGTGTCTTCTAGAGAAGAACCTTTTGGGGTCTCAGGGACCACCCAGACCACTGAGCCTGGCTTTGAAGTCTTCCATCCCTTCACTATCCAGCCATCTTCATTGGTAGCAGGTGATATTTGTTAGACTTTGAATATTTCCAGGCTTACCATTTGCATCTCAAGGCTTTCTGTTAGTTTCTCAAACATCTCTTTGATGTTCTGGGAGTTTCTAATTGGTATAGTTAAATAAATAAACCATTGGGTTTAAAGAAGAAGCATTCATTTGATAGCTATTTGAAAGTAATTGACAGACTTAGCCACATCCTACATGGGAAATGTGCATCCCTTTATCTCGGAGGAATCGTAACAAGACTTCAGCAGGCAAACCTAGGTTTGAATTCTAGCTTCAACATTTATTGTTTTCTGATGCCAGATGTAGCAATTCACCTCTATATTCTTTACATTTCTTTTCTGACATTTAAGGTTCATAATATCTATAACAAGGGTTTTGTGTGATTTATTTAAATACAACTACAAAAATACCTAAACATTTGATACATAACAGGCACTCTGAAGTTAGTGAATATTAATTAGATTGATTATGATTTATAGTTATATCATGGTAGTGATAGGAGTTTTTTTCATATTTGATATAACTTCAGATTTTGAAGACATTGGCACAAAGATAGAACTGAGATTAGGTACCTCGGAAAACACAAACAAAAATAATTTTATTTCCTTAATTACATACTACAGATTCTTGAGTTTATACCCCTAAATAATGACTGTTAGTGTCTAGGTCAGTCAGAAAGCTCATGACATTGTTGAAAGCCCTGGAGTCAGATTCAAGTTTAATAAATATAGCCAATGTTTGTTTTGGGCTTTGTTCAAAATTAAGAAAAAACTGATCAAGCCACTGTAGTAGTAATGCAATTCCCTACCCCAAATGAGGTTATTTGTAGTTGGAATATTTTTAAAAAGTTAGCTACCTTCTTTACTGATATTAAGAGAATAAATGTAAAAGCAGCTATTTCTATGATGTTTGCTTTCTCCCCATTTTTCTTCGAACACGCGATGCCAGAATCATCTTTCCCAAATGCAGTTCCAATCCTGTCACTCTTGTGTTTAATATCCTTGTCTGACTCCCTTATAGCCTTCCAAATGTTAAAGCCCAGCATCTGAGTCTTGTCACAAGATGGCCCCAACTAACTTTCCTGTCTCCTCACTGAATGCACAGGCTGTTTTCCTGCCAAGCTGGATTATTTGTGATTTCATAGGCCTCCTCTTTACTCTCCCGGTGCTGAATGTTATCCACATGTTGATCTGCCCCCTTGGAATATGCTTCCTTCATCTCTTTCCAAGGAAATTCAACGACCCTTCAAAGCTTGACTCAGTTGCCCTCTGGTCTGTGAGTCTTCATCCTCCTCCTAGGCAGAAGCCATCCTTCTCTTCCCCTGTTCTGCTTGATGTCATGTTATTGGTGTACCTGACTCATGTCTTCTATTCTTAACTTTGTCAAGAAAAGCACCACAGCTTCTCTCCATCTCTGCACCTCCTGCGGTACCTGGTGGAGTGTCTGTCTTGTCTGTGATCGGCCCTTCACCAACAGCTGTGGAATGGGAAACAGCAGCCTCATTCTGAGCAAATACGTTTTCATCTCATGTGATTAATTTGGTCCTGCTCCCAGCTCCCAGATTCATTTCCTTCCTCGAGGGCAATACAGAAAAGGTGTCACTTCCACGGGCCGACATTTTTGCTCAACCTGTGCAGACATTTGAAAACCCATTTTGCAATGTGATTCAGAGAACGGAATGCCCGAGGTCAGTCAGCAGCAGTGTGTGCGTTAAGTCTCCCCTACATGCTGCCAAAAAACTGTTGCAATGGCAGGGTTTTAAGGAGACACTGATGGAGTTCACGCTGTGAAATACATCGCCAGCCATACCCAGGCAACAGGTGGGGCTGCCGCAGGTCTGCTTTTTATAGTGTCTTTGCAGGTTAGGAAGCAAAGGCAGTACCACTTACTCAGGCATCAAAAGACAGTGGGTGAGGAGAGGGTTAAAACAGTCCAATGCTCAATATTCCCCTCCATCTGTCTTTAGAACCAAAGGCGATTGAGGCTTATGTGGGATGGTATGATTGAGAAGGTCAGGTTGCAGGAGAACCGTCTCCTGTGATGAGGTCTGCCTGCAAGGTCGTGAGGAAAATAGCGCCCCAGTTCTTCAACATTCTTCTTCGGTTTGATTGTGCTGACCCCGGCTTGCTTATGAAGATCAATTCTGCAATCCCTGGGAAGGAAAGTAACCAAAAGCAAGAGTGTTTGCGAAGGGGTTTTTCATTCTTTGTTTTTTTTTTTAAGGACCAACAAGCCTACTGAAATGAATGCCCCAGGGCAGCCCAACTGAAAACAAGCAATTGATCGACTTATTCATCAACTGACTTCTTGATCTATAGATAAGTCCATGATGATGCATATATGCACACATATAGAGTTAAAATAAGTTGTGTTATAATAGCAATCAGAATGAACTCTAAAAATGATCTGATGCTGAAGTATTAGGAAGAAGTGTACTGATGTCTGAAATTTACTTTAAATATATCAGAAAGAAGGTTCACCAACATATGGAGATAAGGGTCATCATTAGATAGATCTATGATAAATAGAGTCTAGTGAAATATTAATTAATGGTTGAGCTCGGTGGTGAATATAGACATGAGCACTCTAAAATTTTCCCACGTTTGCATGTTTTAATATTTTCATGATAAAGTGATGGAAAAGATGAACTGAGAATTAAGGAAATGAATGACTCCACATTTTCACCTATGGAGAGTGAGGTCCCGGCATACTGTGCTCCGCCCCACATCTTGGTGGACCTTCGCCTTTGTCCTGCTCCTCGCTGTACCAGCCTCTGCTCTGTTCCGCACTGCCATGTGCTCTGGCATCACCTCACCCTTTTCCTCTTTGGCTTCTTTTGGGTTTAGTCAATGGGGAACACCAGGAGGAGAGCAGAGGAGAGCAGGGGAGAAAATCCAGTGTATTTCTTCCCTGCTTTCTCTCTACTTTAGTCTGCTTTGCCGAGAGCTGTTGTGTTTCTCTCCAGCCGCAAGCTCCCACCCTCCATGGCTCCCGACTCAGGTTAGCTCTAGTAACTGTCCTCTGCACTCTCACTTTAGCCCCAGATGTAGTAACAGCATCTTTCTGGTGTGATCTTTGGTCACATCAGTATCCTTAGCTGTTTATTACAGCTACTTATACTTCTGTAAGTAGCCTTTTAATTAAAATCTTTTTAAAATTAAGTTAATTGTTCTTCCTGCTGGGACCCTAATTGATACCTTTGATACTACTGCTTTGTAATATATGTCCTATTTCTGCTACTTTCCTCCTAGGCATACCCATAAGGTTTTGATTTGTGTGTAGCTTGCATTCAGAGCTCTCTGAGGATCAGGTCTGATTTAGCTTAGGGAAGCCTGCTGTAAATTCATGGGGTAACTGCAAGGGTAATAGAAACCTTGGAGTTTTGAGGATGAGCTTGTCCTCTGGCCACAGATCTGCTGGCCCCATGGATAAGAGAATACTGAGACTGACATGCTCATGACTTTATGGTCTTGAGAAATAATTACAGTAGTCTCCAGAACTCTTAATATAAATTCTATAAGTAAGTTCTAAAGATCTCTTGTACAAACTTGTGTCTATAGTCAACTGAATTATATTTTACACTTTAAAATCTGTTAAAAGCATAGATCTTTTTTTTGATATTTTATTTTTTAAAACTTTATTTTATTTATTTATGTATTTTGTATGTGGTGCTGAGGATCAAACCCGGTGCCTCACGCGTGTGAGGTAAGTGCTCTACCACTGAGCCACAACCCCAGCCCCTAGGTTAGATTTTTTTTTTAAATTTAGTTATTTTATTTAAATGCATTTCAAGTCATAGTAAATAACTAGAGCTCAGTTTTTCCATTTCTCTGATAAAAGCATAGATCTTATGTTGTGTTCTTACCATGGTAAAATAAAATAGAAAGAATTAAAAATTGCTCCTGTTACCTATATTATGTTGTTTTGATTAACATATGAACTAAATAAAAACATAACCTAAGCATCATATTATGTGTTTCCAGATAAAATACCAGATGCTCACTTAAGTTTAAATTCAGGTAGACAATAAATACCTTTGCAATAAAATTTATTGAATCAAACAAATACATTTTAGTGTAGGTATATCCAAAATATTGCTGTGGAAAAAAATCACTATTCACCTAAAGTTCAATTTTAACTGGACATTCTGTGTTTCTGTTTGATACATCTGGCAGCCTACTCACAGTATAATCATAGCAATTCCTCATACTGTTTTCTGTGTCTCAATGCCTTTTGTGCCTGACAGTAGTAGCTGTGTGTCTTTTGGAAAGTGGCACAGGGAGGAGACTAAGTGTGACATTTGGAAGAAGACAGAGAAATTTGAATCTGGATTCTGTCATTTATCAGAAGGATAAAAAGTTAGAAAACTAACCTTCCATGTGACTGTCTACCTTCTCCCACTGAAATAAGCTCACTACATAAGTTTAAGATTGATAATTAAAAGTGAATTTGCTATGCTTGGTACACTATACATGCTAAATAAACTAAAGTTATTTTATTGTTTTCTTCATCTAAATAAAAATAATTTAACCAAAAGAAAAATTCTAAGGATCCAAACGTCTCTGGACACATGTGGAATGAAGGGAAGAGAATTCTTCATCTTTTGAGAAAGTCATTATGACCTCAAAATAACCTTTCATAACTCCATTGGATTTGACCTAAAGAGAAAGACCACAGTGTTCTTGGACTTTCTTCTGCTTTTTAGGTTTAGCTAATTTTTATGTTCCTGCTATTTTGAAGACCCTGTTCTGATCTCTTGGCTGTAAAGCCTTGTACCTTATACTTCATAAGATTAGTAGAGTTGATCATGTTTATCAGTCAAGCTAAAAAGAATTTATTAGATCATCACCATTGTCTTAGAGTGAATTCCCCAGGAACAGAACTTGAGACAAAGATTTGAATGAAAATAGTTTATCTGAATGGTGCAAACAAAATGAGCAAGAGGAATTGGAGGAGTGAGACAGGGAGTTCAGTGAGGTCTTCTAATCAAGCCAGTTGTATGTGGGTGGTTGAGTTCAAACTCTCAGGAGAAAATCTAGAACATGACTCAGTTATCCCACCTGAGGAGCAAGGGAGCTGGGGTGCTTAAACCAATCATGTCAGTCACTGGGGGAGGGATGCGAGGAGAGTGGATGCTAATTTCCCAGCACTTCAGCCTGCTAGGCTTATAGACAGGGCAGGTTTCTATATCTTCTGAGAAAATCCTCAAGCAAAAAGTTGCAGATGCTGCTAGCTGGAAGTGGGCTGGCCATCTCTGACGTGGTGAGGCCTGAAGGGTTATGGCAGGCACTGGCAGTTCTGTTATGCCTACAATTTGACTAATTTTGTTTGGAAATGCAAACTTGAATGCCATTTACCATGCTGGTAGACAAGTGTTTCCCCATACTTCTTTCTTATCTGTGGTTTCACTTTCCATGATTTCAGTTACCCATGTTCAACTTCAGTCTGAAATTATTAAATGGAAAATTCCAGTAACAAACAATTCATAAGTTTTAGATTATATGCTATTCCTGTGTGATGAAATCTTGTGCTGTACCACTATATCCTGCCCAGGACATGAATTATCTCATTTTCAGTCTTTCCATGCGGTATGTGTTACCCACCCATTAGTCACTTAGTGGCTATCTCAGGTTGTCAGTTCATCTATCTCAGTATCATAGTGCTGTGTTCAAGCAACTCTTATTTTACTTAAAAATGGCTACAAGGACCAAGAGTAGTGACTCTGGCAGTTTTATTATAGCATAATTGTTCTATTTTATTAGTTATTATTATTAATCTCTTATTGTACCTAACTTATAAATTAAGCTTTATCAAAGATATGAATATTTATGAAAAATCAGTGTATATATAGGGTTTGGTACTATGTACATTTTTAGGCCTCTACTTGGAATCTTAGAATATATTCCCCTCAGATAAGGGGAAGCCACTGTATATTGTAGGTAGAAGGCAAAAGATGTTGGGGAACTCCAAATCCTTAATCCCATTTCTCAGTCCCAACCTGCATTGGGATTTTCAGGGGAAAATATCTATATCACATTAGAAAATACAGCCTTTTGATTGAACCACCAGTTTTCCAGTTGCACTGCTTGGGTTTTGGATCGGAAACTCCACCAATAAATGAAAAAAAAAAACAAAAACAGAAAAGCACTTTATTCATTAGTGCTGAGAAGATCAGTATAAATTATACTCTTCATTGTTCATACTTATGCCTAATAGTTTATAACTTGTCTGTAGGTCACTGATGGTTGCAATAGGGAAGAATTCACATTTACATTTAAAGGCATGTGTATGGCTTCACAAAACAATAATGATAGCTAACATTTATATAGGATCTGCTGTGTGCCAGGCACTGGTAGTACACTACAGCATCCTGAGGCTGGCATCATAATGTTAGCCCTGGAAGGGGCTTTAGGGGTAACACTGTATGGTCTGGGGAAGATGCAACACTTGCCTAAGGTTGTGCTGCTAGTTAGGTAGACTCTGCACTAGGACCCAAGTTGTCTAAGCTCTGGTCTGATGCTCTATCTGCAAGATCCACCAACTCTGTGACTCCATGGGAGAGAGTTTATGTGCAACTTCTATTTTCATTGATTGGTTCTTCTTTCCTCTAGAACTTGGTCTTTGCTTCTACATTTAGAACCTTTAGCCCAGGTTTCTAAGACACTGTCATGTATGGAGAAACAAATGACTGATGAAAAGGTTGCCCTTGATCTCTAGTCGCATCAGAGCTGCCTTCTCAGTTCCTCCTTCTCAGCTCCAAACCACATGTTTGTGAGGGGCACCAGAATCTAAGCCAGGGACCTGGCTGGGGCTGGTGGTGTCAGGTATAGATGGGAAGTACATTTGCAAACTATCAAAATTCCCCTCTGGAATTATATCCACAGCATATTCTGAAGTGGAGCACCTGTGAAGGGGAAATTTGTGTCATACGACAGTGGCTTAGTTAATCACTTGGCTTGCTTCACCTTGTTGGGGATAACCTTGAGGAATTAATCCACTATGACAAGATTCTAGAACATTTTTTAAAAGCACAGTTATAGCCATACCTCTTAGAGTACCCCCTTGAATAACATTGCTCCTTTAGAGGCAAAGTTAGCAAACGTGGTTTGTAAAGGGCTACAGTAAATGTTTAATTTGTTTCTATTTATTGAGTCTCAGTCATAGCTACTCATCTCTGCCACTGTAGAGCAAGAGCAGCCATAGGTAATACGTAAATAAATATGCATGCCATGTTTCAATAAAACTTTATTTACAAAACCAGGGCAAGGGCCAAGGTTGGCTCATGAGCTATAGTTTGATGACCCCTGATTTAAATTGCTGGAACTCTACTAGTTCTGATCTCTCAGATAGCTGCTGTTTCTTTTTGTTTGCTCCCTCAGTTTGGTCCCTGACATCATTAATATCGTCTTTTCTTGTTGAAACCATTGTGTTTCCTGGATAACAACCTGATCCAATTCCTAAACACCCACAAATTAATTGGATTAATGTGTGATGAACATTAGACCAAGTCCAGAAGAGTTAGCTTGTTACTATAATTGTAAATAATCCTGAGAACATAACATCACTCAATAAGTGCTGCAATGACTAATAGGCATGACTGACTATACCCACAATACACATAGAAAGTCTTATAGGCCTGATCCATATCCTAGAACCCTTCTTATGCTCATATTTAAGGTAACAACAATAGCTTAGTTATAAAGAAAAATAGGAATTGATTATTGTCAAGGGTAATTATTTTTGTATAATTAAAATAGAAGCTTTCTTATTGAATCCTATTTTCATTGGTTAGTTAATTGAAAAAGTTAGTTACAGGGATGATTTTAACAGATTCTATTACATTTTATTTTCAATTAAAAATGGCAATGGGAGATGTATTTGGCAATGTTTGGGTATAGGGTATAGCCCACAAGTTGGAGTTTAGGCATAAATTGCAGCCATAGTTCATTATCTAAGTACAGGATGCTGCTTTTAGAGTTGCAGCAATTGTTTTTAGTAATCACCTTTATGGAGTTATTCTAAAGCAGTCACCTTAGTTTTTTATTGCTGTGCTTGTATTGAATCTATTTACCAAAGAGAAGATCATCTATTTGCAACAACAATTAGAAATAACAGGAGTGACTCTGAGTCTTCACTCCATGTATCTGGAGGTGGAATTAAAGGCAGGAGCCAATGCACAGGCCATCCAGAGTGTGTACCCTAGCCATTGCAAGCCTTCTGACACATTAGCCACCATCAGTGTCAGTATCAGGGAGTGAAGGTTATTGGCTCATTCAGAAAACAACTAAAGGAGACTTTCTTTTGCACAGTGATTTACGAAACTGTTTAGGTTTGGTTTGGTTCGTTGAAAATAAATTTCCTGCCTCATGTTCACACTCATGTTTTGCTCAGGTAATCTCTCCAGAGTAGGCTGTACACAAGCTTCTGCCAAATCCTAATGAAACTGTCAACTAATTTTGCCTTAGTAGAGTTCCAGTAAAGGAAGCTTTCTCCAGAAAGTAAGCCTCCAACCCTCCCTAAAGCCTGCATCTTCTCTAATGGACTATACATGAAATAATTACAGTGATTAGTAAACTCAGGATTTTTAAAAGTCTTAAACATTTACATAGCTTTATTACATGCCAGGCATACTCCAAGCACCTCAATATAATAACAATTTTATTCCTGTTTTCATACTTTTGAAGCAGGTATTTTCCATGGCCATCTTGAAGAGACTGAGACACAAAGAGGTTTCAAGTCACAGGGGTGGGCTTTGAACTAAGACAGGGTGAGTGGTGTCCTTCTTAGCCACATCTCCTTTCTGCTTCTGAAAACCTGAAGTTGCTCTACAGAGGGAGGGTTAGAGATATGGTCCAGATGAATGCTCTGACACTCACATCTTTCACATTTTACAGTTTTTTCCAATAAGCACAAATGGTAGGTTCTCATCAAAGCATATCAGGAGGTATCAGCCTGGGGGACATAAGGTGGGCTCAACTCCCAAGTTACCCGGTTCCTTGGCAGCCATGGGATGTCTTCAACCCAGAGTGATGTCCTTCCAGAGCATAGGAAGTTCAGAGCAGGCACTTACCAAGCCTCCATAATCCTCAGCCATGTCACCCTGAAATACCAGCAAACTTATGTCTTAGGAATATATTGCCACAAGAAAGCAACATCACTGCCTTGAGTGTCTCAGTTGGGGGTACTTTGCCACCAGCACCATCTTGGTACATTTCACACAAATTCCTGAAGTGACTCTGCACCTATGAGATGATGGCAATGTGTTAACCTGCTCAGAGAGTTATGTCCAATCTTAATGGACCAAGAAGGAATATGAACACTACAACCTAGTCAGAGCCCATTACAGAGCTCTGGTCAAATCAGGGACTCAGTTGACTAGTTAAATAGTATTTGTCAGCTTCAGACAAGAGCTGTCTATGAGGGCAATGATGGAAATACAAGAGATTGACATGATGATGATGATCATGATGATGATGATAGATTGTACTTTTTTAATGCTTCAGACTTTACAAAATTCTTGTCTTTGTTGACACTATTACTACTTGGATGAATAGTCTTAGGTAATAGATTTGGAATCAGATAGACCTATTTTACAGTCCTACCTCTAAGACTTGCCATTCTGGTTATGTTCCTTAATCTTTCTGAGACTTGTTTTTCTTTATCCATATGTAAAATGGGGGGTAAATCATTTACCTTTTGAAGTTTTATGAGTTAAGTCCTATAATGCCTATGATGTGTCTGCATGGAACCTAGCTTGCAGTCAGTTCAATACAGATCTCCTTTACACATCAATCAAATTCAGAAAGGTTAACAGGGTTAGCAGGACCAGACCCTACATCTCTGACTCTTACTTAGACCAGTAGTATTTGTGACATTATCTGGAGGCAGGCATACTTACGTTTAATGACTAATAAGGCAAAGGTGCCATTCAGTCAAAATGGACACCAAACCGATCAGAAGGAAATGGATCTATGCTCTGAGTTGAGAAATGGAAGTGGATTTCATTCAGACCCTGAATGGGGGCAATGACAAATTACTGTGATTTTGCTAATCACTTATTCATGTTTACATATTCATTTATTCATTCAACAATTGTTTATTTAGCAAGTACCATATACTAGGTATTGTACTAACTTCTGGGAATAAAGTGAATAAGAAATGCAATAATTGCTCCAAAACTCATTAATGCTTTGGAAAATTCCAAAGATATAATGGTTCTTGTTGGAAACAGAAATTGCTTATTTTGTAATTTAACTATATTAGATTTAAATCATCTGATTACAGATTATAGAACTAATTATAAAGCTGAAAGGTACATTATGAACTGCTTTTTTCAGTATAATTTCTTATTATAGATCTTTATTAATGTAGTTTAATATAAATGAAAATTCACTGCACAGGTTAGATGGTCTGCAGATTTCACAAAACTGTTAAAGATAAAAGGGCTTAAATATGTGGTAAGGCTGTTTTATTGTATTACTCAATTTTCTTGACATCTTCTAGCACTTTCAATATAATTAGTAAAATAGCTATAACTTTGGGGTTATAAAGGAAAGTTTCAAAACTGGAAAATGGAAAAAACACATTGATGGAAAAGAAAGGGTCTCCACTTTGATATTATCTATTATACATATTATTATTCTCATCTTCTGGTCAGATAGAAAGCTTTCATTTCACAATTATACTTTACCTAAAAAAACTAAATGATTTAATAACACTTTATAATATGTAGTCTGATTGAATAGTTCACATTAAAAGTCTGAGAGTGGAGTTTTGAATTCCTGAGGTTTTGGTTCACAAGTTGAGAAAATATAGGGCTCTTATCAATTCTTGGAGAGAAGTGGTACTTTTTAATTCCATAATGAAGCTCAGGAGAGCTGATATGTTATTTTTCTCATGGAAAAACACTCTTGGGCTACAAGAAAAAAATAGATGACAAACATTTGTTTTATTTTCCCCTTTCAAGTTACATAATTCAGTTGTCTAGACAATATTAAATTAACTAAAATTGTTGAGCAACCTTCCTCTGGGTTGTGTGGAGCAGATGTGTGTTATTTCTTCAACTGGAGCAGTTGTGGGTGGGAGGAGTCACTATGCTATAAGGCAGGGGCCCTGGGGACAGGTCCCCACCTTCAAGCCCTGTAGCTGGGCCTATGATCCCCACATGTGTTATGAAGGTAGCCCAAGGGAACCCCCTTGTGGCTCATCTCAGTTTCAATCCCCAATTCCTGCCCTGTGTAGGGAGGGAAAGTAGGAAGTCTTTTGCTGGTAGGAAGTAGAAGCTCTTTAAACTCACTTCTCATACCCCTATATTCTTGACCCCAACCCTTACTCTGATTTGCCTTTTTTTTTTTAATGGGACCATCTTCCTTCCAGTTTTCCAAGTTTGAGCCCTTGGAGTTGCTTTTACTTCTTCTTCTTCTTCTTTTTTTTTTTTTTCAAATATTTATTTTTTAGTTGTAGGTGGACACAATATCTTTATTTTATTTTTATGTGGTGCTGAGGATCGAACCCAGTGCCTCCCGCATGCTAGGCGAGCACACTACCACTGCGCCATAATCCCAGCTCCTTCTTTTTTTTTTTTATCCTCTATTTGCTGGTTCTTCTTGAAAACTGCTCTTTCCTTTCTCTCCCTTGCATTTCAGTTTCCAGGTTTACTTCAGATCCTATTTACTTCAGGACTGCAATTGACTCCTAATTAGCTTGGCTTCCATCTTCCTTATTCTTACTCGTATGTATTAGTTAGGGTAACTTATGTTATGCTGCAATAACAAACAACCACAAAATTTGAGTGGCTTGAACTAAAAGTTTCTGATATTTTATGCTTCCTGGACATTAGATTATGGAAGACTGAGTGCTGAAGCATCTTCACTCTGTGACCCAACTTAGAATTTTGTTAGTTCTAGATGTATGGAAAAGAGTAGAACAGGAGGGGCTGGGGTTGTGGCTCAGTAGTTGAGCACTTGCCCAGCATGTGTGAGGCACTGGGTTAGATTCTCAGCACTGCATATAAATAAATAAAATAAACATCCATTGACAACTAAAAAATATTTTTAAAAAGCAGAACAGGAAAATATTACACCAATAAATGTGTGACACACTAACTTCCACTCACCATTGGCCAGAATCAGTCACATGGCAGAAATATGTAACCCTCTCATGTGGACCAAGAGCGGAAATTGATATTGGGAACATTAGAGGGTTCCACCATTCCATCTTACAATGAAATCCAGGAATCTACAAAAACCAGGGTTCCTCAAGGAAGGCCATGGTAGTCTCATCAAAGCATGCTTTTACATAAAAATTTTCAGCAATTACTACTCTACAGGTGTTAGATTCTTGAATTCTAGGCATTGTATAGTCATTATTTGTGAAGCACTTAATTACTATGTCAGATACTCTGCTAGGTTCTTTATATCCATTATCTAATCAATTTCTTATGATTATTTAGGAGGCATTATTATTGCCATTTGACAGATGAAGAAACTGAAGATTAATTACTATCTTAGTTTGGGTTTCTCCAAAATCAGACTACTAGGCAAAGACTTAACTACCAGGAAACCCAGTGAAGAGGATGGGAGCTGTGCTAATCCACAGAAAAGGAGGTGTGGTGAAGAGTGTGTACAATTGGGGCTCAGTGCAGCTTGCAGATCTCCCAAGACCCTGAAGAACTGAGCTCTGCGCTGTGGACCAAGGAGCTGGGCTAGTTTCTGACAACTCATCCTTCCTTGTTTGGGGTTGTTCTTGAGATGTTAACTCCTTAGCATTTTTACCTGCTCTGCCTACAAGCCAAGCACAGGCTGTCAGCCACAGTATATCCTTAGGCAGAGGCAAGGAAGTTTTCTGGGACAAAACTGATAGCCTTAGGGGGTATGGGCATTGGCAGTGTCTGCTACAGAGTGGTGAAGTTATTTGCCCAAGATGTAACTCCAAAGACTCTTGTTCCAGAACCCGCTATCTGTCTATACTGGCATCTTACTGCTACCAGATACAGATCTGTGCTGCAAGCATGATGCACCAAACCATCTTGTCCTTTTCTTTCTTCATCCATTTATTTTTTTTCCTTCTTCCATTTATAGTTCTCTTTGCTTTATACTTCCTATTCAAATTCGACCCATGTCTGTTCAGCCCAAATGTTGTCTGCTCCACGAAGCCTTTTTTGATATTCAGGAATACTGCCTTTCTCCTTAAAAATCTGCAGTCGTCAATGATGCTCCTATAGTATTCCCCTTATGCTTCCTTGCATGGCAGGGCTGCATTTATAGGTCTTTCTCTGAATGAGATTGCAGATACCTTGAGGGCAGGAACCTTATTTTATTCAGTAGCTTCAACTATTTGCTGGAATCAGGCAGATAAACATGACTAAATGTGCAAACACATACACATATGCACATTTCACTTTCCGTTCTTATTGGTTGACTATGTCCAAGTTCACACTGAAGTCTGGATTTGAGAAGGAGGTGATTTTCTGTTTCTCGCTTATCATGCCACCATCAGCTTCTCCACTCACTGACCTCTGGCATCTGCATTGACACTTGCAGTTTCCAGTCCTGAATAGGGACAGGAGGAGGAGCTGATTTAGGGCTGGGCAGTCTCCAGCAAGTTACAGCAGGTTCTCCTGCACCTGTCCTATTTGGAAATGTGTACCTATCATTATTCCCATTAGAAACAGAAGAAGGAAATCTCATCTGCCTCCCTCTCTTCCAAAGTCTCTGGTTATTGGAGAATGGCTTTCAGATTTCTGTTGTGCATTGGAGCTCTACAGCAGGGAACAGCTCTGGCCCCTTCCCACTGTCTGGATTTTGCACCCTCTGAGGTTTTCTAGTAGGGGAATCTCAACCTTCCTTGTTAATATTGCCATTCAATTGTGAAATAATGACCAAATTTTGAAATGCTAAACTTCTGGACACAGATGGTGGTTCACTATAAACAAAGATAGCTTACCCTCTCATGCCCAACCCCTACAAGGGCAGAAATAGGTTGTATTCTTAGTCAAATCCTTTTTAAAAAAATTATATCAAATTTCTTGCCTCAACAATTTCCTGCACAGCAAACTCATAAGTTAATTATGTAGTGGATAAAAAAATTGCCTTTTCTTTTATCTGTTTTAAATGAGTTGCCCTTTGATATCATTGACTGCCCCTTTGTTCTTATGTGGCTGAGTAAGGGCTTGTTTGAAGACTGGCTTTGTCACATTTCCTATGTCTGTCACTGCTGCTTAGATAGAAAGTCTAGAAGGAAAACATTGAACAAATTGGCTGCCCAGTTATGGATCTCCTGCAAGTATAGGCAAACTGAGAGTTACTTTCACCTTCCAGGTTCTGAACTCATTACCATTTAGAAACCATATATGTGTTTCCCTACTTTCTGTTGTACCCACAGTCAATGAGTTGATAATTATTCCTATGTTGAAATCACACAAGGATCCCGGGTATACCAAAGGGATAGTAATCTCATGTACACATACAGGCAATTTAGGTACACTCTGCAAAGGGACCAATTCATATTAGGAGATTCTTGTATATACACATGTAAGCACAATGTGATTAATCAAGGAGAACTTTCTGGAAAAATCAAATTCTGTGGAAGTGTTGGAAGAAGAGGACATAATGGTATGAAGAGGCACACAGACATTTATAGTTGTCATACTAGATGAGGTAAGTCAGAGTTTCTATGGAGAACTGCAAAAACTGCTTCTTAAAAAGTCATGCTCCATCTCTAACTATAAAATACACAACAGAACATTGCCCTTCTGCAAAGGAGCTCTGTTGGAAATCTCCTTTGCTGTTTTTTGTGTGTTTGTTTTGGGGTTGCAGCTTGTATTTCTGCCATTGAGCCTCTGACTCCACATGTTTTTCATTTCCACTTGGAAGTAGTTGGGCTGTTCTTGACTGAGAACTTCTGATCTAATAAGTCTTTATTTTTAACCTTTTAACTCAACTGGTGTTTCAAACCATGAAGACTCTTTGCTTTCTAATCTAGGCTGCATTTTAGTTGTCTTCATTTGAGGTGTGATGTGAGCCAGAAGACCCAGTTTTGAGCACCAGCTCATCTTGGCTGTGTGACTTCAGACAAAACCTTCAACCTTGCTGAATTTCTACTTCCATGTTTGTAAAATAAATAAAGACAACAACAGTTATTGCTCACTGAATTATAGTAAGGATGAAACTCAGTCATGTGCATTATATGAATATTAAGTGGTCTTCAAACAATGATCAGTGCTATAATTGTGCTGGCACTGTGTGGAGAGTTCACTGCCAGGAATTCCTCCTTGAAGGTCTGCTTCCATTCCTGAAATACTTTAATCAGAAACAGTTATCCCCACAGGAAACAAGTGAAAGCATATTTTTTCCTTTCAGTGGCCTTTTTTTCTGATTCCCCAAATTGCCTACGTATGTGGTTTTTCAAGTTGTAACTGATGGAATTGTGGGTTCTGTGGGCTTTTTCCTAGGGTCAGTGATTATAACAAAATTGCACAGAGTCAATATTACTGTTGAAAATCTTTTTTATTTTTATTTTTAATAAAGTGTCTACACCTGTGGCTTTCTTTTAGGGAGCCAGTCACAGGAAAGACAGTTCTCTTTAAATATCAAATTACTCCTGGGGATTGATACCTGCATGGGTGATGCCCTTGGTTCTTCAGGCCTGTGAAGGAGGGCAGGTTCAGGACTCTCATTTCATATCCAGTTCAGGGGCTCACTCATTAACTGTCCTTAATATTGATGTTTCTTTTCCTTTTCATTTAGAACAATTATCAGCCAGCCATCACCACATAGCAAAACATGCTGAAACTCTTTGGCTTCTATGAACTATCAGGCGTTCTCAGGCATGTCTCAGCAGGTTCCCTGGGGTCAGGTTTATGGAGGTTGGATCTGCTGGACAATGCTGCTTCAAGGTGCAGTTTCTCCTGGGCTTGACTCCCAGTAACAGGCTGACTTCAGGTCTGCTCCACATATATCTCTTCTGGGACCCAGGCTGAAAGGGCAGCAGCTTCTCATAGCAGGGACAGAGCCACAACAAGGCAATCTCAAGTGTGCTAGAATATTTCAGTCCTCTTAATACATCACGTAAGCTAACAAGTCATTAATTGAAGCAAGTAATATCTCTAAACTTAAACACAGAGATGGGAAGTGTATATATATCCTGTTACCATGCAGCCAAACCAAATGATATAGTTGAACCCAATGTCAGTGGAGCCGAGAAGTTTCCTCCCAACTTGGGGTGTGGAGATGAAATATTTTTGATCAATAATCTGATGTCCTGCATTACCAAATGCATATGGTTGAATTCCCATAAGTAACACCTATGTAGAAGCACATAAGTTCCAATGTCCCTTTATAGTGGCCACACTGAAGTGTCATAGAAGGTGATACTCAAGGGGTGAGGCTCCCCTGCAGAATATTTCTATTGTTAAAAAGATACGGGGGCTGGGGTTGTGGCGCAGTGGTAGCGTGCTCGCCTAGCATGCATGAGGCACTGGGTTCGATCCTCAGCACCACGTAAAAATAAAATAAAGATATTCTGTCTGCCTACAATTAAAAAAAAAAAAGATACGGAAGGCACCTGTAATACCAGCTGCTCAAGAGGCTGAGACAGGAGGATCATGAGTTCAAAGCCAGACTCATCAAAAGCAAGGTGCTAAGCAACTGAGTGAGACCCTGTCTCTAAATAAAATACAAAATAGGGCTGGGATGTGGCTCAGTGGTCGAGTGCCCCTGAGTTCAATTCCCGGTATACCCTTCCTCCCAAAGAAAAGATAAGAAAGGCAGTAGGATTTACAGGTTTGTCTTTGTTCTATCCACAATTTTACTATTCCTCTCCTTTTAAGAAATATTTAGAATTTGAATACAGATAAGGTTAATGAAGGTTTAACTTAAAACCACTTGATTTGTCTTCAAAATCAAATCACTTTTAAACGTTGATGCTTTAGGTATGATTAGTCATAAACTGCTTTTAACAAAACACTGTTGGCAGCTCAGCTAGGGACAGAGCCACAACAAGTGTCCAGTCAACAACAAAACAGCTCATGGAATGTGCTGGCCAGGAATTTTTACAATTCACTTTTTATCAGTTTTGGCTTTGAAAGGGAAATCTATTTATGGTAATAATCAGGCAAAGGAAGAGATCAGATGAATAAATGGGTGTTTTGACACAATATATCTGAAAAAAATTAAACATACCTGGTGAATTAAGTATAGATAGACAAACTGCTGAATAGGGGGTGATTAAACAGGACACCCCTTTACCCATGTTAGAAGAGTCTCATTATTTTGTGAAGTGGAAAAGATCAGAAAATAACTGATCAAAAAATAGAAATTTGACTGAATTTTAAAATTTTAAACTGGCATAGAGAGATTGTAATGTGAACTTTAACCCTTTATCCCTTCCCTACCCTCAAAATGTATCAGGAAATAAATAAGGTCATGGTAATAATTGTCAGGCAACTAGTTACCCATGTTTTCCACATTTCTGGTAGGAAAAATGCCTATGTAAAGCAGAATGTATTTCATGACTAAGCAAACCTCCTTCTTAAGTTGGTAATGGGTTGAAAGACTACAAGTATGTACTACCTACATTGTAAAGACAAGTGTCAAAGTACAGTCGGACCACCTGGTTACACTCAACTCTCTGGCCATGCAAAGCTTTAGAAGGAGAGGGAAGAACAGTGTCCCTTGGCATCATGGCACATTGATGGGGTCAGGATAGAAAGAAGAGTGGTCTCCATCCTCTCTCTTGGTGGAAGAATCCTGGGCACAAATATATAAAGAGTAGCTCTTGATTTTTATTGCCTCAACTACTCTAAACCAAGCTAAAGAATTATTCTACAGCAGGCAAGCATGAATTTTTTTAAAAAAAATTTTATTGGTTCTTTTTAGTAATACATGACAATAGAATTCATTTTGACCTGATTATAAAAGATGGAACCAAGTATTAACTTTGATGATGATGCTTAAAGAATTGACTTACTAAACATGTAATCCAGGAAGTTGAATAATTTGGATTCCAGCAGAGACTCTGAAGTTATTCATCTAGATTCATCTGGCTCAAAGAAGATGGTATTATTTTATTTACAGAAGAGTTCAAGTTTTAAAATATCAAAAGAATGAAGGAAATAGAAAAAAATCACCATTAGGTAAATATCAAAATAAAAACTGAGTCAGCAAGATTCATCAATGGTGCTTAAATATTTGGACAAAAGGTTGAGAGAAACAGGATAATTCATGTACCAAACTAGCCTCCACCCAAGGATATTTATTAATCACAAAGGGAAATTAGTAACTGTGCAGTGTAAAATGTTGGTAGATACGCCTTATCCACATGACAAGGTTAATGTCACCTATAATAAGACACATTTACATTGTGGACTCCGTGATATAATGGACTGAAAAGAACACCTCACACCTGTGGTTTTCCTGCCTGGAATGTAGAACCTCAATTGAACGATCAAAAAAGTCGCAAAGCCAAGTTGAGAGACATTCTACAAAATAGCACCAATATTCTTCAAAAGTATCAAAGTCATGAAAGACAGAGAGATTTAGGAACTGTTAGAAATTGGAGGAGATTAAGAAGTTAGGACTACTAAATGTAATATGAGATGCTGAATTGATCTTAAAATGGAAAAAGAACATTAACAGCAAACTGGCAAATATGAATGAATGTAAATTTCCTGGATTTTATCATTGCACCATGATAATGTAAGATTTAACATTAAGAGCAGCTGGGTGAAGAATACATAGGGAAGATTATTATTATTATTAATATTGTTGCAGCTTTCTGAGGTCTAAAAGTACTTCAAAATAAAACATTTATATAAATAAAGATAACCATATGTTGAGTTAATAAAAGCTAGAGATCCTATTGTACCATTAGACAATTATCCTTTTACCAAATAAAGGTCATTATTTTCTATTATTTACTTTCCAGAAACATAGAAATCCCTAGAATTTTTAGAATGTCTAATCTCTTGGCAATGCTTTTCAAATGACAGTTTATTGTAGCATTAAACTATCAGTTGGATATTTTATTCCTTTTGATTCTACCCTGTGGATTTTAGACTTTTTCTTAAGACCAGGCTATATGAACAATAAATCACATTAGCTATGGAAGAAAACCTTTTATGAACACTATGTCTTTCCCTAAACTTGCTTAACTTCCTCAGCCTGCCCTATGCAGGAATTACCAAGTCTTTAAATTCAGTTCCAGCAAGAGCCGTTCATTAGTAAGAGTGATGAGCAGCACAGGGTTACACTCGTTGTTGTTCTGGGGCTCACTATACAAATAACACCAGGAGGTGTTCCAGTAATTTCTGGGCTCTGAAAGTTCTCCAGCAAAGATTCAGAGCTATTTTGGGGGATCTCTAGCCCTCGTGCCCTAAATCATTTGGTGAAGAGAAATAGCTAAGGAGTGGGATGGTCTACAGCTGGTGTGTGATCCCCATCAGTGTCCCAAGGACAACATCCCTCTGTGCACTTCAGGCAGGATCCAGTATTATTCAGCCCAAATCCACACTGTGTGTAGAGAACGCCATGGGAAAAGTGGCTTGGAGAAAAACAGGCTTCAAGGGATTATGAAGACTCACAAGGAAAATATCTCCAAAGCTTTACCATAGATAAGAAAGAAGCTGTTGTCTGCTCAGAGAAGGAGGGTAATGATTTTTTCACAAGCTTGGACTCTGAACTTTCCTACCAGTGAGTCTCTCTTTGATGCTTTCTTGTTTTCCATCTGTGTAGCAATCAGCATTATTAAAGGCTTTGATTTTAACTGACTGTGATTCCAGCCATATCTGAGCAATGTTGGAGTAATATGTGGAGATAACTTCTTGCATACTCTTTTCCAGGTCTCTTCACCTAGAACAGATGTAAACATTGCAGCTTTGGGTTCTGTTCCATGTCACCCTACAAACTGCTTGCTCACTCAGTTCTAGTGAGCCCACACCTTCACAAGCCCCTATCTTTGGACCATCCCTGGGCCTTAAGTCAGCTACAGAAGCTGCTGTGGTGGGGTTTCAAGATAGTCCTAAGTACTCTAATAAATCTTAAGTATTCTATTATACAATTCTATTTGTGTACCTATGGATATGAAACCTGAGACTTCCATTAAATTATCAAAAATAAATACCACATATAAGTGATTTTACCATTGATTTGGCTAAAATTACTGAATGTTTATTATATATTAAACATTTTTGGAAGACTCTTTTCTCATATCAGCTGATCAGTCCTGAACTGCCAGTCTTCTAGACAATATTAGACATTTGGGCACGGTGGTGCATGCCTGTAATCCCAGTGGCTCAGGAGGCTGAGGCTGAGTAGAAGGATCATAAGTTCAAGACTAGCCTCCACAACTAAGCAAGACCCTAAGCAACTTAGACTACATGGATCTCTCCGATCATGTGCTTATACACTAGAAGGAAGAGATTATAAACAACCTGAAAATAAATGCATAAATGTGTACTTGCTATAGGAACAAAAGAACTACTTCCAAGTAAGGAGGCTGAGGTGTGTTAGGCAGGTCTGAACATTGGTTGACATTTTGAGCAGAGTGGTCCGGTTGGTCTCCTTGAGAAAGTCAGAGTTAAGGTGGTGAAGGAATTACCAATAAAAACAATGTCCAGTTAACAAATCCCAAGGTGGGAGTGTGACTAGCAGATTCCAGGAGCATCAAGATGGCCTGGGGGCTGGAGCTGAGTGATAAGAGGTGGAAGGGGTAATGATATGGCTGACAGTGAGTGTGGCAGCGTGGTGACCCTTTGGGGTGGGCTGCTAGAAAGGGGAGAAGATACATGGGTGGTGGTCACTAGGACAGATACGATTAGAAGAACTTTTTTTAAGAGGGGAGAAATAACACTCAATTTAAATGATTGATGGCTCAGGCAAATCCTTTAAAATAGCATTGTGATATCCTTCAATGCTAGAGTTAACACAAAAAACCCAATAAAATGTTAACGCTTGGGTCATGGGGCCTGGAAGTGGGGTAGGGTGAGAAAAGATGAATATGTTAGTGGGAAGGGAAAGAGAGACAGTTGAGCATTGATATTTGCTAAATCCTGTGATTTGGGGGAACTTTTTACCAGCCATCTCTAAATGTGTCCAGTGTCTTCTGCTAGGCAAACTCATTGTCCAGTGTCTGGTACCCAGTTGGTGTCAATCTCCTCTCCTTATCAGCCCCAGAAATCCAACTCAATCATGTAGTAGAAAGAGCTTGATTTCAACTATATTTGTGGACCTCACAACACAGACTGGAGATCTAAAGCTAAGATTCCCCTGAGATGATAGTGCTGGACCAGACTTGGATAGGGGAGTCAGGGGACCATTCATTTGGGCCATCCTCTTGCTGGGTGACTCTGGGTCAGCCTTGGAGCCTCTGTTTTTAAAACTGAATTATGGGAACAATAATAATGACCACTTCACAAGGTTGTTACAGGAATTTAATGAAAGAATAACTATAATCCAAATGTTGGCATGGAATGAAGCATCAGTAAATTAGTCTCCTGCTCCTTCTAAAATAGAAATTAACTTTACTTCCACTCCTTGAGTTCATTTTCCCCCAACAGTTCAGAAACACCTCTTCTCTCAGACTCTTGAAATTTCAGACTTTACTTCTTTAAGAGATTTGTTTTTAGGTATCCGAGATCAAAAAAAAAAAAAAAAAGAGGACTTAGAAAATAGGTCTTTTTCTTCCCTGTACAAATAACTGTAAAATGGACTACAGTTTTTTTCTAAAGCTTCCCACACACCTGGTAAGAGATGAAGCCTTGGTGATTTCAGCTCCAGAGTAATCTTATGAACAAGCCGCAGGTGTCTGAGTGAGGACTGTGTGAATGATCTCCACTCCCACCATCCAGGGTTGTCCTCATGCCCTGATAGCCCAGATTCAGCACAGTGAGCTCATTCTAAGTTCTTGGAAACCCAGGGTTTAGCAGGTGTCATCTCACTCACCTGCACAGCTGCTTATAGAAAAGATCAGGGAAGCAGCCTCATTCGTGTTTCAGAGAGGACGTCAAAAACTTCTTACTAGTTGTGGAAGATCAGAAAATATACCCCTCGTCCCAGGGATTTACCCAATACACTCTTCAGAGGACTTCATTAAAAACATTCCCTAACTTCTTTCCCAGGTCTGTTAGAGTCGTCTCATTCCTTAATCGGTGAAGAGTTATGAGGAAAAGTAGCTGCATATTTGCCTAAGGAACACTAAAAATATCATTGAAAATATAAGATGACATTTTATAACCATATAAAATGTGGTTATCAGAAAACCACTCATAGTACATTATGATTGGAAGATACATTTTGACGAAGATGCTTTGGGAAAGAGTAGATGGGGCCAAACACTCAAGGGGAATTCTTGTTAACAAATGAGTCCCTGAAATGCCACACAGGTATAAAACAGGGCTTGTAAGTTTTGCTGAGAAAGTGATGCAAGTGATGCTCTGGGACCAGAGCTGAATTGCTGAGCAATAGGGCTGAAGCTGAAGCTATAGATCTCGCACACCTTTTTACCTTCCCTGGAGCAGTCAGCAGCCTCTTTCTAAAGAACTGTTGCTCTTGTGTGAAGAATACTGGGTTTCTACTCAGCTGTGTGGGTTGGAGGTTAAACTTAACTAGCTCCTTTTGCTCCTACTCAAAGCCTCATTAAATTTATTGAAAATAGGGTTTGGGGGGGGAAAAGGTGGGGGCAGGGAACAAACAAATAATTGTGAAGTTTTGGAAGCTGGAAAGTAGATGGAAAAATGATAAATGACATTAGGCTTAAAAAAGAAAAGAAAAGAATAGAATCCTAAGCTGACAGTAAGGAAAACTGAGAACCTGTCAAATTGACACCCAAGGTCCCCTAAATCTCCAGACATTGTTTGCACCTGGTACTTCTGGAAGTAGGAGGTGAAGGAAAGCAGAGAAAAGGAGACTGGTGGAAAGAGTGATTGAGAAGTGGTCAGAATTCCAGATCTTTCTCTATGATCTGCATAGCTGGGTTATCCCCCACCTTGCTACTTCTCATAAGACTAGTAAAGAAAGTGTTCTGTGAACTGAAAGCACGTACCTGAGGATACACACCGCACTGAGAAGTACATGCCCACTGCATGCTGAGAACTCAAGTCTTCTCTGCCCAGCTCTTGTATTTTTAGCAGACCAACTTCATTTTTCAGATCTCTCCCTGGATTTGACCAACCTACAAAGAAAGACCTGGTGATAACAACACTGAAAACTCATGCAGCTGCTTCAGTACAGTTCACAGCCAAGGAACCCCTCTCTCACACAGAGTTTCCAATGAGTGTTTTACTCCTGAGCATTTAAACATGAACACAAAAGTAAGGATTCCAGGCATCTAAAGAATGCCTCTAACAAGAAAAAGAACCAACACTATAAGGCAAACATTTTGGAGAAAATCCAGACTATGAAAAGAGGAAAAAAAAGTAAAACACACACAGAAATTCACTCAGATATCTAGACAGATATTTCCACCATGGAATATGTGCAAGATAGCATATTAATTTACAGAAATCTTACTTGAATCACCATAGTGTCTTCAAGCACTTTGATGAGGCACCAAATTATTAGTCTAAGTTCAACATTTGGTCATTTGGCAATACCTATTCTAAAACAAGGCATTCTTTTTTTTTTTTTTTTTCTTTTAACCCAAATGCCTGCTTGGCTTAGGCTGTAGCCTGGTTATTGGTGGCCTGGCCTGGCCTCTGGGTTTTCAGGGAAGCCACTGTCCCTCCTCCAAGTTGGCTGTTAAAGTTAAATATTTAACATTTAGGGCCATTTTACTGAATTGCAGTTGTTGCTATGCTAAAATTTATATTCTTTTCACTTTTATGTAATACTAATTTTATTTTGTTTATATGTGCATAGCACTTACACTGCTGAGTGTACAGTATTCCTCAGACTAGTGGAAAGAGGACCTTTGTGGTAGTCTGTTACAATGAATGAGCCAGCCTGCCCCGGCACAGTTCACACATTTCTATAGACACCTCTCCTGGAACCGAGGCTAGCACTACAACTTGCTTTCATTAATACAAAGCAGAAGAAGTGATACTGAGCCAGTTTTGGTCCTTATCCTTAAGAAGTCCCAAAAGCTTCTGTTTTTGCACTTTGGGGGAACTCCCTCCATATAACTGCCCAAAGTGTACTATGCTGTGGGAAAGACTAGTATAACTACTATAGGAAGAAGCCTATAGTAGAATTTGATAAGCCCATAGGTAGCAAGAACCAAGGACCAAGGCCCATGTAACCAGCCACAGCCAAGCACCCAGCCAACTGTAGCTTCAACTAGTCATGGTGTAAGTGAGCCACCTTGGAAGTGGATTACCCAGCCTCAGTTGGCCAACCCAGTTGTCGCTGTGTGGAGCAGAGACAAGCTGTTCTCATCAAGCCCAGCTGCAATCCAGGAATCATGAATATATAATAAGGTTATTTTAGTTGTTAAGTTTTGGGATTTTTCTTATTCAATAATAGATAACCTTATTACTATTTTTGTTTATTTATCTGCTATGCCTTACACCCATGGATCTTTTCTGAACTCTATTTTCTCATGTAATCCTGAAAAAAGTGTGGTTGTGGTTCTTACTGTTGTTCTTTGCAGGCAGTGATCTTTTTCTTTGTGTAGTTGTCCACTGAAAAAAGTGTTCTAAACTGCTTAGGGCTATATGCCTAAGAGTCGATGAATTTAACATAATTTTTCAACAGTTTTTATTTTTAAAAAAAATTATGTATTTTTGTATTTTGCATTATTGGGGATAGAACACAGGAGCATTCTACTTCTGAGCTACATCCCCAGCTGGCTCTCCTCCTCGAAATTTTGAGACAGCATTTTGCTAAATTGCCCAGGCTGGCCTTGAACGTAAACTTGTAATCCTCCTGCCTTGGCCTGCCAAGTAGCCGGGATTACAAGCATATGCCACCACACCTGGCTAGAATTTTCCAATATTTTTGGT
This sequence comes from Geosciurus inauris, assembly GCA_004024805.1. Lineage (NCBI taxonomy): Eukaryota > Metazoa > Chordata > Mammalia > Rodentia > Sciuridae > Geosciurus > Geosciurus inauris. The sequence continues at coordinate 195,696 of PVHX01001613.1, forward strand.
CAACAGTTATACTGACCTCTGGCCTTGTTGCCCGGTCTTGTCTGGGGCTGGGTGTGGCCTCCCTTGATCTGACTGCTGACTTGATACTTCTCTGGTCTGCTTTGACTCTCAGTTTGCATTCAGCTTCTGAGAAGGTCTGGTTATTCCATCACCATAACTTTGTGTGGGAAGGAATAGTTTCCCAGAAAATAAAGTGTTGTTGGAAAGACATTCCCTTAGGAATAAACAGATTTCTTCCTCTATGTACTTTTCCAGGAGTCCCTTTCAGAGCTTCTCACAGCTGTTAAATAAAAGACAAAAGGTTAGCCTTTGCTCTATAAAAGTGGCAGAGCTTTTTCTGGTTAGCCAGAAAAAGAAGTGGACCACTTGTTACCACTTGAATCCAGACTTCCTTACCCCTGCTCTGTTTTTCCCATCCATGTCAGGCCCTGGAGGCCCCACCCACCAGTAGGTCCACAACCCACCACTCTCCCTTCTCTCTTTTCTTTTAAGCTCTTACTGGGTTGTCTTCTGCTCATGAGACCCTTCACATGCTGAGGGCCGGGTTATAGCAAGAGAAAGGAAGCTTGGCACCTTGGTGCAGTGGAGAGAGCACCAATTTTAGAAGCAGTCGTTTGGATCAGAATCCTCGCTCTGGCTTTCTTCTGGCTGTGTGGCCTTTAGCAAGTTACTTACACTCTCTTGGGTTTCCTCATCGAAGAACTTGAGAATATTCTTACTTTACATGGTTGCCAAGTAAGTTGTGTTAAGAACTCAGAACACAAAATGATTGTTAAAAAATAATAGATAGCAGTAAGAAAGATGATGATGACTCACTCTAAGGGTCAGAAGTTTCTTAAATGCATCCTTCTATCAGATCTACGTGACAGAGATATGAATTGGAGAAGGAAGACTCAAGAATGAAGAACCAAGATATGCCCTGATTTGCCTACCACCTATGAGTTTGCTGTGTTGGGTTGGTCAGGTTGTGTACGGCAGGGCCCAACTGTGCAAGGGTATGCAGTGGCCCTGACTGCCTAGGAATTTGAAATGTGGTGGTAACTAGTGTGATTAATAATAATGTGACTAAGCCTGGATTAGTCACCGTAGTGTGTTAGAACTAGCTCCTACAAGCTCACAAGAGCTGATTATTAAATTGTCAGGGATGTTTTTTAAGCCAATATTCCATAGCCATTATTAAAAATTAAATTATATAAACTTCCAATCAAATGCTCAAAGCTTATCACTCGTTGATCATTTGAATATATTTTATGTATTACATATGTTCTTGAGATTACTTATCTGTAATATTTATACCACGGATATGCTGTATAATAAGGTGCTACTGCACATCTCTTTCCAACTTTGTGTTCAGGGATATTACAGGAGTAACTGAAAATTGACCTGACTTGAGTATTTACACCACAGAAATTGGCAAGTACTACAAATTAGGTCTTTTCATGATAATAAAAACATTTCATTTTCTGCCAGCCCACTACATTGATTGTATTGGAGGAAATCTCTAGCACTAGTAAAGAAGAATCAAGAGAGTTAGTGGCAGGAGGACTTTGCTCCAACCTGGTATCCTGAGGTGTGCATTGCTCTACTCTCTCTCCATCTCTCTGGATTTATTCATTGTACCCCTATACTGTCAAGCCCACGGCCACCGGCTGTGTGTGCTTAGCAGAAAAGGAAGAACTACTTAGAACATGTGACCTAAATCCTGGACTTAAGAGCCCTAACATGAAGTGAAGGCCACAGCCCAACTAGTATAGCTGGGCCTGAGAATGCTTATAATTCAGCCTGACACTTGGTTCCTTTGTTTAATTGTCCCTTTCACTCTCGCGGTACAACATTAAGAGGGACAGAGAGTCTGCTTCAGGACAGTAAATTCAGTTCTCTGGGAGGGCAGGTGCAGACAGGTGGCTACTCATACAAAATGTGACTAACTCATGGTTATGAGTGGGAGAGAGAGACGCCAGGGGCCGCAACAGGAGCCAGAGGGCAGGAAGAGACCAAGGAAGGAGCCAGAGGGCAGGAAGAGACCAAGAAAGGTCTCCTATCTTGCCTACACCTTCATAGATGGTAAAAGCCCCACATTACACTGTAACATTAAATGCCCCTCAGGACACAACAGAAGGTTGCAGCTGTAGAAACTGGGACCTTCTGGAAGCTTACACTCTTGCAGGCATCATTGGCCATGATGAAGGTGGTCAAATAGACCCTGGTAGGGGATTCCAAGTTACTGATACTGTTCAGAGCCTCAGGGCTGCTGAGGACCTGTGGAACATGCCAAGCATCAGCACCGGATGGTGTTTCATCCCTAGAACAAAGTCAGATTCAGATGAACTCTCATACTTGCTTTTTTAGCTTCTGTTTCTCCAAATTCTCAAATGGTGTCATCTCTCCTTCCTTCCATTTATTTCTTGCAAGCCACTGTTTTTTTGCTTTCTTCTCATTAGCAAAGTGGTTAAGAGCCAAAGGCTCTGGAGTGGAATAATCAGTCTAACTCCCAGCACCGTCACCAAGTCCTTCCATTTGATACCTTAGTTTCTTTGTCTATAAAATGAGAATGATAACAACATTCCTGCATGGGATTAGTGTGAGGATTAAATGAGTGACATGTATTCACTTTTTGAGTTAAATCACTCAGAGCTGACAGACATGTAAGAGCCAAAAGCATCTGTTGCCATTATTCTTTAGCTGTTTTCCTGTGAAGTAATTCCATCACGGTGTCCCTGCTTTCGTCATTCTTTTACTGTCTTCTCTAGGAAGCTCTCTGGGTGTTAAACTATTAAAAAGAAAAAGAAGTGGACCAACTTTTTCCTCATGCCTTAGCATGAGCATCATGGCTGTTCTCTACTCTTCTGGCTTGAATTTGCAGACAGTTACCAAACATGATACAAGTTTGCAACTGTAGGGACTGGAACCTTGTGTAGGATTTCAGTCCCCAGGCATTTTGTCCAACCTGTCAGTGTCAAACCAATTTAGACAACAAATTCTTTCTCGCAAAGGCTGTTCAAATGTGAGAGCTTTGGAAGAATAATCATCTAAGGACAGCCCACCGATGATGCCAGAAAACCATGGGACCAGGCCAGCCCTGGGGAGACTCTCCTGAGGTGGCAGTGCAAGGGTCAGCATACCCCTTCCTTGGTCTCTTCCTGCCCTCTGGCTCCTGTTGCGGCCCCTGGCGTCTCTCTCTCCCACTCATAACCATGAGTTAGTCACATTTTGTATGAGTAGCCACCTGTCTGCATATTTTTAATTGAAAAAAAAGTGTCTGTTTGTGGAGTAAAACAGCATGTGTTGAAAAGGTTTACATTGTAGAATGGTTAAATCAAACCAACTAATATATACATTACTTCACATATTTATTGTTTGTTGGTGGTGAAAATATTTAAGATTTACTCTTTTAGCAACTTTATTTATTTTTTTCTTTTTTTTTAAATTTTTATTCTTGTTTTATTTAGGCTTACATGTTGACAGTGTAAATTGACTCATTGTACATAGATAGAGGATAACATATCAATTCTCTAGTTGTAAGTTGTACAGAATCACAACACATATGCAGTCATACATAAAGTTAGGGCTATGATGACCATCATATCCCACCACCCTTGCTGTCCCCATGCCCCCTCCCCCCTTACACCCCTGTGAACAGAGATCCACCATTGTTCCCATGTCCTTCCCCACATTATGGATCAGCATCCACTTATCAATGAATACATTCGGCATTTGGTTTTCTGAGATTGGCTTACTTCACTTAGCATGATATTCTCCAACTCCATCCATTTACCTGCAAATGCCATAATTTTATTCTCTCTTATTGCTGAGTAATATTCCATTGTGTATATATACCACAGTTTCTTTATCCAGTCATCTATTGAAGGGCATCTAGGTTGGTTCCACAGTTTAGCTA